>JAKRSK010007778.1:1545000-2030000 GCA_029891615.1 Natrix natrix natrix
GAGGCAAATTGCTGGGAGGCAGAGGCAGATTTTTTTCCCTTGTTTTCCTCTCCAAAAGCTAGGTACATCTTATACTCCAAAAAATACGGTAGTTACTATCAATACATATACATATCCAGTTCCTACCTATCATACAATATTCATACCATATTTCCAATTCTTAACTTATCCCTGTTTTTCTGTCCCAACCTTTTTCCCTTGTTTCTAACCATCGATACAATTTGTCTCAGATTTCGTGGTATTCTGTCTCAACCTTGTCTTTGAGGTCTAGAGTCAGTTTGTCCAGTTCTGTGCATGTTAGTATCTTATTTCATCAAGGATTTGGGACTTGAATCTTAACAGCTACAGAATTACAAGGTTCTAATGGTTTTTGTGGGTTTTTTGTGCTGAGTAAAACTGACATCTGGAAGCAGTTCCATAGGTAGAAGGCATAGACATTTTGGTGAGGTGCCAATGTTTAGCACTGTTAGGAGCCCCAGACCGCTTCTGTGAAGGAGTGGAACGTCTGCCAGTTTGAACTGAGGTAACGGAATATGAGGCAACTGGCAGTTGGAACAGAGTTCTTTTTAGATGGGGAGGGGGAGTAGAACTACTTAGCATCAGATGTGTTAATTACTGTATAAGAATCACTAATGATCTGATGGTCATTTCGAAAAATCCTTTCTTAAGCAAGCACCTAAAAGCCAAGAGCAACATATGTGTCAAATTTCAAGTTTGGAGGCTTTACGGTTCTGAAGATTTCATGATGGGCAAGTGGTACTTGGCTTTTATATATATAGAAGATAAGGAGAGACAAAAATGCATAAAATTGTACCAGTGGTCTCTGAAGCCACCCCTTAACACTATTTGTAGTTGAAAGCACACTTTTGAATTTTTAAACAACATTCCTATTTACACCACTTTAAAAGGGCAATCACAACAACCCATTTCTTGCAATTAAAGTACCTTAGAAACTGTGCAATGCCTGTGTTGTCCTATGTCATCTTTGAACAGTGTTGAGGATTTTCCTGGGTTTTATTTGTGCTTTGTTGCATTGTATAGTCTCATTGATGTTGCTAAGGGAACCCTAAGAGTAAAAAAAAAAAGGAAAACAGAAATGAGTTTTATGGACCAGTTCTTGCTCCGTCTAATTCTATCAATATGTAAACAAGCTGGACCTGAATTCTAAGGAATTCAGTATTCCCTAAAATTATAATTCTTACCACTTGACGTCTCAATGCTATTGAAAGTAAAGAAAGGATTTGCATCTGCAAAGAATTGAGATTTTTTTCATTGGAGGTGACATTTTTTCTCATTGTACGACATGGCAAAAATGCCTCTATTGGAAGAAGAGTCACAGGGGTGAATCCATTTCTGAGCATATTCTAACAACCTTTGGGGTGTGTGTCTCTGTGTGTGTGTGTGTGCACTTGTGTGTGTTACAAAACAACTAGCCAAATTCTAAATAGTATATTACTTAGGCTAAGAAATTCAATTGTTGGCCAAGAAGTATTTAAATTAGAGAAACTCTTGCCATGAAAAATGAAGGTGAGCCCATCTTTGCTGAATTTGCAAAGGGAAAATATTCATATTAGGTCCTTAGTAGCTTATGATAGGTTTGTAATACTTTTATTTTTTTCTTTACTATAAAACGTGCTTCTTTTGGCTTTTAATTTTCCCTGGTTTTCTGAATGGCGGTTGTTTTACTTTTTTTTTTACAATGTTTTGAAAGACTTGGTGGGAAGATAATTTTTTTTTAAATAAATATTAATTATAGGGAAAAAAGTTCAATTTTTGCCTTTGCAACAAGATGCTTTTGAGGTAAGCTGCTCTCATTCCAGCCTAATATCAGATCCATCCACAAACAGACAGAAAAATAGTGAATAAACTGCTTAACATATCCAGGGCAAACTGAAATTCTGTAAGATTATAGTGTACTTAACATACTTTAAAGGAGCATATAAATGCTAAGGAATGCTACATTCAGAATGTTCATATCCAGTCTTCTCATGCTCAAAGTGCATTAATAATTGTATACTAAAACTAGGAGCCCCACCAGCAATGATTAAAAGACACAATTCCTTGATATGTTGCATGGATTAAGAAGGCTATTAAGGGGGGGGGGGAAACTGGCAACTTCCTAGTATTAAACGTAAGCCCTATTTATAGTAGAAGCAGAGTTCAATTCTCTTTCTCATGCAGCGTGGCAGGCTGAAAGATCAATCCTTTTGGTGGGTAGAGCTGTTGATATTTGCCAGATACAATCTTCAAAGGTTGTTATTCATCGTCCTAAAAGTACCTTTTCAAAAGGCAACTGGACTTTCTTGTTTTTCTTTGAAGATGTTTCGCTTCTCATCCAAGAAACTTTTTCAGCTCGGAGTTGAAGAAGCTTCTTGGATGAGAAGCGAAATGTTCAAACTATCAAAAATAGTTTGTTGGGAAAGCGACTGCCTGCAAAGGCTCCTGGATTGGGGCTAAAAGGCAAAAGCAGAAGCAGTGTGATCCATCCCATATTTGGGGAGACCAGGTTGCCCTGATAAAAAAACATGTAATCTTCCCCCTGGTATAGTCGGCAAAGCAAGGAGAGCCCGTGGCTTAGAGGTTAATACATCAACCTAATATGCAAGCAGCCCAGGTTCGAATCCCAGAAGGGTATGGCTAGCTGACAAGAGCTAAATAGCTTGAAATAGATCTATACCAGTCTCCCTTTATTTCTTTGTCAGTAAAACATAAAAGTGCAACACAAAAAGTTTGGCGCGAAAGTGACTGCCTGCGAAGGCTGAAGGTGAAAGCAGAAGCATTATGCTCCATCCATAGTTGGGTAGACCAGGTTGCCCTGATGCACTGGTGAAATTCAATTTTTTTTACTGCCAGTTCTGTGGGCATGGCTTGGTGGGTGTGGCAGGGGAAGGATACTGCAAAATCTCCATTCCCACCCCACTCCAGGGGAAGGATGCTGCAAAATCCCCATTCCCTCCCCACTTCTGGGTCCAGCCAGAGATAGTATTTGCCGGTTCTTCAAACTACTCAAAATTTCCGCTACCAGTTCTGCAGAACCTGTCAGAACCTGCTGAATTTCACTCCTGCCCTGATGAACCGGTCTCAGCGGAGAAAACAATCCAAACAGAAGATTGTTCTAGAGCTACCAGATCTTGCCTGCACCTATTTCGACAACCATTAGATGGCAGCCAAGCATAACAGAAAACTCTCACTTCGTTGCCATCTAGTGGTCATATAGGGTTCTACGGCCCAGCTCTGATGGTCCTTAGCAGTCTTCTGTTCAGTTGTGACCAAACCTTGGAGACCGGACAAATTCCTGTTGTTTTCTTGGCAAGGTATTTTTTTTTACAGGCAGTTTGCTATAGGCTAAGTGACCTACCTTTTGCTTGGACATGTCCAGCAAAAAAGAACGGTCACCTCTCTGGGTCAATTCTGCCAAGCTGCTTTTAAAAAGATTTCTTTCTAACATTAAGTCACAGCCTTCCTGTGACTTAAATCCATCAGATGAGAATGAGGGAGGACAGATTTTCTCCTCTATGACGTCCTTTCAGCTGCTTGAAGACTTCTATCATATTTCCCTCGGTTTTCTTTCTCAGACCTTCTTCCTTCAATCTCTCTTCACAAGAGTCCATCTTGTTCTCGTTACCCTTCTTTAAATTTGCTCCAATTTGAAATGAAATTTTCTTGCCCATAGAGGAGGGGTCTAGATAATGCAGATTCAAGATATTTTCTGGATTGGTTCAGGGAAGCTACGTCTCAATGATATTTGGCCAAGAACAACAAATCTGAGGGCCTTCTTCAGTTTTGGGCTTTGCTGGCATCCTGCCATTATTTGTTGGAAAGTGTCAGAGTTTCTTGCATAAATTCAAATCCAGAAATCACACACAGATAACTGAATGCAGCAGGATTCATTAACTTCTTTATATACATAAGAATAGATGAATAAATATACAATACCAACAGGTGGTCCTTCCAAGTAAACCCAAGGCAGGAGAGTAACAGGCAAACATAAGCAGTTGGCTTCATTTCAGCAGACAAGCCCAGGCAGACTGCTAGTTTACTTCTCAGAGCAGCAGGCAGCTCAAGTTTCTGTTTCAATTCTCTGCACAGACTCAGATCTATTTAAGCTCTCATTGGCTGACTTAGTTGCTAAGCCTATTCATTGGCTGACCTTGTTCCCATGTCTCTCCCAGTCATGAATATTTTAACAGAAAGGGGGGTGGGGAGAAAGGGAGGCAGGCAATTGGCTTGTAGAGGGTAGAGATAAGCAAGGGTGTGTGTGACAGGCTCGATAGAAGCCAGAGGTATGAGAACTGGCCTATTCCAGTCTTCAAGGGCGCAGAGACTGAGAAAGGAATGTGAACTGCACTAATGGCACCAAACAATTGAGCTGTTCTTAAAGCACCCATGCAACATGCCATTGGATGAAGACACACCAGTCATGGGAGGAGGGCTAGGGAGGGGGGGAAAACTCTGTAACTCTCTGCATGGGAATTTTAGTTCTACCCTTGCTTCTGCTGCAACCAGTAATCCTTAGTAAAAGAACCTATCACTTCAATCAAATGGGAGTTGAGGGTTTTTCTTTCCTAGCGTCCCGATTGGGACAGGCCTGACAGGGCCTTTTACTGCAAATGTTCTGATGCTGCTGTTTTCATTTCTATCCTCTTCCTTCCATGCAGAACTCCAGGGCTCTTGGTACTGCCAGTCAACCGTTCATCCCTATCCCTTGATTAGCTTTGTGCCTCAGCGCACTAGTAAGATCACTGTCCAGTAGAGGCAAATATAAGAACTGAACTCCTATATTGTTTGATATCAGAGGACATATATCAAATACTCAGGGAGAAGGAAAATCCTGGGCTTCATTATTTCTCTGTGTGCATTTTGAGGCCTCGATATGGGAAGCGAATCTCTGCCAGTTTTCAGATAAATGGATTTTCACTGGGTTTCCTAAAACCTTCCCTTCACATTTGCTCTCAGAAAAGGAAAGGAACTTAGCTTGGTGTTTTGCAGGTTGTATGTTCAAGTTTCAGTTCCCATGATTGTTAGCATAAACCAAGGCTTGATGACTAAAATCTATTTGCCAGACCTTTCTTCTTCTTCTTCTTCTTCTTCTTCTTCTTCTTCTTCTTCTTCTTCTTCTTCTTCTTCTTCTTCTTCTTCTTCTTCTCCTTCTCCTTCTCCTTCTCCTTCTCCTTCTCCTTCTCCTTCTCCTCCTCTCCTCCTCCTCCTCCTCCTCCTCCTTCCTTCTTCCTCCTTCCTCCTTCCTCCTTCCTCCTCCTCCACCTCCTCCTCCTCCTCCTCCTCTTCCTCCTCCGATTCTTTCATCTTCAAATCTTTTCTAGACCTATATTCCAAAGCACCAAACGGCAAGACAAGAAACAATGGAGGGAAACTAACCGAAGAGAGAAGCAACCAAGAACTAAAGAGAAAATTCCTAACAGTAAAAGCAATCAACCAATGGAATAATTTGCCTCCAGACGTTGTGGGAGCTTCATCACTGGAAGCTTTCAAGAAGAGACTGGACAGCCACTTGTCTGGAATGGTAGAGGGTCTCCTGCTTGGGCAGGGGGGGCTGGGTTAGAAGACCTCCAAGTTCCTTTCTGTTATTCTGTATTCTATAAATGATGCTGGCCAGTTGAAGAACACATGCCAAACCCAATATGTTTGACATGTATACAGAGCCGTGATGGCGAATCTATGGCATGCATGCCAGAGGTGGCATGCAGAGCACTCTCTGTGGGCATGCGCACCGTTGCCAGCTGGTCTTCGTGGGCACTGGAGCTCCAGAAAATGCCCCCAAAATGCCCACCAAATGCCCCCAAAAGCAGACCATTTTCTGGGCCATTTTCCAGGCTGTTTTGGGGCTATTTTTGGGGCTAAAAGTGCCCCAGAAAACAGCCCTCAAAATGGCCAAAAAACAGGCATGCGTTCGCCAGCCAGCTGGTCTTTGGGTTTTCGATGCACGCACATGCACACATGTTCCTATTTGGATACTCAGTGCCGAAAATGTTCGCCATCAGTGATATAGAATGTTTAAGGGCCTCTCACTTTGTATCCATGAGAGACCTCGCTTTTTACTTGAGCATAAAGAAATATTATTCTACCTTTCCAACTCAGGTCCTATTTTAGCAAAAGGCATACTGGATGAAGAACCTTGCCCTTGTTATGGCTAACATGCTTGTAGAGTTCCAGACAATCAGCGGGAACTGGATTATGGAAGCATGCAATAGATTGGAGTAATAAAATTGGATGGAGCCTTTGAGATAATCTAGACTAAAGGTAAAGGTAAAAGTTCCCCTCACACATATGTGCTAGTCGTTCCCAAACTCTAGGGGGCAGTGCTCATCTCCGTTTCAAAGCCGAAGAGCCAGCGCTGTCCGAAGATGTCTCTGTGGTCATGTGGCCGGCATGACTCAACACCGAAGGCGTACGGAAACGCTGTTCCCTTTCCAACAAAGGTGGTCCCTGTTTTTCTACTTGCATTTTTTACGTGCTTTCAAACTGCTAGGTTGGCAGAAGCTGGGACAAGTCACGGGGGCTCACTCTGTTATGTGACATTAGGGATTCGAACCGCCGAACTGCCGAACTTTCTGATCGACAAGCTCAGGGTCTTAGCAACTGAGCCACCGCATCCCATCTAGCCTAGCCCCCTGCTAATTGGATGCTCCAATATGGCACCATTTGACAGACATCTCTTTGAAGACCCCTGACAGAGGAGAACCCATTACACAGAGAAATCTTTCCATTGTTTGATAGCTCGTACAATCTGGAAGTTCCTCCTGAGCTCTGTTCTGAAGTCCCTCCCTTGTAGTTGAAACTCATTGGCTCTTATTGTTTTGTCGGGGTAGCAAAACATAAAACCCTTCAGGCAAATCCAAAGATAAGAGGTCATTTTCTGCCTGTAATCTTCATATCTTCAACCAATCCTTTTTTGTTGCGGTCTGAGATAGAAGATTTTACAGATGCTTAAACAAACTATAGTTTAGCAAAATGCCTCACATTCAAATCCTCTTCTCTTCTTTGTTTAGAAGCCGGAGGGAGGCAGTACTGTTGGCCCCAACTGTTCTTCTTTAACAGATTAAGAGAGTTGGAAGGGACCTTGTAGGTCATCTAGTCCAACCCCCTGCCTAAGCAGGAGACCCTACACCATTTCTGACTGATGGCAGTCCAGTTTCTTCTTGAAAGCCTCCAGGGATGAAGCTCCCACAACTTCTGAAGAGAAACTTCTGTTCCATTGGTTGATTGTTCTTATTGTCAGAAAATTTCTCCTTTTTCTAGGTTGAATCTCTCCTTGTTCAGTTTCCATCCATTCTTCTTTGTCTGGCCTTCAGGGGCTTTGGAGAATATCTTGACCCCCTCCTCTCTGTGGCAGCCACTCAAGCATTGGAAGACTGCTATCCTGTCTCTCCTGGTCCTTCTCTTCACTAGACTAGCCAGGCCCAGTTCCTACAACCATTCATCGTATGTTTTAGCCAACAGTCTTGGTTGCTCTTCTCTTCACTCTTTCTAGAGTCTCAACATCTTTTTTTATCCTCAACCAGTCCTTTTCCGTTGTGGTTTAAGATAGAAGATCCATATGTTCTTTCTCCTACCTTCTGACAAACAAAGATGTCAGCAAGGAAGGACAAGAGCTTGTTGGGCCTGTAACTTTTGGCAAGGTAGAATTCCACCAGATGGTGGCCTAATTGGCACATCTGATTATCCCCATCTTTCTTTGAAAGGCTGGTCAACTGATGCAGGAATATCTCATCTATCTCTTCTGCTTATCCAGGAACTCTCCTGAGAATGTCACTTTGGTTGCTCTCTCCTTCTGTTCTTTCCTGATCAGTCTCAAGAGGGATGTCTGCGCAGACATATAATTTCTTTATGCACCATGCAGCCCCCTCCCCATTCTGTTCAGTTTTAAATACATTGTAGCTTCCAGAGCAATGCCATTCTACAGGGTTTCATTAGTGGTATAGTCTTTATTGTCATTGTACAAAATAAATACAATTAAATTGGTCACTGACGTCTATGACACTTTTAGAGTAGAATAGAATAGAGTAATAGAGTTGGAAGGGACCTTATAGGTCATCTAGTCCAACCCCTCTGCCCAAGCAGAAGACCCTACGCCATTTCTGACAAATGGCAGTCCAATCTCTTCTTGAAATCCTTCAGTGATGAAGCTCCCACTGGAAGCCAAGGCAACTTCTGTTCCATTGGTTGATTGTTTTCACTGTCAGAAAATTCCTCCTTATTTCTAGGTTGAATCTCTCCTTGTTCAGTTTCCATCCATTATTCCTTGTCTGGCCTTCAGGTGCTTTGGAGAATAGCTTGACCCCCTCCTCTCTGTGGCAGCCCCTTCAACATTGGAAGACTTCTATCCTGTCTCCCCTGGTCCTTCTCTTCACTAGACAAGCCATGCCCGGTTCCTGCAACCATTCATTGTATGTTTTAGCTTCCAGTCCCCTCATCATCCTGGTTGCTCTTCTCCTCCAGCCACCTCAGCGTCCAACACTCCAGCAAAACACAACAGGAATTTGACATCCTTGGTTGTATAAACAGAGGCATAGAATCAACATCACATGAAGTATTAGTACTGCTTTGTAAGTGCTTAGTAAGGCCATATCTGGAATATTGCATCTAGTATTGGTCCCCACATTGCAAAAAAGATGTTGAGGCTTTGGAAAAAGTACAGAGAAGAGCAACTAAGATGATTAAAGGACTGGAGACAAAAACATATGATGAACAGTTGCAGGAAATCGGCATGGAGGGCTGGGGAATTCTGGGAGTTGAAGTCCACAAGTCTTAAAGCTCCCAAGTTTGGACACCCCTGGTCTAGACAAAAGGTGAGACCTTATAACAATCTTCCAATATTTGAGGGGCTGCCCCAAAGAAGAGAGGGTCAACCGATTTCCCAAATAAGACAAGAAGCAATACATGGAAACTAAATCAAGGAGAGAAGCAACTTGGAACTAAGCAGAAACATCCTAACTGTGAGAACAATTAACCAGAGGGACAACTTGCCTCCAGAAGGTGTGGATGCTCCATCACTGGAGGATTTTAAGAAAAGACTGGACAGCCACTTGTCTGAAAACGGTAGAGGGCCCTGATGGCGAACCTATGACAGCTACAAGTGCCCTGTAGACTCATTGGCCATTGCGCTCCGGACTAGCATCGGTCTGCTTGTGGCTGGAGTTAATTTGGACAGTTCTGGGTTTTTGGTGAAGGGAGTCGAGGGGGAATATTAATAAACCCATTAAGCCACAGTTACGTGTGTGTGTGAGAGGGAGAGAAGGAGGGAGTGGGAGAGAGAAGGAGAGAGAGGGAGACAGAAAGAGAGAGAGAAAGAGGGGGAGAGAGGGAGAGGGGGAGAGAAAGAGGGGGAGAGAAAGCGGGAGAGGGAGAAGGAGAGAGAGAGAGGGGGGAGAGAGAGAAAGAGGGAGAGAGAAAGAGGGAGACAGAAAGAGAGAGAGAGAGAAAGAGGGGGGAGAGAGAAAGAGGGAGAGAAATAGGGAGGGATAAAGAGGGAGAGAGAGAAGGAGAAGAGGGGGGGAGAGAGAAAGAGGGAGACAGAAAGAGAGAGAGAGAGAAAGAGGGGGAGAGAGAAAGAGGGAGAGAAATAGGGAAGGATAAAGAGGGAGAGAGAGAAGGAGAGAGAGGGGGGGAGAGAGAAAGAGGGAGACAGAAAGAGAGAGAGAGAGAAAGAGGGGGAGAGAGAAAGAGGGAGAGAAATAGGGAGGGATAAAGAGGGAGAGAGAGAGAGGGAGAGAGAGGGGGGGAGAGAGAAAGAGGGAGACAGAAAGAGAGAGAGAGAAAAAGAGGGGGAGAGAGAAAGAGGGAGAGAAATAGGGAGGGATAAAGAGGGAGAGAGAGAAGGAGAGAGAGAGAGGAGAGAGAGAAAGAGGGAGAGAGAAAGAGGGAGAAAGAAAGAGGGAGAAAGAGAGAGAGAGAAATATGGAAAGAACCTTATTCTTACTGAGGTTGATGAAGCTCAGGGCTCTGGGGAGGGATGCTTTTAAGCCCTGCATCAAAGATGGCGGAGCCAACTGAGGTGCCTGCCTAGTCCTTTGTGCCTATGCAAAAGGCAGCTTGACTGAAGTTACTCTCCTGGGGGCTTCCAGCTGGAGATGCTGAGGCAAAAGAAGGAGAAGCCAGCATTTCTACACCGAAGACCCCCTTTCAGGTGATCGGCCAGGAACTTGAGTTGGGACCTTCCCAGAAAGCCTGAGGAAAAGCTTTGCACAGTAAATGAATACATAAAACCCCGTCTGCTCCTTGTAAGGATTACCTTGAAGAAATACAAGGAGAAAATGTTGCTGTTTTCCTGGTTCTTTACAGGGGGTGAATCATAACGTAGAGTGATGGGGTTTTTTGCCAGCTTTATTCCCTCTGCAAGCAGACCATCTGGAAACACATTTCAGATTTCTCACATTCGTTCCCTGGTTAAAAAAGCTTTGCCATTAATATCTGGATAGTATCCCATCTACTTAGCAGTTCTCTGAACACGCCAGATTAGAATATTATCTATTTTTATTATTTATTATTTATCTCATGCCATCAGTGCACTAGACACTTTTTTTAGAGCAATGAAGGAGTTTTTGCTTCAGTAGGGTCATTCTTCCAGGAGTCTGCCATCGCAATAGCAATAACACTTAGACTTATATACCGCTTCACAGAGCTTTTACAGCCCCTCTCTAAGCGGTTTACAGAGTCAGCCTCTTGCCCCCAACAATCTGGGTCCTCATTTTACCCACCTCGGAAGGATGGAAGGCTGAGTGACCCTCAGGATCAAACTGCTGACAGTGGGCAGAGTTAGCCTACAATACTGCATTCTAACCACCGCACATCATGAATGAATGGCTGGGTGGGTGGGTGTGTGGGTGGAAGGAAGGAAGGAAGAAAAGGAAGCACAATAGCAGTAGCCCTTAGACTTATATACCGCTTCACAGTGTTTTACAGCCCTCTCTAAGTGGTTTACAGAGTCAGCCTCTTGCCCCCAACAATATGGGCCCTCATTTTACCCACCTCGGAAGGATGGAAGGCTGAGTCAACCTTGAGCTGGTCAGGACTGAATTTATGGCAGTGGGCAGAGTTTGCCTGAAATACTGCATTCTAACCACTGCGTACCATGGAAGGAAGGAAGGAAGGAAGGAAGGAAGGAAGGAAGGAAGGAAGGAAGGAAGGAAGGAAGGAAGGAAGGAAGGAAGGAAGGAAAATAGCAATAGGAATAGTCCTTATATACCTCTTCACAGTGCTTTTCAGCCTCTCTTAGTGCTACCAGAGTAAGCCTCTTGCCCGCAACAATCTGGGTCCTCCTTTTACCCACCTCGGAAGGATGGATGATTCAGTCAACCTTGAGCCTGGTAAGATTTGAACTGCCAAATTGCAGGCTGCCGGCAGGCAGCAGAAGTTGCCTGCAGTACTACACTCTGACCACTGCACCACTGTGGCTCATAATGTCATCATATCCTATAAACTGTCTGGTCCCTTTCACTACCCAGCTCTCAAATGTTCTGGGTGATAGTGGAGGGACCACAATCTGGGTGTTTCAGAAGATCTTCACTGGTGGGGCCCTTAAAGCATCTTGGTGGGAATCCCATCTGGAAAGCAGGTTAGTGGGGTGGGGAGGGAATGGGGATTTTGCAGCATCCTTCCCCTGGAGTGGGGTGGGAATGGAGATTTTGCAGTATCCTTCCCCTGCCACACCCACCAAGCCACGCCCACAGAACTGGCAGTAAAAAAAAATTGAATTTCACCAGTGCATCAGGGCAACCTGGTCTACCCAACTATGGATGGAGCATAATGCTTCTGCTTTCACCTTCAGCCTTCGCAGGCAGTCACTTTCGCGCCAAACTTTTTGTGTTGCACTTTTATGTTTTACTGACAAAGAAATAAAGGGAGACTGGTATAGATCTATTTCAAGCTATTTAGCTCTTGTCAGCTAGCCATACCCTTCTGGGATTCGAACCTGGGCTGCTTGCATATTAGGTCGATGTATTAACCTCTAAGCCATGAACTCTCCTTGCTTTGTCGACTATACCAGGGAGGAGATTACATGTTTTTTTATCAGGGCAACCGGGCCCCCCAAATATGGGATGGATCACAGTGCTTCTGCTTTTGCCTTTCAGCCCCATTCCAGGATCCTTCGCAGGCGGGCACTTTCACAACAAACTATTTTTGATAGTTTGAACATTTCGCTTCTCATCCAAGAAGCATCTTCAGCTCCGAGCTGAAAAAGTTTCTTGGATGAGAAGCGAAACATCTTCAAAGAAAAACAAGAAAGTCCAGTTGCCCTTTGAAAAGGTACTTTTAGGACGATGAATAAGAACCTTTGGAGATTGAATCTGGCAAATATCAACAGCTCTACCCACCAAAAGGATTGATCTTCTTTTTTAAAAAAAAAATGAATCCCACCACAGGTTTCAAGTTTCTCCTTTTATCACCAAATCAATCAATAGGGACCCCAGTATTGCTCAAGGAGTGTTTTCTGGCCTAGCCATCAAGCCATATGGTTGGAGTAACTATATTTCATCATGCTTAGGAACAAAAAAACAGCTGGCGTTTATCACAGTTGAATTGAGAATGCTCAATCAAGAATAGAGCTGGAAGGTACCTTGGAGGTCTTCTAGTCCAACCCCCTGCTCAAGCAGGAGACCCTATACCATTTCACACAAGTGGTTGTTTAATCTTTTCTTTAAAATATCCAGGGATGAAGCACCCACAACTTTTGAAGGCAACTTCTGTTCCCCCTGGTTAATTGTTCTCACTGTTAAGGAAGTTTCTCCTCAATTCCAGGTTGCTTCTCTCCTTCATTAGTTTCCATCCATTGCTTCTTGTCCTGGCCTCTGGTACTTTGGAGAATAATTTGACCCCCTCTTCTTTTTTGCAGCCCCTCAATTATTGGAATGCTGTTATCATGTCACCCCTAATTCTTCTTTTCTCTAGACTGGCCCTGCCCAGTTGCTGCAACCGTTCTTCATATGTTTTAGTCTCCAGTCCTTTAATCATCTTAGCTGCTCTTCTTTTGTTGTTTGAAAAGTTTCTTGTTTCATTTCTTGGTCCCATTTTTCTCAGGAGCCTTGGCTTTATGAATTTGAGGGTCTTCCTGAATGAAGAATGAAGGATAAAGGGGGTTTAAATCAGAGGTCTTCATACTTGGCAACTTTAAGACTTGCGGACATCAATTTCCAGAATTCTGGATGTTGAGGTCCACAAGTCTTAAAGTTGCTATGTTTGGGGACCCCTGCGTTAAAGGAAGGAATGAGATCCTGAAACACTTTATGCCACCTCCCTCAAGGATAATATTTTGATTTAAAAAATCATCCCTCAATCCAGTAGCTCTTCTCCAACTGAGTTTCCTCTACATGAATATCCAAGCATTTACCCATCTTTACTATCAAATGTCAATGGATTACTTCTATGTACATTATCACGCAAGTTTTTTTAACCATGTTATGTATAGATCAATATAATCTCCATTCTACATCGATTCACACAACCCTACATGCTTCTCAACAAACATCATCTCAATGTACAACTTTCTAAGCATCTACAGATCCCTGCCATGTTATGTTAAAAACATGTGTTTTAAATCATAATGCAATACACTAAGCCACCAATATTAAATTACTTGGTCTCAGTTTTAGCCAAGAACATCTTTTGTGAAGTTCCCAAACTGAAATTCTGCGGTTCAGTTACAAAACCAAGCAACTTTCCGTAGCAAAGGAAAACTGTTGTGACAAAGCCTGGTAAATATTGGCCTTGCGAAAGGTTAAAAAGCTTAAAGCCTTAGTAAGATCAGAGCTAGAGTGATGCATCCAGTTTTGGGTACCACACTATAAAAAAGATGTTGAGACTTTATTGATGGAGATTTGCAGTCCTTTCTCGCAGGATCGGAGAGCTCTCCAAATGTATTCCTACCTCACCTCTCTGCATACGAGAGGTTGGATGCCAGTGGGATGGAGGGGGCCTATGACAATTCACTGTGGCAACACATCACTATAATCCCGCTCTATAAAGCCTTAGTAAGACCACACCTAGAGTACTGCATCCAGTTTTGGTCCCCACACTATAAAAAAGATGTTGAGACTCTAGAAAGAGTGCAGAGAAGAGCAACCAGGATGATGGAGGCTAAAACATATTGCAGGAACTAGGCCTGGCTAGTCTAGTGAAGAGAAGGACCAGGGGAGACAGGAGAGCAGTCTTCCAATATTTGAGGGGCTGCCACAGAGAGGAGGGGGCCAAGCTATTCTCCAAGGCACCTGAAGGCCAGACAAGGAACAATGGATGGAAACTGATCAAAGAGAGATTCAACCTGGAAATAAGGAGGAATTTTCTGACAGTGGGAACAATCCACCCATGGAACAGAAGTTGCCTTCGGAAATTGTGGGAGCTTCATCACTGGAGGCTTTCAAGAAGAGACTGGACTGCCATCTGTCAGAAAGGGGGTAGGATCTCCTGCTTGGGCAGAGGGTTGGACTAGATGACCTACAAGGTCCCTTCCAACTCTGTTAATCTGTAATCTGTAAAAAAAAATGATTCTTAAAAAGCACTCCTGGTGAGGATCTACAAGAATCTCTTGATGTTAAACCAGGTTTTATTTCAATTTTTAAAATATCCTTTCGCTCACATTTTGGCAGGAATTCCTGTTGTCTTTAAATAATCTCTGGGTTCCTTTCTGAGGCTGTTTGTTGCCAGCTATGTTTCTCCTGAGGAAGAATTTGTCCAATATTCTCTGCATTTCATTCCTTTCCAGAAGTTTTTCCCCTGAAGGCAGGGAAATAACATCTCACACCGCCAATCTTTTCTCTGCAGTTGCAAGGGATGGGATGGGGATGTGTGTGTGTGTGGCTTGTATATTGGGCAAACCAGGTTGTGACATCTGGCCCCGTTTCTTGCTTAACTCCTGCTGGTGAAGGTTGGCCCTGGAGTTACTGTTTCCCTGGCCACATGGACTTGTAGGGAGTTAGCACCCACCCCTCTTCTAGAAAAAAATGAAATATCCTGGGAAATATTGAAAAGGCAGCATATTTTATTTCCCTGGATCAGAAATGGAGAGACAGGTTTTTAGGCAGGAAGCAGACTCACTCTTAATAGCCCCCTCCTTTGTCAATAGGCCAGTAAAAGGCCTGAGTCAGTCTATTCTACATAACAAAGATCTCCTCCCTTCTTCTCCAGGATAATGGGATCAAGGCATGATAGGATTAGCCCTTTACTCATCTCACCACAGGGCACCTGGGAAGACGCAAGGCTCAACCAAACGTGGACTCAAAAGACAGCCTAGAAAGTTGCCCCTGCGTGGCCCCATGGGAGTCTGACAACTAATCAGAATACATTTCTTACACAAGAAGAGGAAACAGAGAGGTGGGCCCAAACAGAGCATAAAAAAACCAGCAAGCCCCTTCTTCTCTCTCTTTCCTTCTTCACCTAACATCTGGAAGCATGGGATCCCCCTTTTCTGTTCAGGAGCTCAAGCCATGGGATCCTGTCCACCATTAAACCATCTTTCCAAGCAGCCTCCAGCTTTCCAGTGTCTTTTCCCCCACTTGGAGCTGAACCCAGAAGGACTTTTCTTCCAACAGATTTTTAAAAGCATTAGTGGTATAAATGTTGTTTACCCCCCCCCCCCCCGCCCCCCGGTGAGATCAGTTCCTGCAACCGTTCTTCATATGCCTCCAGTCTCCTAATCCTCTTTCTTGCTCTTCTCTGCACTCTTTCCAGAATCTCTACATCTTTTCTACATCGTGGCGACCAAAACTGAATGCCGTATTCCAGGTGTGGCCTTACCAAGGCATTATAAAGTGGTATTAACACTTCACGTGATCTTGATTCTCTCCCTCTGTTGATGCAGCCTAGGACTGTGTTGGCTTTTTTTGGCAGCTGCTACACACAGCTGGCTCCTGTTTAAATGGTTGTCCACTAGGACTCCAAGATCCCTCTCACAGTTATTATATAATAAATAATAAATAATAAATATTTATTTCTTAGCCGCACCCTCTCCCGGAGGACTCGGGGCGGCGTACAGTAAGACATATGAAATAAATATATAGACAAGACATACATACATATTACCAGAACATATAACAAGACATGTACATGTACAGGAGGAGGTCAGCTAATAAGTAAAAACAATCCAATACAATATTTAAAAACAGTATTTAAAAACCCTAAATAATTAAATCCAGTTAAAATACACAAATAAAAGCCGTCAGGAGCGATATAATTAGATCAAAGTTGAGCCAGGCCAGCTACTTGGAATAGGTGGGTCTTACTATTGAGCGAGGTACTATTGAGTCTACTGTGTTTTGAGGTATCCTCAAAACTAAGTCCTAGGGAATGTGGGGGGGGGGACAGGGGACAGGAGAGCACAGGGGACAGGGCAACTGTTTCAACAACAGGAGAGGCAGTAGATTCAGTTCTTCTGCTGCCACTGTCTCTCCCCCACCCCTCTGGCTGCATCGGCTTTCCTCTCTCTTGACGTCAGAATGTTGATACGACGGGAAAGCAACCCTTCAATCAAGCTACTGAGTTGAAGGGGAAGTGTGCATCACAGTATAATTAAGAATTAGGGAAATATGAACATATAATTATTCCACCAAAGCAAGGTGTCTTCCAGAGATCTGAGGAATTGGCTCCCTTCCAAACCGCAGAAGCACTCCAATGAATTCGTTGCTCTGCAAAAAGCCATCCGGTTTAAGGTGATTTTTAGGGCACAGAAGGCATCCTTCTGGAACCTTCCTCCCCAGCACAAAGCCTGGGTCCTATGCCAGTTTAAGGCTGGGCTGAGTTCAGCTTCGTCATTTGTCTGAAGTTTTCTTCCCCTGTGGAAGAGGAAACCTTATTCTCAGGATGTCTGAGGATTCCTTTCAAAATTCTCAGGGGCGTTTTTGAGTTGCAAGTTGGGCAGAAGACAGAGGAGGCCACTGAAGTTGGGCAGAAGACAGAGGAGGCCAATGAAGTTGGGCAGAAGACAGAGGAGGCCACTGAAGTTGGGCAGAAGACAGAGGAGGCCACTGAAGTTGGGCAGAAGACACAGGAGGACACTGAAGTTGGGCAGAAGACACAGGAGGACACTGAAGTTGGGCAGAAGACACAGGAGGACACTGAAGTTGGGCAGAAGACACAGGAGGCCACTGAAGTTGGGCAGAAGACACAGGAGGACACTGAAGTTGGGCAGAAGACACAGGAGGACACTGAAGTTGGGCAGAAGACACAGGAGGCCACTGAAGTTGGGCAGAAGATACAGGAGGACACTGAAGTTGGGCAGAAGACAGAGGAGGCCAATGAAGTTGGGCAGAAGACAGAGGAGGCCACTGAAGTTGGGCAGAAGACAGAGGAGGCCAATGAAGTTGGGCAGAAGACAGAGGAGGCCACTGAAGTTGGGCAGAAGACAGAGGAGGACACTGAAGTTGGGCAGAAGATACAGGAGGACACTGAAGTTGGGCAGAAGACACAGGAGGACACTGAAGTTGGGCAGAAGACACAGGAGGACACTGAAGTTGGGCAGAAGACACAGGAGGCCACTGAAGTTGGGCAGAAGATACAGGAGGACACTGAAGTTGGGCAGAAGACAGAGGAGGCCACTGAAGTTGGGCAGAAGACACAGGAGGCCACGGAAGTTGGGCAGAAGACACAGGAGGACACTGAAGTTGGGCAGAAGACACAGGAGGACACTGAAGTTGGGCAGAAGACACAGGAGGCCACTGAAGTTGGGCAAAAGACACAGGAGGACACTGAAGTTGGGCAGAAGACACAGGAGGCCACTGAAGTTGGGCAGAAGACACAGGAGGACACTGAAGTTGGGCGGAAGACACAGGAGGACACTGAAGTTGGGCAGAAGACACAGGAGGACACTGAAGTTGGGCGGAAGACACAGGAGGACACTGAAGTTGGGCAGAAGAGGGCCACTGAAGTTGGGCAGAAGACACAGGAGGACACTGAAGTTGGGCAGAAGACACAGGAGGACACTGAAGTTGGGCAGAAGGCACAGGAGGACACTGAAGTTGGGCAGAAGACACAGGAGGACACTGAAGTTGGGCAGAAGACACAGGAGGACACTGAAGTTGGGCAGAAGACACAGGAGGACACTGAAGTTGGGCAGAAGACACAGGAGGACACTGAAGTTGGGCAGAAGGCAGAGGAGGACACTGAAGTTGGGCAGAAGTCACAGGAAGACACTGAAGTTGGGCAGAAGACACAGGAGGACACTGAAGTTGGGCAGAAGACAAAGGGGGCCACTGAAGTTGGGCAGGAGACACAGGAGGACACTGAAGTTGGGCAGAAGACAAAGGGGGCCACTGAAGTTGGGCAGAAGACACAGGAGGACACTGAAGTTAGGCGGAAGACACAGGAGGACACTGAAGTTGGGCAGAAGACACAGGAGGACACTGAAGTTGGGCGGAAGACACAGGAGGACACTGAAGTTGGGCAGAAGAGGGCCACTGAAGTTGGGCAGAAGACACAGTAGGACACTGAAGTTGGGCAGAAGACACAGGAGGACACTGAAGTTGGGCAGAAGGCACAGGAGGACACTGAAGTTGGGCAGAAGACACAGGAGGACACTGAAGTTGGGCAGAAGACACAGGAGGACACTGAAGTTGGGCAGAAGACACAGGAGGACACTGAAGTTGGGCAGAAGACACAGGAGGCCACTGAAGTTGGGCAGAAAGCAGAGGAGGACACTGAAGTTGGGCAGAAGTCACAGGAGGACACTGAAGTTGGGCAGAAGACACAGGAGGACACTGAAGTTGGGCAGAAGACAAAGGGGGCCACTGAAGTTGGGCAGGAGACACAGGAAGACACTGAAGTTGGGCAGAAGACAAAGGGGGCCACTGAAGTTGGGCAGAAGACACAGGAGGACACTGAAGTTGGGCAGAAGACACAGGAGGCTACTGAAGTTGGGCAGAAGACACAAGAGGACACTGAAGTTGGGCAGAAGACACAAGAGGACACTGAAGTTGGGCAGAAGACACAGGGGGCCACTGAAGTTGGGCAGAAGACACAGGAGGACACTGAAGTTGGGCAGAAGACACAGGGGGCCACTGAAGTTGGGCAGAAGACACAGGAGGCCACTGAAGTTGGGCAGAGGGCAGAGGAGGCCACTGAAGTTGGGCAGAAGACACAGGGGGCCACTGAAGAGGCTGCATTCTGATACTCATTTTTCCATCCTCCTGCAATCTCCTTGGTTGCCTCCACCTTGGAAGACTCTTCCTTTGGGATGGATTGGAGAATTCCTTCTGTTTGCTCAGCCCTGGGGCAGGGGAGGTTCCTACCTGTTTTTGACTTGGCCCAACCAATGCCCATCGTGGAGTCCATGCAATAACTCCAGGCACTGGTTCTGGGAGGTGAGGTCCACTCATCTTAAAGCTTCCCAGTTGAGAATCCTTGTTCTGGAGGAACGTCCCTCCCTGGAAGTTGAAAGCCAGAGGGGCTGCAGGTGGGTGAGGAGAGGACTAACATACAAAGGACCACACAACACCACATAACACTTTGGCCTCCTCGTTGCTCCCTATGGGCAGGAACAGCCACTATGTCCAGGAGTAGATTATTTCAATATCTTCCAAGTGGAAAGTAATTGGGAAAACCTGAGCATCTTTCCTCTTAATGAATAAGAGCAGATCAGGGGGGAAAGGGGGGGTCTTCTTCTTTTTTTCTGCATGACACTACCCTAAACAAGTTTATTTTATTTATTTCTTAGATTTTTAGACCGCCCCTCTCCCAGAAAGGGACTCGGGGCGGTGTACAGACAATACAAATAAAACCAGTCATAGTAATTAAATACATTTAAGATACATTTGGAGGGGGAGATAGGCTGTACTAAGAAATAAATATGTTCTAATCCTAAAAACATCACAATTAAAACCCCAAACCCTATTAAAATAAAATAAATCCCCGGGAGGTAAAACTAAGAAAGTGCCAGGCCAGCTGATTGAAATAGGTGAGTCTTTAACTTTTGCCGGAAGGAACGGAGGTCGGTGGTGGTTCGAATGTCTGGGTTGTGCCTTTTCTTAAATAATTTCTTTCCAGCTTTTTTTGTTTTTGTTTTTTTAATAAGTCATTTTGGAGCCTTCCTCCATGGTTGGTTGCTATGGGGAAAATCTCTCTTTCCCACAATGCCTCCAATGTATTATTCACCTTACCATTATGGCGCCTCTACGTTCTCCCCAAAACTTTGCACCTGAACAAGTCACCCCAAAAACCTCTGCATCTGAATAATAAGGGAGCAGAAGGGGGTGGGGTTATATCCCCAAGTAAGAAAAATCAGGGTAATAGTAACATCTGCTTTGCAGCTCTTGTCTGCTCTTTGCACAGTTTGTTGATTAACATGAAAGCGTGTCTCTTTTAGTAATTGTACACAGCTTGACATATTGAGCTCTAATAAATGAGCCAAATATATAATATAATTGGTGACCTAGATTGAATTAGAAATAGAAACTAGCATAATTGGTGGTAGACGTAATAATAATTGGCAGTTTCAAACCAGGTATGAAAAAAACGTAGCCCCAAAAACCTTCTGTGAATTCTAGGGACCACCTTGGTAAAATTATCTGTTTATGAAAACCTCTGCTTTAAAACATTCCCCAGGCAGAATTGGTGATGGGGAAGATTTTGGTCGCGTTCCGAAAAGCTCAAGATACTGACGGGCTATTACAAATTCAATCTGAAGCAATCCAAGTTATGAACTGCCTCTCAGTCTATTTTATTTTGCTATGTCAACAAATGGTTCTGTTTGAAGATTTAGACATGATTGTTCGTTTATTGACCGAAACCTTCCAAGCTATGCTTTAAATGGGGAAAAAGATTATTCTTGTCAGTGATGAATGGTTTCCGGGATGGTGTGAGGATGTATGACCACACTTAAAAATATAGATAGAAAAGAGAATGATAATACAGCCGTCTGTTGAAAGGCTTTAGTATGCATTGGAACAGAAGGATAAAATGTGCAGTCTGCCCCTTTTCTACTGTCAAGGCAAGCAGAGAACGTATAAATAAAAGTCCCGCTTAGTTATGGAAAGCACTGCTGTAAGACCATTTGTATGATCTTATTAACAATGAATATTGATTCTTTTCCCTTTCTTTTTATGTGGCTGGATTGGAATTGGAATGCATATCCATGTTACCGTATTTTTTGGACTATAAGACGCACCCGAGTATAAGACACACCATGATTTTGAAGAAGTAAATTTTTAAAAAAATGTTTTTGCACTCTGCAGGCCTCTCAAGTACTCTGCATGCGTTGGGTTTTTTGGCAAAAAAAGGGGGGGGCATGCAGAGCTTTGGGAGGCTCTTAAAGTGCTCCTGGCGGCTGGGGAAGGGGCAAAAATGAGCAAAAAACAGCCCATTTTTTTGCAAAAATGACCCGTTTTTTTGAAAAAAAAAAGTGGGGGATGCAGAGGCTTTGGGAGGCTTGTAGAGTGCTTCTTGGGATGGAGGGGCAAAAACAGCTAATTTTTTGCTCTTTTTGTGTCCTCCCCAGCCCCCAGGAGCACTTTGTAAGCCTCCCAAAGCCTCTGCACATCCATTTTTGCGAAGGGGGATGGGGTTTCGGCAGGCAAAAAAAAATGTGTATTCAGTGTATAAGACGCACCCAGATTTTCACCCTCTTTTTTGAGGGAAAAAGATGCGTCTTATACTCCAAAAAAATACGGTAACTGTATTGTTGTCAGGGTTCCAAGTAACACCCCTAATGAAAGAACGCTCCGAGGCTTGAGTTAGAGATGTCATGTTGGCACATCTGGGAAAACCCGAATCTGAAAGCTTCCCCAACTAAATGCAAGTCCACGTCCCTGCCCAACACCCACATGTCCATCACATGGTCCAATCAGGCCCCGTCCCAACTGGAGATGCCTCCCAGTCACACTATTGCAGCTGCAGGGCAAGGTGTCCTTGACTCTCTGAGAAGGGAATGTTATTTTGACTATGTATCTCCCATACTCCTTACAATCCCACCTCCCATTTTCCCACAGCATTGAGTGTGGCAGGCCCCAACACAAAAGATGGCTTCCAGGCCTGACAACTGTACTATTGCCACACACACACACACACACAAACCCCACTTTTCTTCCAGAAACTCACAGTACAGTAGCATCTGTAAAGTGGTGGCGCAGTGGTCAGAGTGCAGTACTGCAGGCTACTTCTGCTGACTGCCAGCTGACTGCAATTTGGCAAATCAAATCTCACCAGGCTCAAGGTTGACTCAGCCTTCCCTCCTTCCGAGGTGGGCAAAATGAGGAGCCTAGATTGTTGGGGGCAAGAGGCTGACTCTGTAAACCGCTTAGAGGGGGCTGTAAAGGACTATGAAGTATATAAGTCGTAAGTGCTATTGCCCTTCTGGCAGGCCAAAGACCCTGCCACCCACCTTCCTTCCTTCCTTCCTTCCTTCCTTCCTTCCTTCCTTCCTTCCTTCCTTCCTTCCTTCCTTCCTTCCTTCCTTCCTTCCTTCCTTCCTTCCCACTGATTAGAATGCAGCATTGCAGGCTAACTCTGCCGACTGCCAGCAGCTTTATTCTGACCAGCTCAAGCTTGACTCAGCCTTCCATCCTTCCAAGGTGGGTAAAATGAGGACCCAGATTGTTGGGGGCAAGAGGCTGACTCTGTCAACCGCTTAGAGGGGACTGGAAAGCCATGTGAAGCAGTATATAAGTCTAGGTGCAATTGCTATTGTCCTTCCTTCCTTCCTTCTTCCCTCCCTCCCACTCTCCCTCCCTCTCTCCTTCCATGGTGTGCAGTAGTTACAATGCAGCATTGTAGGCTAATTCTGCTGACTGCCAGCAGTTCGATCCTGACTGGCTCAAGGTTGACTCAGCCTTCTGTCCTTCTGAGGTGGGTAAAATGAGGACCCAGACTGTTGGGGGCCAGAGGCTGACTCTGTAAACTGCTTAGAGAGGGCTGGAAAGCACTGTGAAGCGGTATATAAGTCTAAGGGCTATTGCTATCTGTTGGCTTACATCCCTTCGTTGCTCTTCCTACAACCGTCCTGTGTGTTAGGTTGAGGGTGTTGATACATAGCAACCATCCTAAATCTCCCCCTGAGTCTTCGTGTTTGAGGACTTTTCCTAATCCTAGTTCAACACTCTAAGCATTAGATATCTCTGTCTTGCTACATTCGCACAACAGCCGTGTGCAGCTGCATTCCCATTATAACTGATGCCCAAACAAATATTAGCTTGGTTCCTTTAGCAGAGACAATATTCTCAGCCAAAATCACTCGACTTCTCCAGCATCCTATATGAGCTAGGTGAGAAAAGAAGGGGAGAAGGGGACTACTTTACACTGATCCAGTCCACGCTGAGTTATCCTACTAAATTTGTTTAATTAGTTCATTGAATAAATTAAATTGGATTTGGGCAATGCCATGAAACACACTCCGTCCCTTCCAGATTTCGATGGGCTGCTTTCATGATGGAGGTCTATCCGAGAACATCCGTGGGAAGGGTTTGCCAAGAGCCCCTCAACCCCCAGAAGAATACCCCCAAGGTGTGAAGGTCATCCCAGCTGCTCAGCTAAAGCCAGCAGCTACCTCTCTCGGGGAGCAGTGAGAAAGGAAGATGCCAGAGGACAGAGGATCACTTTAGCTACAATGGCAGAGGTGGCACAGAAGGAAGGAATTGTCATGGATCCGCCCCCAGGCCCCTCTTCGGACACGAGTTCAGAGGAAGAGGAGGGCGAGTTTCAATCTGGAGAGGAAAGCATGGAGCTGAGCATTAGCCAGGATGGGGGCTCGGACAGTCTTAACCTGCTGGAACAGCCTCACCTGGGCGGACAAAGGATAGGCTGAGCAGGTGAGCCACATCTGCAGCAAATTGGCCAGGAAGTTCCAGGCAAGGACCGCCCTCCCTATTAGGAGTGAGGTGGAGGTAGAGTCCACACTCCTCCTGATCCAAGGACACATAGGGCAGAGAGGAGGCAGGCATAATGCCAACCAGCTACATTACACACAAGGAGGCAATCTCACCTCTCATGAAGGGCTGCACTGCGTTGCCTATTTAACCTCACCCTGAGTGTTGCTGGAGCCACGTGCCGTTCTGACCCAGCTCCCTGAACATGACAAACCCTCTGTAATTAAATCAATGATTTCTTTATTAGGAGCTCCAGCTGCTCCGGCAAAAAGTTTCTCTCTCACCACAGGCTAACAAGACTGTCCGGCAGGGAGATGAATAGTTGTCTACCACATCTATTCATCTCCACCCCCTGCCTTTTATCCCCAGAGCTAGGGTGGGGCTCCACTAGCAGCGATGGCTCTTCCGTCCCAGGAACCGGCCCATAGATTTCCACTACTCTCCTCTCCTCTGCCTTCTGTGCATCCAGGCGTCAGGCACTGGACCCAGCTGTTCCTCCTCTTCCTCATTAGCCACCTACAGACCTGGGGGCTGTTGACTCTCCATCTGAGGGCTCCAGGCTCCACCTCCATCTCTCTCTCTCTCTGACAGATCTATTCCCTCTTCCCCCTCAGAGGTCTCAGGTTGCCTTGATGCTGACCCTGACTGCCACACCTCTTCCTCCTCTGATTTGGTTGCTTGAGGGACCGGCGGTTGACAGGCCACAAAACCTGGCCAGTTCTGTGCCTTGTAAGCTCATGGCATGTATCCTGGCCTGTATGACTCCTGGACTGCTTTCCTGAACTTGGACTCTGTTGCCCAGTGACTCTTGCCCTACTGAGCTCAGAATTTGGAGGTGCACAACCTTGTCAGGGTTCCAAATAGCATCCAAAAGTAATTCAGAATCCAAGGCACAGGATTCCTCAAAGTTCCAAATTTATTAAGAGAGCCACGTTGGCACATTTGGGAAAACCCGAATCTGAAGGCTTCCCAGGTTTCCCCACCCAGTTGAAAGTTCAGGATCTTGCCCCCACACCCACAAGTCCATCCCATGGTCCAGTCTCCCACTGCCAGGATGAGAGATTCCTCCCATCCAGTTCCGGTCAGGTGCAGAGACAAAGATGACCTTGACTTTCTAAGAAGAATGTTGTTATAGCTACATATCACCCCTCTCCATATAATCCCCCACAGTGGAAAGTGTGACAGGCCTGAAGTCCCAAAAGACCACATGGATAGAAAATATACAGTAATTCACGATATAGAGCTGGACAACAATGGGCCCCTCCGGTCGGGCAGCACTCAACGCACTACTCAGGAAGAGTTGAGGATCTTTACTACATGGCTAGACTAAACCCTTTGGGGTGTCTGATGTTGCCATGCAGGAAAAATAAAGACGGTTTCAGTGGGAATATGGAACATCAGTAGCACAAACACGGGGAAACCCCACGCAGTGACAGGTGGAATGGGACCACTCTACGCTGACATCCTGGGCATCAGCTCACCGAACATGACTGGAGTTGGGGCAAAGAAATGTATTACTACACAAAACATGAAAAAGATAGAAGGGATGGCCTTGTTTTTATGGCGAAGGAAGAACCAAATCTGGCTACAATGCCATCAATGACTCTGTAATATAAATTAGACTTTATGGACAACCCTTGAATAGGAAGATCGCATTATTGCAGAAGAAGCAGGGTTTTATGATCATTTGAAATTGACAAAATGCGTAGGAAAGGCGTTGCTGCTCGAGACGGGAGACTGGAATGCCAATGTTGGAAATATGAAGGAAAATGTAATTGGATCGTATGGCGTAGACAGCCGAAATGTAGCCGGAGACTGAATTGCTAATTTCTGCCACTTCAGTGATTTCTTCACAGCTAACAAAACTGGGCCTCTATGCATAAAGAACACGAAATGAGTACAGACAACTAAAATTAGTTACAGGTAGTCCTCAGGTTAGGACCACAATGGAGCCCAAGATTTCCATTGTTAAGCGAGACGTTTGTTAGTTTGCTCCATTTTATGACTTTTCTTGCCAGAGTTGTGAAGTGAATCATTGCATGTTTTGAGTTACTGTATTTTTCAGCGTATAAGACGCATCGGAGTATAAGATGCAGCAAGGTTTTGAAGGGGAAAATTTAAAAAAAAGTTTTTGCACTTTGCAGAGACTGAGCCGACTACTTGGGAGGAGACCGCCCTGCTCCTCTCCACAAGGCACACCTGGGGACTGAGTTTTAAGGAGACATTGCGGGGAGGGGCTTTTGTCGGGAACAAATGCTGAATACGTGGAGTTTTGTGTGTGGTTGCCGATGTCTGGAATTTGCTGGACTTCTCATTGCCTTGTTCCCTTGCTTCACTGGATTTCTTGCCTGGAAGTCATTGTGCTAATGGCATTTTGCTGGACTACTCACAGCCAGAGGTTGCTGGAGGTGTCTGTGTGAGCGTTTTGCTCTGGGACTTGCCATAAACGTGGGAGCATTTGGGAGAAAGTTGGAACAATAAAGGGGAGTTTGAACTATCATCACATTTCCAATGATTCTCTGACTTTCTGCCTACCCAGATCTTCATCTCAAGAAGTTACCTGGATGAGTAACAAAATGTCTCAGTTTTAATAAAGTCCAGTTGCCATGATTTAAGCTTTTGAGATACACAGCAAACGTTCTAACCAAGCTATGGATAATGATACAGTGACCAACATATTGGAAGAGGTCAATCTACTCCCCAATACTAAATAGAGTGTACGAACTACTATTAGAGTGTACACACTATTATGAGCCATGGTGGCACAGTGGTTAGAGTGCAATACTGCAGGCTACGTCTGCTGACTGCTGGCTGCCTGCAATTTGACAGTTCGAATCCCACCAGGCTCAAGGTTGACTCAGCCTTCCATCCTTCCATGGTGGGTAAAATGAGCCAGACTGTTGGGGGCAAGAAGCTGACTCTGCAAACCGCTTAGAAAGGGCTGTAAAGCACTGTGAAGCGGTATATAAGTGCTATTGCTATTCCTCTTCTCTTTCCTTCCTTCCTTCCTTCCTTCCTTCCTTCCTTCCTTCCTTCCTTCCTTCCTTCCTTCCTTCCTTCCTTCTTTTGCACAATGGTTAGAATGCAGTATTTGCAGACTAACTCTGCCCCACTGCCAGGAGTTCGTCTTGACTGGATCAAGGTTGACTCAGCCCTCCATCCTTCTGAGGTGGGTAAAATGAGGACCCAGATGGTTGGGGGGCAATAGGCTGACTCTGTAAACCGCTTAGAGAGGGCTGTAAAAGCACTGCAAAGTGGTATATAAGTGCTATTGTACAACACCCTTCATTTCAAAATGATGTTCAGAATCATTCAAGAGATTAGAGCTCTGCGTGACATAGGAGATGTCAGATGCTCAAGTTGTCAATAAATAAGGCTGGGGAATATGAAACATTATTGATGACACATGCTAGGTAATTGAGAAAACTGGAAACTATGCAGAGCAAGTCAGTATGTGTTGCATTGATTGTAGATTCACCTCTGATTATGTCTATCCTGCCAGGCTGTGGAATGAGAAATATGACAATCCTAGAAGATCATTCTCATCGTCCTCATGAAAAACCTCACAAGATGTGGATCGGTGGCTCCAGCATAAATATACATCCTGACAACTAAATCCATGGACTCCTCCATCCTTAGTGGTGGCATCTCCAAAAATCCAAATTCTTGGAGACCACAACGGGTTCCCCCCCCCCCAATTTTTTGTTATTTATTCTCTTACATATCAATTTAAGTATACATTCACGTTATTCTTCTTTACATTTGTCATTCTTATACATTTGTTATTCTATTTAATAGGTTATTATAATATAGTTTGGGTTGCTTTATTTAACATCAGGCCTGTTGTAACACCACCTTATTTTCCCTTTCTTTTCTCCTTCCCTCCTCTATTTTCTTCCTTCCTCCTCTCCTTCCCCTTCCTTCTTCCCTTAACTCTCTCCTACTCCGACTCTTCCTCTTCCCCTTCCTACCCTCTCTCCTGCTTTCTCTCTCTTCCACCCTCCTCTTCCTCTCATTCTCTTCTCCTCTATCCCTTTCTTTTTCTGTTGTTAGAGGTTTTTCCTCTCCTTTATATCTTGCTCTTGAATATATACTTGTATATTTAGTACTTTCTTTTCTGTTTTCCCCCTCTTCCCCCCTTTTTTATTTAATAGTGCATCATCTGAGTTCTGTATCTTCTCTTTACTTTCTTTTCTAGCTTCCTTTCTCTAGCCGATCGTAAAATCTTCCCCGCGTCTTGAAATACACCGATTCCTCTTTATCCTTTATTTTCAGTGTCAACCTGTTCATCTCTGCACAATCTAGGGGTTCTTATTTTATTCCTCCCAGCTGCTGCTAGAGGAGTGGATCTGCTAAGGCAACAGGAGGCAGGAAAAGCCGTTCGTCCTAAGCCTTAAGCTTAAAGTGGGCTAAATTTTTTAAGAATTGCTATTTTAAACAGTTCAAATAAAGCCCCTCTGTTACCCTAATAGCATCTGGAAAAAAATGTTTTTGAGGCTGAAGCTCAGCAGGGCCCCTTGGACAGAAGACCAACAGCTGAAGAATCACCAGGCAAGTTGCAAATAATTCCAACAGACAAGCAGCATTTTGTATGTTGGCAGGAAAACTTCATGGATGTGTCTAACTTAACAGTACATTGATTCAATTGAGGGGAAAAATTAACAAGCTGATCTCCACTTGACGTGCCTTTGGCTTTCACGTACCTTTTATTTTTATTCTTTTCAACCCAACCCAATGTTGGAAACATGGAAGGTAAAGAGCATTAGGTGTCAACAGAAGAACCCCGACAAGGGAAAGGAATTAGGCCAAATTTGCCCTTGCTTGAGAAGTCAGAAAGGAAGACATTAGATTGACAGCAGGCCACAAGCCTTCCCCAATCCCCATGGTCCAAATGGCAGAGTGGTCCAAGTGAGCTTCTTTGGGTCTGTGAGAAGAGCTTCTTCTATTGGCCAGAAAGTGTCCCAGAACTGAGCCTCACAGGTCATAATCTGGGCCCACCATGCCTGGAATGGCTATGTTCCCTCACACCCACCTGCAGCTCTGTGAACATCAATCAATCAGAATAGAGCTGGAAGGGACCTTGGAGGTCTTCTAGTCCAACCCCCTGCTCATGCAGGAGACTTTATGCTATTTCAGTCCAGTAGCTATATCCAATCTCTTCTGGAAAACCTCCAGGGATGAAACACCCACAACTTCTGGAGGCAACGTCTGTTCCATTGGTTAATTGTATTCACTTTTAGGAAGTTTCTCCTTAATTCCAGGTTGATTCTCTCCTTGATTAGTTGCAGAAAAGAGCAACAAAGATAATAAGAGGGCTGAGATAGAATAGAATGAGCTGGAAGGGACCTTGGAGGTCTTCAGGTGCAGCCCCCTTCTCAAGCAGGTGACCCTATCCCATTTCAGGTAAGTGACTGTCCAGTCTCTTCTTAAAAACCTCCAGTGGAAGCACCCATAACTTCTGAAGGCAACTTCTTCTTCCACTGGCTAATTGTCCTCCCTGTTAGGAAGTTTCTCCTTCATTCCAGGTTGCTTCTCTCCTTGATTAGTTTCCACCTTTCTTTCTTCTTTTGCCTTTGGGTGTTTTGGAAAATATAAGTTGACCCCCCCTCTTCTTTAGTGCAGCCCCTCAAATAGTGGAATCATATCACCCCTAGTTCTTCTTTTCTCTAGATCAGTGGGTCTCAACTTTCCTAACGCCGCGATCCTTTAATACAGTTCCTCATGTTGTGGTGACCCCCAACCATAAAATTATTTTATGTTTTCCGTATTTTTTCAAAAATATGTGTTTTCCGATGGTCTTAGGTGACCCTATGAAAGGGTCGTTTGACCCCCAAAGGGGTTGACCGACCCACAGGTTGAGAACCACTGATCTAGATTAACCAAACCCAACTCCTGCATCCAGGACTTCATCTTACAATCATCTTAGTTGCTCTTCCCTGCACTTTTTCCAAAGTCTCAAAATCTTTTTTGTAAAGTGGTGACCAAAACTGGATGCAATATTCCTTTCTAAGGCTTTATAAAGCAGAATGAAGACTTCACTGATCTCGACCTGTTTATACAACCAAGGACATATTAGCTGTTTTGGCAGCTGCAGCACAAGGCTGGCTCCTGTTTAAATGGTGCTCCACCAGGACTCCAACATCCCTCTCACAGTTACCGTTTCTGAGCCAGGTTTCGCCTAATTTATATTTTTCTAGAATTCGACCAAGGACAGCGGAGCTGCTCAAACGCCCTTCGCGGCTGGGCTCGGGACGGCCAGGCCCATCACTGGGGGTTTCAGCCAGCCCCGCTGTATTGAGGGGGAAGGACGAGCCCGCCACCCGCGGGTGGGTCCAGGGCTCGCCGGGCCTCCAGAGTCGTCAGGAGGGTCGGCGGCCCCTCGACGCACCGGGGTGGCGGGCGAGAGAAGGCGCAGGGGAAGCTGGCAGAGCGCGCGCGGGAGCGACCATGGAGCGCCTCCCTCAGGCGCTGCGCCCGGGCCAGGATGGGAACGAAGCGCCCGCGGGATAAGGCCCAGGATCTCCCCCCGACTCACTCCCGGGCTCGGGGCCAAGAGCGGCCGGCCGGAGCGCGCTCTGCAGAACCCCGGGAACGTCTCTCCCCCTCAGGAGGGGCGCCTCGCCCTCTCCTAGCCGGCCGTGCGGGGGCTCCGTCCCTCAGGTAATGAGCGCCGCCCGGCAAGGAGCCGTCCGGGGAGGGCAGCAGCCCGTCCTCCGTGCGGACCCGTCCTCCTTGCCGGCAGGGCGTCGCCCCTTCGGACAGTCCCCTGAGGCCGCCTCGCCCCCGCTTCTCTCCCTTCCCAGGCAGCTCCGTCAGCCGCGGCTGAGGCGCCCAGCGGGCTCCGCTCCTTCCCTCGCCCGAGCGGCCAACCTGCCGCGGGCTCAGCTCAGCTCAGCTCCGCCCCGGGCGAGGCCGAGCCTGGCCGCAGCGACTGTCCGTCGGCTGCTCCGGGCGCTTCCCCGGCTGAGCGCGCGGCGGCTGCGGCCCCTCCTCCCCGCCTCCTCCTCCTCCGCCTCCGCCTGCCTGCCTGCCTCCCCCCGCCAGTAAATCCGATCTAGGCCGAGCCGTCTCCCTCCCACCACGTGATCCCATCCGGCGTCCTACACCTTTCGGGCTCGCTCGCTCGGCCAGGCTCGGCGCGGCGCACCTCGACTCCAGCAAGGCACCCGGCGCCCCGCCTTCCGGACGCGGCGGCAGGGCAGGGCAGGGGCGGGGAGGGCGGGGGTCGTAGCGCGTCGCCCGGGGCTGGGAGCCGCGCGGGAGGCGGCCCGGATCGGTGTCCCCGCCGCCGGGAGCCGAAGAAGCCGCTCGCCCGAGCCGTCCCGCTCCCGCGCCTGGATGCTGGCTCCCGCCGCCGGACTGCTGCGCCTCGCTCGCCAGAGGAGCCGGCCGGCCCTCCGCGGAGACGCCGGCAGAGGCAGCCCCAGGCTGGCCGCGCCCGCTCGGAAGTTCGCATGAGGCTCCGCGGCGCCCGCCCGCCGCCGCCGCCGCCGCGCCCCTCCGGGGAAGGATTGCTGCCCCCCGAGACGTGCCTTGCCCGAGCGCCTAAGATGAAGAGGGCCATCGCGAAAGGTAGGCAAGAGGGCGCCCGCGGGACGCGGCGGGAGGGAGGGAGGGAGGGAGCCCCGGGCTCGGCGCGGCAGAAGTTCCGCCTGGCAAGTTTGGCGCGCGCGGTGGGCTCAGCCCGGGGAGGGGGGGAGAGGCCGCCCGATCCTGGACCCCCCCCGTCAGCCCAGGGAGGGGAGGATGCGCTGCGCTTGGGCGCAGAGTTGCGCGGCTGAAGCGGCTCCCAGGCAGGGAAGCCGCTGCGCGAAGCCAGGCGTTGCGGAAGAGCAGCGGGTGCAGGGTGGGGTGGGGTGCTACGGACGGGTCACTTCTGTCCTCTTCGGCTTTGCCCAGTAGGGGTCTCGGGGGTGAAGGAGCTGCTTTGGACGGGGGAGACGGTCCCGGCGGCGGGGGAGCCCCAGAGGCGGGGGCCTTTGGGGAGGGCGGCGTTTCTCCCAGCCACCCCCCCCCCCCAGGCTGGAGGCAAAAGCGTCGAGGGGCTCTTCTTTCCAGCCCGAAAAGCGCCGCAGCGGTTGATTTCTTGGCAGGACCTCCCCCTCCCATTCTTTCTGCCCCCACGCAGGGTCTCCACCTCGGGAGCGCTCTGGAGGCAGGCCTCGGTCTCCCCTTTGGCTTTCGCCCGAGCTTCCTAGTGGCCTCGGAGGGGTGGGGGGGCTTTGCAGCTCCGGCAGGTGTCTGCAGATGTTGCTATGCTGGGCGAGGGTGGTGGGCTGTCCTCTCCCCCTCCCCCTGGCCAGCCACCTCTCCCTCCCCCTGGGCATTTTCTGTGGAGCCGAGAGGGGGGAAGAGAGAGAAGCCCCTCTTGCCACCGGCAAGCGGCGATCCCTGCGGAAGGCTCGGTGTTTTTGGGGGGCGGGGGATTCCTCCTGACATCGGTCCCTCCTTTTTCCCCTGACAGCCGGACTGACATTCAGTGGAGGTTTTGGCAAAGCTGGTTCAGGAATCCCCCACCCCACCCCGCAAGAGAGGATTGCGGCGGGACAAGGAAGGAGCTCCCCTTCCCCATTTCGACAGCAGGGGTGCCCCCTCCCCAACCTCCCCTGCAGAAGAGGACCCAAGAGCCTGGCCTGGGAAACCCCAAAGAGTTGGCCGAAGTTTCCAGTCCTTTTTTTGTCTCCAAAGGGCAATTTGACGTTCCCAGCTGGGGACCCGGGGGAAAAAAAGCGAAAGTCCTTTACGATTAGAGGAGAGCGAGCTATTTCCCCCCTTTTCCCCGTTGAAGGGTCGTCTTGCTCGGTCGCAGCTTGTATTGTGAATTGCGGCGGTGGGGATTGACCTCCAGCCGGTAGGATCTCCCTGTGGTTAGAGGCTTTCTTGACATCAAAGCGGCCGGCGGAGGTGTGTGTGTGCTTGGGTGAACCGCTGTCTTCCAGCCGTTAGGAGCGCAGCTTTTACGGATTCTAAAAGAGGGGTAGCTTGGGGGGGTGGGTGAGTGGGGGGTGGGGGGGTTTGATGGCCCCGAAAAGTGGGGCGGAGTTTGTGGAGGAAAAGGTGGAGGCATCCAGAGGCGACCCAGGTCCACCGCCTCCTCCTCCGCCTCCTCCTCCTTCACGCTGTTACTTTTCCCAGCTTCGTGTAAAATATGCCTTATTAGCCAATGGTGTTGACCTGGATTAATGGCGCGGGGAGGGGGGTGGGGGGGGGGGGAGAAGAGATTTCATGGAAATCTCTGAATCTGAACGCAGATTGTGTCGGCTGGAAATCGCTTTCGTTCCACTTTTATTTTATTTTTTAATGGCGCCCTGGGTGAAATCAGCTGCGAAGGCTGCTGCGGGGGTCTTGGAGGAGAGCCGCTGGAGGGGGGGAGGAGGGAGGGGGGGAGGCAGCCAGAGCTCATCCAAGTGAGTGGGGGGGATTTAGTGAGCATCCTTGGGTCGGGGAGCCCTGGCTGGGTCAGGTGGACAGGCTGGGCGGCTGATGTGGGGGGGGGATCCTTTGGGGGCTGCGGGGAGGGGAAAGTGAAAGTGCCATTCCAAGGGTACCACCTAGTGGTAATTTTTTTCAGGGAGCCAGGAAGTGGGGGGAGCTGCACAACAGGCAGCCCTCCAGACAGAGAACTTTCCTAAGACTGGGGGGGGGGTGTTGAATGAGGTCCCCACCTAGATTTATGCCCCCCAACACACACACACACACACATACACACCATTAGGTTAGGGAGATTCTGTGTATCTTAATGGGTATCCTTGGCTGTTTCTCTCTCTCCCTCCCTCTCCCTCCCTCCTTCCCCCCCTCTCTCATTCTCTCACACAGTCTCTATCATTCTCTCTCTCTCTCACACACACACACACACAATCCTTAACACACATTTTCCCTTTAACACACACTTTCTCTTTCACACACATTTTCTCTTTCACACGCCCACATTCTCTCTCTCTCTCATTCCCTCTCCCTCCCCCTTCTCTCACACATTCTCCCTCTCATTCTCATTCTATCTCTCCCTCCCCCCTTCTCTCTCTCCCTCCCATCCTTTCTCTCCCTCCTTCTCCCTTTCTCTCATTCTCTCTCATTTTCTCTCACATTCTCTCTCTCTCTCACACACACACGCACACATTTTCTCTCTCACACACATTCTCTCCCTGTCTCTCCCTCTCTCACACACACACATTCTCTCTCCCCCCTCCCTCTCTCCCCCCTCCCTCCCCAGTGTGGTTGATGGTTATGGATATGACTTCAATGCAGCAGTGAAACCAAGGACCTCCTTGTTTGCTTGCAGGGAAAATATCTCAGGGTGCCTTCCAACACTTGAGATAGATTTTGCCTCTTTCAGGAAGCCGGTTTCCCGGCTAAATTAACTGGTCAATTAATGGGAAATCTTTCGGACTATGTGAGAAACAAAATCTAATTAAACGAGAGCGGGGAGAATATTGGGCCCCAAAGGCTTAGAACCCTGGGATCGCTTGATTCATTCTTTCTGGCTGCTGCTGACAATTTGCTTGCTTTAAAGCCCTCAGAAAAGTTCTCTTGGGAACAGAGAATTGTGTGGCTGTGTATTCTGCCCCCCTCTGTTAGCTGGTGAAAGGACCAGAGGCCTGCAAAAGATTGTGTGTTGCATCTCATGGGGGAGAGTGTCAAAGACGTCAGGTCCTCCCTCCCTCCCTGTTCCTTTTCTTTCCTTCCTTCTATCCTTCTTTCTTTCCCTCCTTCCTCTCTCTCTCCCTCCTACCCTCCCTTCCTCCCTGTCCCTTTTCTTTCTTTCCTTCTATCCCTTTCCTTCCTCCCTCTCTCCCTTCCTTCCTCCCTCCTCCCTGTCCCTTTTCTTTCTTTCCTTCTATCCTTCCTTCTTTCCTTCCTTCCTCTCTCCCTTCCTTCCTCCCTCCTCCCTGTCCCTTTTCTTTCCTTCCTTCCTTCCTCTCTCCCTTCCTTGGTTCCTCCCTCCCTCCCTTCTTTCCCTCCCCCCTGTCCCTTTTCTTCCTTCCTTCCTTCCTTTCTTCCTTCCCTCCTTCCTCCCTTCCTTCCCTCCCTTCCTCCCTTCCACCCTCCCTGTCCCTTTTCTTTCTTTCCTTCTATCCTTCCTTCTTTCCTTCCTTCCTCCCTCCCTTCTTTGGTTCCTCCCTCCCTCTCTCCCTTCTTTCCCTCCCCCTGTCCCTTTTCTTTCTTCCTTCCTTCCTTCCTTCCTTCCTTCCCTCCTTCCTTCCCTCCTTCCTTCCCTCCTTCCTCCCTTCCACCCTCCCTGTCCCATTTATTCCCTCCCTCTCTCCCTCCCTCCAAAAACACTCACCTGGTGGCAGAAGCAAGGGAAAATATCTGGGCATCCCTCTATCTATCAGAAAGAAATACAAGGCTGTGGTGTGTGTCTATGAATGTGAGAGCAGGAAATCCGCTATAAACTACCCAGACAATCGTTTCAGCAAAGGAATGTATTAATCTCCGATAATATATATTAAAAAAACAACAGCATGCGGGGCCACAGAAAGTTGCTCGATATTATTACAATAATAGAAATGTCTAATCAGCCTTTAAAAGCCGCACAAAGGAGGGGGAGGAGAATCCGTGGAAGGGATAATCCAATTGTTGTGTAGGTTTCTAGGGCACCATGAAAAATCCCTACGCAGAACACGAGATCTTCCGGCCAGGAGATGCAGAGCTTAGACCAGGTGCTCCCAGTCCCGTTACCTGACCAGGTGTGCCGAAGAGCCTCCATTGGCTGATCCCAGTGAGCTTTGAAGCTGGAGGAACCCCGTGTTGGGTGGGAGGTGGGCTGGAGAAATGGCAGAGGGGAGTCAAAAACCAAAAGGCATCACCCCTACCTCTTTTTAGACACAACACTTGAAAAAAAAAAGGACAGCAGCTTTGATTTCACAGTGGGCTCCAACTACGTTTCTTCCTCTGCTTCAGAGGCTGCTAATATGAAAACAGAGAAGGCAGCGAGGAAGCTCAGTTTGAGAAGCTCAGTTTGCATTTCACAGTGACAAAGGGTGCACCAAGAACTAAGATCTACTAGACTAGAGCGAGGGTGTCAAACTCAGGGCCCTGCGAGCTGGATCCGGCCCACGGAGTGCTTAGATCTGGCCCACGGGGCCACCCTGGAAACAGCGAAGGACTCTGCCAGTGAAAACGAAGCTCAGAGGGATGGGGGATGGCACACGTTTTCATTGGCAGGGGGCTATCAAAAGAAACTGAAAGCAGAACAAAAGGAGAAATGTTTCCCCTTTTGCATTTGAGCATGCAAGAAGGGGCAGGAAAGGAGGAAGGGAAAAGAGGAAAGAGAAAATGAAAGAAGGGAAGATGGGAAGAGAGCAAGGAAGGAAAAAGAAGGAAAGAGGGCGTTAGATTGGGTAATGAATAGGCACACACAGGCTTAACGGTAACAACAGCTCTTTATTAAGAGTACTTTATTAAGTACTTTATTAAGTACAGCAAGTGAGAACAATCCAGCGAAAGTTGAGACTGACAGCAGCCCTTTGATAGGGAGCTGTCAGACCCTTCGACCAATAGGATTAAACCTCTGTTCCCGCTGGAACAGAGGATCTTGGTGGAAACCACTGTAGTTAGAACAAATATCTAACAGAGGGGAAGGAAGAAGAAAGGAGAATGAAGAGGGAAGGAAAAAGAAGGAAAGGAAGGGAGGGAGTGTCACTGCGTTGTTTCCTAGTTGAACTGAAGAGTTACTGCGCAGGTCATAGGCCCTTATCAGCAATGATTTACTGTGCAAGCTTCTTAACACGTTTCATATACATCACACATTCCAGAGACTTCTTTCCTTTTGATCTTTGTTCATCTGCCAAGGAGGTGGGCGACAAACTGCTCTTGCCAAAATGTAACAATTAGATAGATTTGTTTATTTTCTTATTTCTTATTTTCATATTAAAAGTTTGTTTTAATTAGAACTTGTTACTGGAGCTTACTTTCGCTTTCTTGGAGATATGCTGTTTTGGAAAAGCCGTCGGTCTAAGACCTCATTAGCTCAGGGTGAAATTTTCCCTGACAGGGAGGGAAGAAGCAAGGAAGGAAGGAGATTATAATGAGAGGGAGGGAGGGTCTGAAGGAAGACCTGCCTTAGCAGTTGGCCACCACAGGTGCCCCCCGACACGAGTGAAGTCAAGCTGGCCATGCCTACCCCAGCCCCCCCAAGCTCAAACACAACCCTGATGTGGCCCTCAACGAAATTGAGTTTGACACCCCTATACTAGAGGGCTTCTCAAAACTTCAGCAACTTTAAGTAAAGTGTGGATTTCAACTCCCAGAATTCCCCAGGCAGCATGAATTCTCTGGGAGTTGAAGTTCATACATCTCTACCTGTTGATGCCATCATTCCTGTTTAGTCCTTACAGGAGAGAATATTTATGGGTGAACAATATCTTTCTTTTAGAAATTAAAAGAAATTAGAAATTAAAAAAGAACTGAATTTGTCTATTAGCCACGCGTAACCGTGCATACTCCCCCCCCCTTGTTTGAATAACCTATTCTACAATCTTGTGCATTAGTAAAAAAACACAAGAATGGATTATTCTTCAATAAGGAAAATTACATCATCTTAATTTAACAGGCCACAGGATCTTATTTTCCTGGTATAAATTGAGTGCCCTTTTCTTTGATGCTGTGTAATTGCCATCAAGTGCAAAGAGCTTTAAAAGAATCCTTTCTCCATTCCTGTTTCAGATGAGAAAGAGGTAAAAGTTAAATCGGCCACTGTGTCCTTTATGTGTGGTTCCTGGGGGAGGGGGTGATTTCTTGCAAGGAGGGGGGAAACAGAAGGCTGCCTTTCCCACATGCCCTCACTGCTTTTACTTCTCAAAGTCTCAATCAATCAGAATAGAGCTGGAAGGTACCTTGGAGGTCTTCTAGTCCAACCCCCTCCCTGCTCAAGTAGGAGACCCTATACCATTCTGTGGGAACAAGGTCGCCATGGTATATGTGCAGATCAGTTTTCCTGATTGGAACACATATATGGAATTTGGGACTAGAATAAATTGAGTAGTGAATGCGGGTTGAGCTGGATGCCCACTGGGAGGGCCCAATTTAGAAAGCTGTGCTTGCAAAGACAATAGCAATGCTTAGATCTTAACAGGGACTTTCCAGATTGAGGAAGTTGCTAGCAGCATAGGAAACACGTGGTAAAAGCCGTTAAGATACTGATAGCTGAAAACACCGCTTAAGCAGGTAAAGCTAAAAACCATATTAGGCAAGAATTTTATATGTAACCAATAATATATTAGAATGCTTTTATTTCCTTATACGCTCTTAATAAAAGGGGGCTTCAGATCACGCTCTGGGCCACTCATGCATCAAGGAACCTTGTGTGTTGTCTTCATTATGAGTAGTCCACTCTTTGCGGGAGGCAAAACCGCACCATTCCAAGCAAACAGTAGTCCAGTTTCTTTTTTAAAAAAGCCTCCAGTGATGAATTTCCTCAGATTTCCAGAGGAAAAATTCCAGACTACAGGAACCATTTGCTCTACTCAGTTGATCATGAGAACACCGATAAAACCTCCAAGTGGCCTCAAGGACCCTCTGAAAGGATGCAAATGACCAGCTGTCTGCAAGGAATATAAATCCTTCCATTCTCAAAACTGAAGAAGCTTCTTGGATGAGAAGCAGAAGGTCTTCAAAAGAAAACAAAAAAGTCCAGTTGTCTTCTGAAAAAGCACCTTTGGGACAACCATGACTTGGAGGGCAGAGAATCTCTACAGACCTCCAGTGGTGAAGCGCCCAGAAGTTCTGGAGGCAAGCCATTCCACTGAATAATGGAGTTGGAAGGGACCTTGGAGGTCTTCTAGTCTAACCCCCTGCTCAAGCAGGGGACCCTATACCAGAGGTGAAATCAAGCAGGTTCTGACAGGTTCTGGAGAACCGGTAGCGGAAATTTTGAATAGTTCGGAGAACCGGCAAATGTTTATTTATTTATTTATTTATTTATTTATTATTTATTTATTTATTTATTTATTTATTTATTTATTTATTTATTTATTTATTTATTTATTTATTTATTTATTTATTTATTTATTTATTTATTTATTTATTTATTATTTGTGCTTCTAGACCGCCCCCTCTCCCAAAAGGGACTCGGGGCGGTGTACAGTCCATGCAAAGAATACATCAGAATACAATAAATAGAAAAATTAAATATGTACAGTTAAATATGGAGGAGGTTAAAATAGAGTTAAAAGGTACTGTACAGTTAGCCAATATATATAAATATAATTTTAAAACCCCTAGAAAACATACAAATTAAATTAAAAACAATACCCCTAAAATAACCAGTTAATGTCACCTCTGGCTGGTCCCAGAGTGGGGTGGGAATGGAGATCTTGCAGTAGCCTTCCTTTGCCACGCCCACCCAGCCACGCCCACAGAACCGGTAGTAAAAAAATGGTTTTCACCACTGCCCTACAGCATTTCAGACAGGTGGCTCTCCAGTCTCTTCTACAAAAAACCTTCAGCACCCTCAGCTTCTGACAGCATTCATTGTCCTCACTTTTGGGAAGTTTCTCCTTCATTCCAGGTTCTCGCACAACCTCACAATATCCTATCGTAAGTCATCTGGCCAAAGAGCTTCCAAGAGACAGATGTCAAAGCAGTTAAGCAGATGTGGAGCCTCTGCTGACTTTTTGTAATAATATAACTGGCCCATCCTAAAAACGTGGAGATTAAACGTTATCTCGGTGCCTCTTTTCCCAGAATTTCCCTACAACTTTGGGTCTCTTTACTGAAATTCTAACCAGTTTGGATCCTGCTTTTTTTCAGGTTTAGTCCAGGACTAAAGAAGGCAGCTTGCTATGTATATTTTGGGTTCCATTTTTGGGCTTTTACTGGATACAATATAAGTTTAAAGAGGGTCGCCTACAATTGGGATTAGAGTGGGACAATTTGTCAGCCTGATTTTTTTTTGCGGGGGGGATTAGTAACAGACTAAGGAGGTGAAGATTGTTTCAAGTTGTACACTCATTTGTCTTACAACTTTTAAGGGTGTACCATAATTGCAAATAATGCATTGCTCTGCCTAGCTATGTTTGCCCTTTGGAGATCTCAGCAAGGCTTTAATGGAAATGGAGCAAACTGGACTTTGCTTCCTTTAAAAGATGGCTTGTTGGATAAATCACAATTGATTGGATTCACATCTCGCGCAAAGCCATTCTGTGTGGGTTTTTGTTGTTGTTGTTAGATTGTTGTGCAAATCCAGTTAAGTCCCATCTTTATTATTTGTAGAAGCAACTTAAGGTGGTGAACTCTGTCAGGGTTCCGATGGATGCCCTAATTAAATCATGAGCCTCAAGCTTCAAAAGAAATCCAGTTACTTATTAGGAGCAACATGTCACCATGTACACAGCTCTGACCCCTCGCAATTTACGGCCCAGTTATGACCCTGTTTCCCCCCTCCCCACAGGGTGTGTCATAAATCACATTCTCCAATGGAGCATTTTGGGGGGTTGTAGAGATCACGCCACTCCCCCTGTTGAAGGCAACCTGGGAGACAGCCTTGATAAAGATAAGCATGGAATGTTCTTCTGGTTGTGGCTGCCCTGCTGCTCCATCAGTCTTGCCTATGGCAACTCAAGAGCAGGCCAGGGATGCTTTGCGAGTTGACACATATGTAATGCAGGTAGTCCTAGACTTATGACCAGAATTGACCAGAATTTAGGTTGTTCAGTGAGAAACTTGTTAAATGAGTTTTGCCCTATTTTACGATTTTTCTGGCCATGTTTGTTAAGTGAATCACAGGGGTTGTTAAATTAGTAACATGGTTGTTAAGTGAATCTGGCTTCCCCATGGACTTTGCTTGTCTGGAGGTCATAAAAAGGGGACCATGTGACCCTTGGACGCAGCAGCGGTCATAAATATGAAGCAATTGTCAAGTGTCCGAATGCAAATTACTTGACCATGGGGATGCTGCCGCAGTCATAAGTACGAAAAATGGTCATAAGTCGCTTTTTCCAGTGCTGTTGTAACTTTGAATCGTCACTAAATGAACTGTTGTAAGTCTAGGACTACATGTACTCTTTCCCCCTCTTTTCTCCTGAACACAACAACCTTGTGAGGTTCAGTGGGCTGACTAGTGACTGACCCAAAGTCACCCAGCTGCTTTCATGCCTATCCACTCATTCTTCCATCACATCTGGGCTGAAATTATTGAAATAAATCCTTTAAATGCACAAAATAGATGGACCCTATCACACCGGTTCAAACCATCATAGTTTGGAAATCACAGAGTGGAATTAGAATTCTTTATTGGCCAAGTGTGATTGGACACACAAGGAATTGGTCTCTGGTGCGTAAACTCTCTCAGTGTACGTACAAGCACCAAGTGACAAATCCTGATCATAATCATAAAATACAATCATCATAAATTACAAGATACAACCTTCAGTGATAGTCATAGGGTACTAAATAAGTAATCCACATGAATCATAATAGGATACTAAATAAAAGCAATCAACATAAATCATGGGATGCAAACAACAAAGTTATAGTCATAAGAAGCTAAGGAAATAGGTAATAGGAAAGATGAGAAGGATAGGATAATAGAAGGGTAATGATGATGATGATGACAACAACAACAATGTTACAAACTAATGCAATGAAAGCGAAGAAATACCCCCTACCAGTATCCAGAAAGCCTTGGGAACATAAAGTGGAAAAAGTGACCGAAAATGAGAGAGTGAAGATCCTGTGGGGCTTTTGAATACAAATGGATCATCATTTGGAGCACAACACGCCAGAGATTACGGTTGTAGAGGGCTGAAGCATACAGTTTATTGATATCGCTGTACCAGGAGATGCCAGAGTCGAAGAAAAAGAACTGGAAAAAAATTATGAAATAGCGCAACCTGGCCATCGAAACTACACGGCTATGGATGAAACATGTAAGAGTGATAGCCATTGTCATCGGGGCACTTGGTACCATGTCCAAGAATTTGGCAAAACACATCAAGAAGTTGCAGCTTCCTGCAATAACACCAGCGGAACTGCAAATAAATGCATTACTCGGAACATCGTATATTTTAAGAAAATACTTGGTTGCTACCTAGGACCCTGGCAGCAACCCGTATCAACCATTAGTGCCAGTCAATGGTATTTGTGACACATCTTTAAATATTCAGTTGCCTGAGTTTCATGTTTAATGAATAAAAGAAATAACAACAACAACAATAATAGATTAATAAATTTAATAATAATAATAATAATAATAATAATAATAATAATAATAATAATAATAATAATAATAATAATAATAATAATAATAATAATAATAATAATAATGCATAACACACCAGACATCACACTGAGAAAAGTAAGGTTACAATCGTAGACATCGCAATACCAGGGGATAGCAGGGTCAAGGAGAAGGAACATGAAAAAGTCGCGAAATACCAGGACTTAAAAATTGAAATTCAACGATTATGGCACAAGCCAGCAGTGGTAATTCCAGTGGTAATCGGCACACTGGGTGCTATTCCAAAAGCACTGGAATTACATTTAAAACAGTTAAAACTTGACAAAATCACCATCAGTCAAATGCAAAAAGCTGCACTGCTTGGATCTGCACGTATATTACGAAAATACATTACGACGTCCTAGGCCCCTGGGTGGGGCCCGACTAGTAATCAATGCCAAATCCGGCGAATCAACTGGCCGCTGTGATACAATCGTATATAATAACAACAACAACACAACAACAACAACAACAACAACAACACAACAATTTTATTAATGGAGTTTTGCAAGAAGCAGCTGTGATGCCAACTTATCTTACCAGCTAGTGGTCTTGAAACCCTTTGAGTTCACTTCTTCACCATTAAGTACAGAAAATGAAATGTCCTCCTTCCAAAATGCTTCCAAGTGATTGATATTTTTGACACCCACATTCGGCTGCCTCCTCAACTCCTCAAAGGGCTTTTACTTAGCCTTATCTGTGCATTTAATTTTGGAATCTGAGCTTTGACAGCTTTTGATAGCCACTGAGCAAATAATATTTATTATTTGGGAGGACTTGATGGATAGCTTATTGTGGAGAAGTGAACTAAAATCAGTCTTTAGACTTATCAGTTCATTTCTTTCATTGTGATTTTTGAAGGTTATGGGTTAATTCTGTAACCGAAGCAATTGCTCGATGTTTCCTAAATCAACCCATCTAGAGATTTATTCCTGGCATAACTTTGAGCCGTAGAAAGCGTGCAGAAAAGAGAAACAAAGATGACAAGAGGACCGAGGTAGAGTAGAATGAGCTGGGAAGGGACCTTGGAGGTCTTCAAGCTGCAATGGTCATAAGTGTGAAAAATAGCCATAAGTCACTTTTTTCAAGGCAGTTGTAAACTTTGAATTAAGCGAACTGTGGTAAGTTGAGGATACCTGCACAGCAGTGGTGCAAAGTGCACTACATCCCACATGCTTAACTTCCTTAATTCCCTAAAGTTTGGAAAGTGGTTTGCCATGCAGTACCGAATAGCAAAGGGAAACACAATGTCTTAGAATTTGGCCCCAGCACGCAGTTTCTTGGCTTCCTATTCTAATGACTGTTCTGGATATGAAGATTTACCTTTCCTGTACCATGAAGGTCCCACTTGCTCAAGGACCTGTTCTGACTTATTGAATGCTGGCCAATCCAGCAGCTGATTCAGAGGAGAAGGAGGTGTGGGAATTAGGGTCAGCATTTGGGCAACCTGGGAGCTCCGAGGGGGAAGAGGGAATGGAGCTATCAGAGAGAGACAGAGGTGGAGCCTGGGCTGTCCGTCAGCCCTCGGATGGAGAGTCAACATCCCCCAGGTCTGGAGGTGTCTGATGAGGAAGAGGAGGAACAGTTGGATCCAGTGCCTGATGCACGGATGAGCAGAAGGCAGAGGGGAGGAAGAGCACTGGAAATCTATGGGCCAGTCCTTGGGCCAGAAGAGCCGCCCCACCCTAGTTCTGGGGATTAAAAGCAGGGGGCAGAGATGAATAGATGTGGCACACATCTATTCATCTCCCAGATGGACGGACTGGTTAGCATGCAGTGAGAGAAGAAACTTTTTGCCAGGCCTGCCGGCACTCCGAATGAAATAAATCTTTGTGTTAACTTCAGAAGGTTGGTTGTGTTTGGGGAGCTGGGTCAGAACAAGACCCATCCATAAGGTGGAGCTGAGGGGTCAAAGGTTGTGTGGCTGGAGCCCTGTTTGAAGATCACGTGCTAAGAGAATGGGAACACGTCCTGTATACAGTAAGGCAGGTGGAAATGGAAGACGTAGATCTGTAAAATCAATTCAGCAAATGTGAATGCTATGGAAGAGACCTACATTTTCTCCCCTGTACCATTTTTTCATTCTCTTTGACAGCAGAGAATTTGCTTTTAATAAGACTTGAGTGGGAGAGGAGAGGAGAAATTTCAGAGAATTTCTCAAGCACAGCTTTCACTAGGGTGGGGCCGAGGATTCTTCTATTTCTCATTGCAGCAGGAACTATGGCGTGAGGATACAATTAAGCCAATTTATTTGCTAATCATGCCTATGCGCAATAATATTCTCAGCTAAGCATTAGCACCTGCCTGGAGTTAGATAACAATCAACAACGTTCAAGAGAGGTTGTGACTTGGTTTCGCTTGTGGCTACGTAAGGATCCTAGGCTGATTGCTCTTTTAATCCCAACCCCAGATCTAGGCAGTCCTTCTCCTACATCAATTAAGTCTATAGTGCAAAGTTGTCCAAGTTGTTTGAATGCTTCCATTCTTGATTGGAATATCTGAGATTCCCAATGGAAAGGTATGGAGTCATGCTGTTTATTGTCTCCTACTGCAGCCACTCAGGGGTGGGTTGCTACTGGTATTACTGCCAGTTCGGTGCGCAAAAAAATGCTCCGACATGTGTGCGCTTTTGCACCTAAAATGGTCTGCTCATGCGCACCTTAGAAAAGGAAGAAGATTACATTTTTGCAATGAAGATTGTTTTGCGCATACGCAGAACCGAAAATCAAGATGGTGCCAATGACCATAGAACCGGTTTAGGGGCGTGGCAGGCCGAGTTACTATCTACTTGACCAAACCAGTCTGAACCGGTAGGAATCCACCTCTGCAGCCACTCCTCTTTTAGCAGATACCTTGTTTAGTGACCGTTTATAAATAAAATGGTCATTAAAAGCACATTTTACGACTAGTAGATGCACAATCAAATGTTATGTTCTTGATAAAAGCACGTCCTGGGATAGTGTGAGGTACTTCCAACTCTCTTCAATAGGGATAAAGTTGTAAGGATGCACTTATTTTAGTTTAAGCAAAGACAAATAGAAGACTAAAACATTACATATAATGATAGGTCTAAATCAAACAGTAAAAAAATAACAATGTATAATATCACGATTTCTTAGTCTAAATAAAACAAGTAACCCATAAATGAATCATACTTACAACTCCAGGAATACACATAATAAGCAATATATAGAAACATAAAATGACGTAAAATCAAAAGTATATCTTTTAAATTGCAACAATAAACAGTTTTCCTATAATCAGAACATATCTAGTCATCAAATCCGAAAGTCAAAACTTCCTTTTTATCTTTATCAAATGGAAAATCCAAAAGTAGCATCCTTGTTGAAAGAAAAGCAGTCAAATTGTGATCTTCATCAAAGCAGTCAAATTTCCCATTTCAACCAGTTCCATTAGCTCCCCAATCCATTCTTCCATTGTGAGAATTCACACATCCTTCCACTTTTGTGCATATAGGATACCTTGCAGAACTTGTCATGTATAAGAAATCCCATATTTTCTTCCAATCAATCAGAGCTGGAAGGGATCTTGGAGGTCTTCTAGTCCAACCCCCTGCTGAAGCAGAGACCCTATACCAGTTCAGACAAATGGCTATCCAGCCTATTCTTAAAAACCTTCAGTGATGAAACACCCACAACTTCTGAAGGCAAATGCAAACTGTTCCACTGGTGAATTGTCCTCACTGTTAGGAAGTTTCTCCTTAATTCCAGGCTGCTTCTCTCCTTGAATAGTTTCCATCCATTGTTTCTTATCCTTGGTGAATAATTTGACCTCCTCTTCTTTGGGACCTCCTCAAATACTGGAATTCTGCTATCATGTCCCACCTAATTCTTCTTTTATTTAGACTAGCCAGACCCAAATCCTGCAGCCATTCTTCGTATGTGTTAGTCTCCAGGCCTTTGATCATCTTAATTGCTCTTCTCTGAGCTTTTTCCAAAGTCTCAACATCTTTTTTGTAGTATGGTGCCTGAAACTGGATGCAGTATTCCGTGTGGCTTTATAAAGTGGTACTAATACTTCGTGTGATTTTAATTCTGTGCTTCTGTTTATATAACCAAGAACTGTATATTCGCTTTTTCCCCAGTCTGTTTATCCATCAAACCAAAAATAAACAATTCTGGTTTCTAATGTGCATCAGTTTTAAGAAGGTTCTGGATCAGCAAATCTCTTTTGCTTAGCCGTTTTATAGGTGTACTATAAACAATAAAAGGTACTGCCATATTGATTTCATTTCCAATATATACAATTTAATACAATAGTAGAGTTGGAAGGGACCTTGGAGGTCCTCTAGTCCAACCCCCTGCCTAGGCAGGAAACCCTATACCGTTTCAGACAAATAGCTATCCAACATCTTCTTAAAGACTTCCAGTGTTGGGGCATTCACAACTTCTGGAGGCAACTTCTGTTCCACTGATTCATTGTTCTGTCAGGAAATTTCTCCTCAGTTCTAGGTTGCTTCTCTCCTTGATTAGTTTCCACCCATTGCTTCTTGTTCTACCCTCAGGTGCCTTGGAGAATAGTTTGACTCCCTCTTCTTTCTTTCTTCTTCTTTCTTTAACATATATATATGTTACAACCCCTGGTATGCCCAAATATGGGAGGAAGCTCACTACTCCCTCTTTCTGTCCTTCGGCTCATTACAGAAAACCATCCAGGCAGAAAACCATATTTTTTATTTTTAATGTTGCCTTTTTATATTTGTGTTGTATTTGTGCTGATAAATAAATAAAGGGAGACTAGTATAGATCCATTTCAAGCTATTTAGCTCTCATCAGCTAGCCCAGTAAGGGTATGGCTAGTTGATGAGAGCTAAATAGATTGAAATGGATCTATACTAGTCTCCCTTTATTTATTTATCAGCACAAATACAACACAAATACATACATACATACATACATACATACATACATACATACATACATACATACATACATACATATCTTTGACAATTTTTGGGGTATTAAAACCAATGATACATCATTTAAAAAAAATTTAGAATCATAATTTAATGTAAATTTCAATCCATTCGTCCTCATTTTCCCATTTGTCAAGGATAATATTATATTGATGTTTTGCCCATTTAATCATTCAATCTTTAACATATATTCACCCTTTCCATTCATCACAAATAATTTGTAAACCGTAGCAATGTGATGTTTATCACTGATATATAAATCTTTTGCAAAGTTTTGAAAGTTCTTTTCATCTGTACAAACTTTTTTATCCAATTTAAATCTTTCGGATAGTTGAACGTGCCTCCTTGCATATCGTTTGGTGATTGACGGGGATCCTTATGAAGGCAGGATACAGGGTGGATTTGATTTAAATCACGATTTAAATCACTAGTAAAAAGGCTTATTTCAAAACTCGATTTCAGTCATAATTTTTAAAGAGCAACTGTCATCTCTGTCCCGCAGCAGCTCCTCCTCTGACCTGCTGTTGACTCACCAACAATCTCATTCACTTTAATGGGGCATGGCAGGCAGCAGGTGAGTGGATGCCCGCTAACAGGTGCTGCCATGATGGATCTGAAATGACAGGTGCTCTTTAAATATAAGGACTCATTCTTGCTGGTACTTAGAATCTTTAATATTATTATTTGCAAACAAAATGAAGGTCTCCTATTGACCTTGCAGAGCTTGGATTCATGGGATGAGTCTACCAAAAATGTAAATATTGCAGAATATATAGCTTCATGCTACATAAGCTCCATTTCAGGATGCCACAGGGTTGGCCCAGTCATTAAACAGAGGAAATTCTTACTTCAGATGGCGTGAATCTGTGTGTCTCGATCTTGGCAAATATGGGGACTTCAACTCACACAATTCCCCATCCAGCATGAATTCTGAGAGTTGAAGTCCATGTATCTTAACGTTGCCAAAGTTGAGAATCCAAGTTTTTGCCTTTTGGTGGACAGAGCTCTGTGTGGCCCACACTGTCACCTAAGACCCCCAAAAGGAGTCTCCTGACCTAGGGGAGAAGGTCAGATGTTCCTAAAAGCAGGAAGCCGGTCCTTTCAAATAACTGAATCCTGGAAAGTAGCAGTATCTTGCTGGAGAATAAAATTACACCATTGTGTTTTTCTACCTCGGGCAGCAAAATGTCTCAATGCTTTCCTTTAATCACAGGGATTAAAGTAAATTTCAGTTGCCACCTTAGCTGGATTGTAAAGACGGAAAGAGGAGCAGGTGGCATCTTAAGTTGAAAAGTGTGGAATCCTAGAGTGTGAAGGGCCATAAATGTCATTTAATCCAATTCTCTATGTGGTCAAATCTCAACCCTTCCTGGAAAGCTTTTATTCAGCTTCTGCTTGGGGTTTAACAATACCCATGGGCAACTTTGCATGGCCAACTCACCAAGGCCAGCTCACCCTGGACAACTTATCACAGGACAACTTGCCATGGCCAACTCACCACGGCCAACTCACCAAGGCCAACTCACCACGGCCAACTCACCACAGCCAACTCACCACGGCCAACTCACCATGGCCAACTCACCACGGCCAACTCACCATGGCCAACTCATCACGGCCAACTCACCATGGCCAACTCATCACGGCCATCTCACCACGGCCAACTCACCATGGCCAACTCACCACGGCCAACTCACCACGGCCAACTCACCATGGCCAACTCACCACGGCCAACTTATCACAGGACAACTTGCCATGGCCAACTCACCAAGGCCAGCTCACCATGGCCAACTTATCACAGGACAACTTGCCATGGCCAACTCACCAAGGCCAACTCACCACAGCCAACTCACCACGGCCAACTCACCACGGCCAACTCACCATGGCCAACTCACCACGGCCAACTCACCATGGCCAACTCATCACGGCCAACTCTCCACGGCCAACTCACCACAGCCAACTCACCACGGCCAAGTCACCAAGTCCAACTCACCATGGCCAACTCACCATGGCCAACTAGCCACAGGACAAATCACCATGGCCAACTCGCTGCAGGACAAGAGTTACACTAATTTCAAAAAAAATGGTGGTATAGAATCACTAAGGAAAGGATGAAAAAGGAGGGACAGAATGAAATGTGAATGGCAAAAATTAAAATACTTTTTTATTTAAATAATTAAATTGAATTGTTAAATTGTCCTGCAGTGAGTTGGCCATGGTGAATTGTCACCTCCATCTGCTCAATCACATTGGAATTCAACCCCTTTTACCAATCATTGTCAAAGCGATCTACTATTTTTTCCCTAATATTCAACCAGCATCGCTTTCTCGCACATTAAAGTCCATTATTCTACATGTGGTAAACGGGGACGATAGAGAAGAGTTATGATCATAGGTGTGACAATATATAAAGTAGTTGATGAGGATTGCCTTAAACCTGGTCATATTTTCTCAGAGCTAAACATATCCGGTTCCTTTGGAGGTTACGTTCCACAAGCCCATGATCTTCCAGGTTGCCTTTGCTTGTTCCTTTGTTTCATTGTATTCATATTTTGTGCCCAAAATCAGAATCAATATTCAATGTGATGTGTCCATTTATCGCATTTTATTTTTCTTCCTCGCATCCTCTTAAGGCGCCCGTGCATATTTTGCAGCTCCATAAACATCTGCATGGTCCTCATCACAATAAACCTTTAGCCATTAAGCAAATCATTAGCATTGTAGCATCTCCTCTTCATCCCATTAAAAAGATAATTATACAGTCTCTGTTTGCCTCTGAATCAGGAAACCCTACATAACACAGTCATTATGGCCCTCTAACTAATCTCTCTAGGAAATTCTTAAGACGGGGATAAAACCCAAGAGCACATCTTCAGGAGGAAACTTGGGGTTTGACCCTTTTAAGAGGGGAGTAGGAATGATTAGCCAATCTCCACCGTAAGAGGCTGCAAATACAATGCAAATGTTGAATTTCTGCTGAGTTGCAGAAGAAGCGGAAAAAAGGAACTGACTTAATTGAGTGTACTCTTTTGCATTCCTCTGCACCTGAATTTTTGTTTTCTTCATTTCCATCACATTCATTAAGATGTACCTTCCATGGTCAATCTCCTCTTTTGACTCTTTTGGGAATGAAAGTGGTGGGATTAACAGACGTGGAAGGACCTTGTAGGTCATCTAGTCCAACCCCCCCACCCAAGCAGGAGATCCTACACCATTTCTGACAAATGGCGGTCCAGTCTCTTCTTGAAAGCCTCCAGGGATGAAGCTCCCACAACTTCCGAAGGAAACTTCTGTTCCATCAGTTGATTGTTCTCACTGTCAGAAAATTTCTCTTTTTACTAGGTTGAGTCTCCATCCATCCATTAATCCTTGTCTGGCCTTCAGGTGCTTTGGAGAATAGCTTGACCCCCTCCTCTCTGTGGCAGCCCCTCAAATATTGAAGACTGCTATTATGTCTCCCCTGATCCTTCTCTTCCCTAGACTAGCCATGCCCGCTTCCTGCAACTGTTCTTCATGTTTTAGTCTCCAGACCGTTGATCATCTTAGATAGATTCAGATTAACAGAGTTGGAAGGGAACTTGTAGGACATCTAGTCCAACCTCCTCCTGCCCAAGCAGGAGACCCTACATCATTTCTGACAGATGCCAGTCCAGTCCTCTTCTTGAAAGCCTCCAATGATGGAGCTCCCACAACTTCCAAAGGCAACGTCTGTTTCATGGATTGATTGTTCTCACTGTCAGGAAATTCCTCCTTATTTCCAGGTTGAATCTCTCCTTGTTCAGTTTGCATCCATTTTTCCTTCTCTGATCTTCGGGTGCTTTGGAAAATAGCTTGACCCCCTCCTCTCTGTAGCAGCCCCTCAAATATTGGAAGACTGCTATCATGTCTTCCCTGGTCCTTCTCTTCCCCAGACTAGCCATGCCCAGTTCCTGCAACCGTTCATCGTATGTTTTAGCCTCCAGTCCCTTAATCATCCTGGTTGCTCTTCTCTGCACTCTTTCTAGAGTCTCAACATCTTTTTTATAGTGTGGTGACCAAAACTGGATGCAGGATTGTAGGTGTGGTCTTACTAAGTCTTTATATAGTGGTATTAGTACATATAAAGAACGGTTGCAGGAACTGGGCATGGCTAATCTTAGTGAAGGACCAGGGGAGACACAATAGCAGTCTTCTAATATTTGAGGGGCTGCCCCAGAGAGGAGGGGGTCAAGCTATTTTCCAAAGCACCTGAAGGCCAGACAAGGAATAATGAATGGAAACTGAAAAAGGAGAGATTCAATCTGGAAATAAGGAGGAATTTTACGACAGTGAAAGCAATCAACCCATGGAACAGAAATTGCCTTCGGAAGTTGTGGGAGTTGCCTTCATCACTTGTGAGACTTTCAAGAAGAGATTAGACTGCCATCTGTCTTAAATGGTGTAGGGTCCCCTGCTTGGGCAGGGGGTTGGACTAGATGACCTATGAAGCCCCTTCCAATTCTGTTAATCTGTAAGTGTTAGGTCTTCTAGTCCAACCTCCTGTTCAAGCAGGACAAATTTCAGACACTTAGTTTTCAGACACTTAATTTTCTTACATAGATGTTCAGTGCAAGCCACGACATTTTAAAAACAACGTTTTTATCTTGCACTGATTCAGAGTTACAGAATAACTGAACTGAATTGCAGGTTGGGAAGCTGTAGCAACGAGAGGCTGGATATTCGCATTTCCCTCACTCCCCTGGTTATTAAATAAGCAGGAGAGCTGCTCTCTCTGTGAATATAAATTTCACCCACATAACCCCTTTTTCTTTGAAATAAAATTTGGAAGCTTACTCTCCTCAAATTGACCGAGAATTGATAGTGTTTGTACAAACATTTACTGTTATATTTCTATGTTCCCTATTTCATTCTGCAGAAGTACCTAGAAACCCAGCAAAAATGTGAATATCTATTCAAGCCAAAATTGTTGGCTGTTGTTGGTTTTTAAACAGATAAGCTGCACAAGATTGTTTCAAACTTACTTTATAAGCCCTTTCCCTTCCCGATCACACAGGGGAACTCAAGGAAGGCTATATTATTATCCATGTATTCGTTTATTTAGTTGTATCCCACTACCTTCACCACTAGACCAAAATGTATATACCCATTATGGCACGCAGAGCCATTTCTGAGGGTACACGAGGTGTTGACCTGTTAAAATGGGCCGTTTTGGCCTCTGGGGGGCAGGGAAGACCATTTTTACCCTTCCCAGATTCCTAGAACGCCTCTGGAGCCTGGGAAAGGTGAAAAAGGGGATCTACTGGGCCCACCGGAAGTCAGAAAACAAGCCGTTTCCGGTCTCCGGAGGGACTCCGGGGTGGGGAAGGCCATTTTCACCCTTGCCAGGCTCCAAGAAATCGGTGGGCGTATGCGCAGGGCAATGGTGTGTGTGTGTGTGACATGGGCATGTGCAATGGGCACAGCGGGGGGGATTCAATTGTGGTGGGCACAAGTGCCCACGCAATAGCATGCGCTCACATGCTTTTGGCATCTGAGGCGAAAAGGGTTCACCATAACTGGTATATGCCTTGTTTCCCTGAAAATAAGACCTATCTTGAAAATAAGCCCTTGGATGTTTTTTCTGCATGCACCTAATATAAGCCCTACTCCCCCAAATAAGCCCTACTTAAGCGGCTGTGAGGCTGCCTGTGCAAGTGGGCCAGTGGCCGCATGCAATCCTGCTGGACCTGCCGCCATGAGGCAAAGCAGGTATCGGGATGTGAGTGACCTGGCTGCAGGGGGCCTGAGATGACACATTGCAGGGCATGTGGGGCAGCTCTACCCCCCCCTTGTGGCAGTGGCACTGGTGCACCGCATGGCCTACTGCCCCACTGCCACCCATACATGGGAAAATATAAGACATCCCTGAAAATAAGCCCTAGTGGAGGGATGGCTAACCTTTCTGTTGTTGGGTGCCAAAAATGTGAGCCCCTGTGTGCCGGCACCAATAATGCAAAGAGCACCCACACATGCGCAAGCGTGCACAACGCCCCCCACGCTCCTCCCTCCCACATGCAACTCACTGCTTGCCTCCAAACTGTGCTCGGTATTTCCTCCAGGGGGGCTGGGGGAAGCTGTTTTCACCCTCTGAAAACCTCTGGAGCCCAGAGTGGGTGAAAAATGGACCCAACGGGCCTACCAGAAGTTCAGAAATGATTCATTTCCGGCTTCCGGAGGTCCTCTAGGGGCCCAGGGGAGGCCATTTTTCACCCTCGGGGTGGGCAAAAATGGCCTCTCCTGGCCCTCCGGAAGGCTGAAAATCATCTGGCTGGCGCATGCATGTGCGCTGGAGGTGACAGCTGATGTGCCGGCAGATATGGCTGATGAGTAAGAGGAGGAACAGCTGGGCCCAGTGCCTGACAGGCAGATGCACAGAAGGCAGAGGAGAGGAGAGCAGTGGAAATCTATGGGCCGGTCCTTGGCACAGAAGAGCCACCAATGCTAGTGAAGCCCCACCCTAGCTCTGTGGATAAAAGGCAGGGGGCGGAGATGAATAGATATGGCAGACAATTATTCATCTCCCCTGCTGGACGGACTTGTTAGCCTGCGATGAGAGAGAAACCTTTTTGCCAGGGATGCTAATGCTCCTCATAAAGGACTCCTTGATTTAAATACAGAGGGTTTGTCCTGTTTGGGGAGCCGGGTCAGAACAGGTCCACTTGGACATATGACCAGGATGATTAGAAGGACTGAAGACCTGTGAGCCTTGGATGGTGGTACCTGCGTGTTTCAACTTCAAGGCATTTTTATTCCTCGCTGGCCTTTCTAACTTCAGAGGTAGCCAGCGAGGAATAAGGCAGATAAGGATGTTCTTTTCTGGAAAGAAACCAGAGCTATATGGTGGCCGAGCCTCCACACTTTCGTGCTCTGTTTTTCCAGGGAGCCCATTTGTGTATTTTAGCTCTTAAATGGCAAGTGAGGATGATGGATTAGTCCAGGGCAAAGTGCATTTCCCTCATCAACGTGGCAGATTTTTCAAAGCCAGGTTTTGGGGAGAAACATTTGAAATTGGAAGGTTGGTGGGCCAAGGCAGTGGTGGAGATTGGCAAACACAACTTCTTTTGACACCCAAAACCTTGTACGTTTACGTCACAGCAGATTGCCAGGGTTCTTAGAATGCTTGTTTGACAACATCCCCGATTGTGTGCTTCGGCAAGAGTTGTGAGTGACCAAAGACAACATAAAACGTGTCGTGGTTGTGTTCCTGCATTGCACTAATTGGATCCAAAGAGGATGAGAGCAGGATGTCTTCAGGGATGGACTCAGGATTCTGTGTTCTCTGTTGTTCTGTAGCATCCAGGTGTTGACTAAGCACATGGCTGAAGCCACAGGAATAGAAAGGGGCAGAATAACAGAGTTGGAAGGGACCTTGAAGGTCATCTAGCCCAACCAGGAGACCCTACACCATTTCTGACAGATGGCAATCCAATCTCTTCTTGAAAGCCTCCAGGGATGAAGCTACCACAACTTCTGAAGGCAACTTTTGTTCCATGGGTTGATTGTTCCCACTGTTCAGAAAATTCCTCCTTATTTCCAGGTTGAATCTCTCCTTGTTCATTTTCCTTTTTCCATTCTTCCTTGTCTGGCCTTTAGGTGCCTTGGAAAATAGCTTGACCCCCTCCTCTCTGTGGCAGCCCCTCAAGTATTGGAAGACTGCTATCATATCCCACCTAGTCCTTCTCTTCACTAGACTAGCCATGCCCAGTTCCTGCAACCATTCATCGTAGGTTTTAGCCTCCAGTCCCCCCCCCCCCCCATCATCCTGGTTGCTCTTCTCTGCACTCTTTCTAGAGTTAGGAATTACTTTTTTTTTAAAAAAATTGTCATTTCCATTTCATTCTGCCCTTCCTTTTGCATCCTTTCTTTAATGATTCCATTCCACCATTTCTTTTCTATTAGTGTAACCCTTGTCCCGTACGGAGTTGTCCAGCAATGAGTTGGCAATAGCAAACTGTCATAGGGTGAGTTGTTGGCTGTGGGGAATTGTCATAGACCCCCACAAGAGCAGCAATAACCATAGAGGAATGCAACACATCACAGAGACAGGGCAAAAGTCTCAGAATTGACCAATTGAGGGAGTTGCCCAAATCGCCTCGAACCTAAACTTCTCAAAATCTCAGACAGTAAAGGAAAAAAAAGATGGTTTGAATTTTGCATCTTCTATGAATGTGATATGAAACTCCAATACTTTGGCCACCTAAGGAGAAGGAAGGACTCCCTGGAGAAGAGCCTCATGCTGGGAACGATGGAGGGCAAAAGAAGAAGAAGGGGACGTCAGAGAATGAAGTAGCTGGATGGAGTCACTGAAGCAGTCGGCGTGAGCTTGAATGGACTCCAGAGGATGGTAGAGGACAGGAAGGCCTGGAGGAACGTGGTCCATGGGGTCACGATGGGTCAGACACGACTTCGCAACTAACAACAACAACACTTGAAGAAGAAGGAATGGAGTCACCAAAGCAGTAGGTGTGAATTTAAATGGACTCCAGAGGATGATAAAGAAGACCTGGAGGAACGTTGTCTATGGGGTCGCGATGGGTCAGACATGACTTTGCAACTAACAACAACAACAGCAACAACAACAATAACAACCTGCTTTATAAGCAATGTATTGTCTGAGTCAATTTGCAAATAGATAGTAATAACAATAGTCACATTCTCTACTTGCATATAATGGTTTTCCTCCCATTTCAAATTTCTATCTTTATTATCTAACCATGGGTACAACAAATCCCCAAGTTAAAAAAATATTCCACATCTTCTTTGTCCTTTATCTTTAATGTTAACCTATTCATTTCCGCACAGTCTAATGTTTTTATTTTATTTATTTAATTATTGGATCACAAGGAGATCCAACCGGTCCGTCCTAGAGTAGATCAACCCTGACTGCTCTTTAGAAGGCCGGATCCTGAAGAGGAAACTCAAAGACTTTGGCCGCCTAAAGAGAAGGAAGGACCCCCTGGAGAAGAGCCTCATGCTGGGAAGGATGGAGGGCAAAAGAAGAAGAAGGGGACGGCAGAGAAGGAGGTGGCTGGATGGAGTCACCGAAGCAGCCGGCCTGAGCTTCAATGGACTCCAGAGGATGGTAGAGAAGGCCTGGAGGAACGTTGTCCATGGGGTCGCGATGGGTCAGACATGACTTCGCAACTAACAGCAACAATGAATTGTGGTGATGTGCCAGCTGTTAACCCAGCCTTAAACTTCAAGAGGGTATGGCGCTGTATTTAGCCTACAGCCTTTCCTCGGTTTTCCTAGCCAAACTGAGTGCAGTTGCAGAAAAAGCTGCTTTTTTCCGCTGCCGTTCCGAAATCAAGTCCACGCTCCTCCGGATGGGCAATCCTCTACCCTCCTCGTCTTTACACCCCTGCCCCTTTCAGCTATTTTGGGGAAATGCTTTTGTCTGTTTGCCTGCCGTGTTCCTGTCACTTTCTGTCTCCAAACTCCCTGCGCTCCTGTCAGGCGGGGAAAGCGTTTTTTGCAAGCTTTTATTTACTGCGTGATGAGTCTATTTGAGTTCCGTATAAACATTTGGGCTTTTTATTCCTGACTGGCTGCTATTGATCACATTGAAGTTGTTTGCATTGGATGCTACGGAGGCCTCTGCTTGGGTTTATTGAAACAGGCGTCCACTCTTAATTCTGGGGAGGGAGGGAGGGAGCCTGCTTGTGGGCCTTCCAAATCAGAGGCTGAGGTGTACACACACACACACACACACACACACACACACACACAAAAGGATTTCGTAGATGAAAGTTGTAGAGTACAGATTCTTGACTGACATCAGTTCATTTAGTGAGCATTCGAAGTTACAACGGTGCTGAAAAATGTGACATGATCATTTTCCACAGTTACGACCTTTGCAGCATCCCCATAACCACACGATCAAACTTCAGATGATTGGCAGCTTGCTAATACCATGTTCCCCCAAAAGTACGACCTGTCCCGAAACTAACACCTTGCCACATTTTTCGCCTGGGCAAAAATATAAGCCCGCCCCCGAAAATAAACCCCCTGGACAACACCCCCCCCCCTACGGCCAGGCAAAGCACCGCTCACCGACCTGGCGATATCCCGAAGGCGCCAAGCCAGGGGGGGAAGGCGCTCACGTTGCTTGCTGCCTTTGGGGAGTGGCGTTCTGCCTGGCCGGAGGGGGGAGTTGCCGGGCAGCTGCTCCCTTGCAAGCGGGCTTCCAAAGAGCTGGCACAGCCTCAGGGGCGAAGCAGCCATGAGGTGACCATGCTCACGAGCAGCCGCCCGGCAAATCCCCTCTCCAGCCGGGCAGAGCGCCATTCACTGACCTATCACTAAGGCAGCAAGCCACGTGGCGCTCTGCCCGCCCCCCAGCTCCTGCGGCTTGGTACATTCGGGATACCCCCAGGTCAGTGCATGGAGCTCTGCACGGCTGGAGAGGGGGATTGCGCGAGTGCCTGTTCTGCCCCCAGCCTCACCAAGCCCTTGCGCAGCTCTCCCAGGGCACTGCTGCTGGCCTCCACTGCCGGCCGCCGCCATGCTCCGAGCATAACTTCCAAACTCCAAAACTTCTGCTGCCAAGTCTTCCAGCATCGGCCGCTCTGAGTACTCTCTATGGTGGGCTGGCTGCTGGAAGACTCTCTGTCCGGAAGACACTCTGTCCGGCAGCCGGCCCACCATAGAGAGCACTCCTAGAGCGGCCGATGCTGGAAGACTCGGCAGCTGAGTTTTGGAGTTTGGAAGTTATGCTCGGAGCGTGGCGGCGGTGACTGCGGGTGGTGGCGGTGCCCTGGGAGAGCTGCGCAACGGCTTGGTGAGGCTCGGCAACCCCAAAACAATAAGCCCGCCCTGATAATAAGCCCAAGGCCATATTTTGTGGGGCAAAAGAAAATAAGACCTTGTTGTATTTCAGGAAAACACGGTATTTATGACTGTTGCCGTGTCCCAAGGACATCTGATCCCCTTTTGCAACCTGGGGCAATGGGGAAGCCGGGTTGCTAACTAATCAGCTGTCGCGATTCACTTACCAACGGCGGCAAGAAACGATGTCAAATGGGGCAGAACTCCCTTGACTAGTGTCTCACTTCACGACAGAAATGTTGGGCTCAATTGTCGTCTCAAGATGAGGGTCGCCTGTACTCACCCTTTCAGTTAGAGGGCAATAGGAATTGTGTTTGAAATGCTTAGTGGTAAATTCTCTAAACAGGCTCGAAAGTATGCACATTAAAACCAAAGAAAAATACACAATATTTTTTGCTCTTTTTAATAAATAGAGTGTCTATGGCAAGATTAAACAACCATTAGGGATTAGTTTTGGAAGCACCCCAGGGAGGTTTTCAAGAAATAGCCTGCCTAATTTGAAAGACCTCATTCCCAGAAAGCAATCCCTGGTGGATTTTGCTTGAACCCCCTTCTAAAAGAATAACAGAGTTGGAAGGCACCTTAGAGGTCTTCTAGTCTAATCTCCTGCTCAGGCAGGAGACCCTATGCTATTCCGGACAAATGTCTGTCCAATAGCAATAGCAAAAGCCCTTAGACTTATATACCGCTTCACAGTGCTTTACAGCCCTCTCTAAGCAGTTTACACAATCCTCATTTGACCCACCTCGGAAGGAGGGAAGGCTGAGTCAACCTTGAGTCAATCAGAATTGAACTGCTGGCAGTGGGCAGAGTTATGGAAGGAAGGGAGGGAGGGAGGAGAAAAGGAAAAGCAATAGTAACAGCCCTTAGACTACTATACCACTTCACAATGCTTTACAGCCTTCTCTAAGCGGTTTACAGAGTCAGCATCTTGCAACCCCCCACAATTTGGGTCCTCATTTTACCCACCTTGGAAGGAGGGAAGGCTGAGTCAACTTTGACCCTGGTGAGATCTGAACTACCGTGTTTCCCTGAAAATAAGGCTGGGGCTTATATTAATTTTTGCTCTAAAAGACGCATTATTTTTTTCCCAGGGAATTACAGTACCAAATGTCAGGCAGCTGGCAGTCAGCAGAAGTAGCCTGCAGTACTGCACTCTAACCACTGTGCCACGGGGGCTCAATCTTGTTCTAGAACTCCCAAGAAATTCCCTATTTATTCCCTCTCCTGCCCTATTTCCAAGGAAGGAGACATCTTTCTAGCCAAAACTATAAAACCAGAGACTTTTATAGTTTTAAGGGGTTCCAGGCAGCCTTGTAGCCTTTGGTAAGCTGGAGGTCCTGATTGCTTTACTGAATCCATGCCCAGGACAAAGGGGTGTGATAATAACCTTCACCCCAATAGGGCATCAGGGACCCAATTCAGCAATGGGTTGACCTCTCCTTCGCTAGATCTACTTGGGAGTTCAAGCACCCTTTTCTCTGCAGTGATTTCATGTCCTTTCTTTATAGAAAATGTTGCTATTTCATTGTCCAGCTTCCAGCCAAGTGTTACTGTTTTTCGTCAGCCAAAAACCAATTAGGCAGAGAAGAAGAAGAAAAAAAAGATGGAGAGAACGTTCCCTTTTTGACCCTCTTTTAATCCGGGACTTTGCCAGGCACAGGCTAGTGCTAGACCAAAATAAATCTGTATTGGGGTGAAAAAAAATAGCCTGCCTTGAATGGAAGTGAAAACAACAAAAGAGATAAACAGCCAGGCAAGGTCACGTACCCATAATATGGAGCTCTTCCAGGAGTCTAGTACAGGGGTGTCCAAACTTGGGAACTTTAAGACTTGTGGACTTCAATTCCCAGAATTCCCCAGCCAGCTATATGGGGAATTCTTGGAGTTGAAGTCCACAAGTCTTGAAGTTCCCAGGTTTGGACACCCCTGGTCTAGTATAACTGCTGGAGACTTTTACGGTCCAAGAACGCCAGGTGGATCTGTAGAATTTTAAAGGTATTATGGGAAATAAAGGTGTGACTTGGTTGTTTGCCATGCATGTATTTGTTTGAACAAAATAATACAAACAATTGTCAGTAAAAAAAAAAATTTAAAAAAAAAGGGGGGGGGGGTAAAGGAATTTTACCCTGCAGCAAAATTGCAATTACAATAAAAACAATTGCAAGAGAAAACGGATTATCTTAAAAGGAGAATCATTCAAGCCTGGCTTGGTGTTGAGATAACATTTAAATAAATTTCCCCAGGCATAAAATGCCACATTAGAGCGCCATAGCCACGGGGGTCTTGTCACCGCATTGCCACAGAAGCTCTGGACTAATCACCCCTTCAGTTTATGGAAGGAGGGTCCCCTGGGCAGGAGAGAGAGGAGGTTTTATTCGGCCTATTTCAGCTATGTATCAGATTGGGGAAATTGGATTTAAATGCTGCTTCAAATTGACTCTCCAGTTTCCTTTGCTCATAAATTTGGAGGGGAAATGTAAGATTTATGGGCAAAGAAACTGGGTGGATAAATTCCTGGGAAAGAAGCAGTTCTCCAGCTATTTCGCAGGGGAAAGATGCCTCCTTAATGGTGATAGGCACACCATTATGAAAAAAATTGTCAAAGCGGAATTTTCTGATCTCTTTGGAATTCCCCAGTATATATCTATCACGAAATCTCCAGAACTATAAAGGCTACCAACTTGAAATTTGGCACCTATGTTCCTCTTGGCTTCTAGGTGCTCGCTAAGAAAGGATTTTTCGAAATGACCATCAGATCATTAGCATTTCTTATACAGTAATTAACACTCTCTGATGCTAAGGAGTTCTACTCCCCCTCCCCACCTGAAAAGAATTCTGTTCCAACTGCCAGTTGCCTCACATTCCGTTACCTCAGTTCAAACTAGCAGGCGTTCCACTCCTTCACTCAGGAGCAGCCTAGGGCTTCTACAGTTCTAAACATCGGTACCTCACCACTATGCCTTCCACCTATGGAACTGCTTCCAGACTCAAGGCAGCTGAAACGATATTCCCTAATGTGTTTCAACCACCGACCACCACTGAGCCAATGGATTGTGAACCGAATTTCTCCTGCATAACCCAATCACATAGTTTCATTGTGAAGCATGGGTATCCAGCTACCCTGTTTCTCTGAAAATTAGCCCTCCCCTGAAAATAAGCCCTCCTCAAAAATATTGCAACACAGCAGCAGCCATGAGGTGACCACGCACACTGCCTCCTGCACCTCAAAAATAATAAGACCTCCCTGAAAATAAGGCCAAGCATTTATTTCGGGGGTCAAGAGAATGAGATTTCATTTCAGGGAAACATGGTAGTGTATATATAAAATTCCTCTGGGAAAAATTCTAAGTCCTTCTTTGGACCAAAAGGAATGGTAGGAAAGTCATAGAGTCTGTAGAACAACAGAGAGGGAATACCTTGCTCCACATCTCTCTAGTCCTATGCAGAACTTCCTGACTGCCCATCCTTTGAATAAGGTTCTTAACAAATTAACAGAGTTGGAAGGGACCTTGTAGGTCATCTAGTCCAACCTTCCCACCCAAGCAGGAGACCCTATACCATTTCAGTCCAGCCTCTTCTTGAAAACCTCCAGGGATGAAGCTCCCACAGTCTCTGAAGGCAACTTCTGTTCCATGGGTTGATTGTTCTCACTGTCAGAAAATTCCTCTTATTTCCAGGTTGAATCTCTCCTTGGTCAGTTCCCATCCATTATTCCTTGTCTGGCCTTCAGTTGCCTTGGAGAATAGCTTGACTACCTCCTCTCTGGGGCAGCCCCTCAAATATTGGAAGACTGCTTTCCTGTCTCTCCTGGTCCTTCTCTTCACTAGACTAGCCATGGCTAGTTTCTGCAACCGTTCATCGTAGGTTTCAGCCTCCAGGCCTTTGATAATCTTAGATAGATTCAGATTAACAGAGTTAGAAGGGACCTTGTAGGTCATCTAGTCCAACCCACCCCCCAAGCAGGGGACCCTACATCATTTCTGACAAAAGTCTCTTCTTGAAAGCTTCCAGGGACGAAGCTCCCACAACTTCCAAAGGCAACTTCTGTTCCATGGATTGATTGTTTTCACTATCAGAAAATTCCTCTTATTTCCAGGTTGAATCTCTCCTTGTTCAGTTTCCATCCTTATTCCTTGTCCTTCTTAGGAGGACTCTTGATCTCTTTCCTTGGGATTAAATGGCTGGGTAGAAAGTGTGCAGATCGCCAGGAAGAAGGTTCTAAATTACATCTGTTTCCAGTGTCCCACCTCCCAATTTGAAAAGGCCCACCTCTCTTTTCAATCCCAAGGCGAGGGAGGGCAGAGAGGTTGAAGAACACCGGACTGCGGAAGGCAGTAGAATGAGAAATAAGACTGTGTGGTCACCGCTTTGTGAAATATAAGTAAGGACACAATTTGGCACTCAGGAAAATTTCCCCCTAACCAGGGGTTGATGAGGCCCCCTACTCCAAATTACCTGGCCTGTGATTCCCCCCCTCCCAAATAATCTCCCTGCCACAATCCCTCTGCCACTTAGGGAGAGAATGCTCCCCACCATTTAAGCATCCAAATTGGTGACAGCTCCTTAGTGGAGAAGGTGGCAGCCAGTGAAACCATCAGAGGTGGTTTGCACAGCATTGTTTTGCTCCATGGAAGGAATTTCTTTTTTAAAAAAAGTTTTTATTTATTAATTTATTATGAAAATGTCAAATCAATGCGAGAAGAGTGTGGCACCTGGGTGCCATACATCCAATCCAAATGAAACTAATCAGATTAAACATAACTATTACATTCAATCAACTTATATATTTCTAATAATGCACATTTATATGAGCTTGCAATCTATCATTATTCAATCATTCCACGTTTTCTCATTATTACTTCCATTTTATAGGATAAAAATGCAGGCATTGATATTCCCCTTATTTCTGTCACTTAACCTAGCTTTTTATCGTATCACCCTTTATGGAGAAACTTTTTCTTTCTTTCCTGTCTAACTTCTATTCATATTCACCTGCCTAAAAAAAGGAGGAAGAAAAAAAAGAAGGAATAGAGAGAAAGCAACTCAAAGGAACAACCAACAAGCCAAATCATCCATTGCCCGCTTCTTACTTTAATTGCTATGCTTTAAGACAGGGGTGTCCAAAGTTGGCAACTTTAAGACTTGTGGACTTCAACTCCCAGAATTCTGGGAGTTGAAGTCCACAAGTCTTAAAGTTGCCAAGTTTGGACACCCCTGCTTTAAGAGAAAGAGGGAGAAAGAAAAACAAATCAAAACAACAACAGTATATTCCATGGAAGGAATTTCTGAAGCCAATGAGATTTCATCAAGTGGAGTAAGAACTGGTCAGAAAAGATGCTGGAGAATTTCTCCGACTACCCCACGTTTCTATATGCCTAACCACCAGTCAAATTTATGACTAATGTAGAGAGGAGAATATCATTACTGCAGAATTTCAATTTGGAATGGAGCAGCCTAAAAAAAAATCTTACAAATGAATGAAATAAATAATAGAACGGATTTATGGCTGAGCACAGAAAGACTGGTCAGAATTCTGGGACGCATTAGGACTATTCTTCAGTTATAACATTTCCGTAGCAGTGTGTCATTGGGAATAAAAATTACATTTACAGTAAAAAAAAAAGCTGGTGATAGCTTTGCAGCAGTTATCATAAAACAGCTTCTTGTAGGACTGTCATAAAATTAGTTTGTACACATGCTAAATGCCTGGGGCTTATAGTGGAAATGTCAGCACTTCCAGAGTTTATTCGTTCAGGTAGCCAATCTTCCTGGTACTATAAACCAACTTTTCCTCCACCAAAGTAGGTTTCTTTCTTTCCACACCTATAGACAGAAACTTGCCCTATTGGAGCAAACTCCTATCTATGTGGAGCCTGTATGCTGGGAACTATTAGGGAGGGACTGTCTTCTCCCTCATTCTCTCACACAAACTCGCGGAACTGAGTTACTTCTTACTTTTCTGCAATGTACCCCTCCCTACTAGGAATACATCTCCTTACCACATCACAGATAATGCAAGTAGGGTATCAGATTCAGTACAACCATTGGTGACACTCGCCCTCTCCTGCTGGACCCCTGCCCCCTCAAGGCCAGAAGGGGGAGGGAACAATCTAAATTACGGGGGAATGATAAATGGATGAATGGGAAAATGCTTTATCTCTGCCAATTGGTGTCAGCAGGATTGAGCTAGGCCAGGGATGGCAAAGCTTTTAGACACCGAGTGCCCAAACTGCATGTGCATGCCCAAACTGAAAGGTGTACATGTGCAGGCATTTATTTATTTATTTATTTATTTATTTAGATTTCTAAACCGCCCCCTCTCCCAAAAAGGGACTCGGGGCACAGGCATGCACGCATGTGCAGTGGAGACCCAAAGACCAGCTGGATGGCAGGAGGGAGGGCATCCCAACACCGGCAGCGCGGCAAGAGGTAAGATCTTTTTTTTCGTGAGCTTCTGTTTTGTCATTTGCAGGAAACAGAAGCTCACGAAAGAAATGCTACGGAGATCTTACCTGGGCTGATGGCACACGTGCCAGCAGAGAGGGCTCTGCGTGCCACCTCTGACATGCGTGCCATAGGTTCGCCATCATGGAGGTAGGCATACGTAAGATAAGGCATAGCTCGTATGCATATGCACCATAGACAAATTCCTTGTGGGTCCAATCACACTTGGCCAATAAAGAATTCTATTCTATTCTATTCTATTCTATTCTTTATATTCCTATTCCTGTTCCTATTCTGTTCCTTTTCTATTCTATTCTGTTCCTTTTCTATTCTATTCTGTTCCTTTTCTATTCCATTCCACTCTATTCTATTCCTTATTCTATTCTATTCTCATTTCATTCTCTATTCTATTCTACTCTACTCTACTCTACTCATTTCATTTTCTATTCTATTCTAATTCTATTCTCATTTCATTCTTTACTCTACTCTATTCTCATTTCATTCTCTATTCTATTCTATTCTATTCTATTCTATTTTTTCTATTCCTATTCCTGTTCCTATTCTGTTCCTTTTCTATTCTATTCTATTCTGTTCCTTTTCTATTCCATTCCACTCTATTCTATTCCTTATTCTATTCTATTCTCATTTCATTCTCTATTCTATTCCACTCTACTCTACTCTACTCTATTCTCATTTCATTCTCTATTCTAATTCTAATTCCATTCTCATTTCATTCTCTATTCTATTCCTTATTCTCTCCTCTTCTACATTCCTGGATTTTGGTACACTTTTGGTTGTCCAAGTGGAGAGACCGAGGAGTGGCAGTGGCCGAGATGCCTTCAACTGCTCAGAAGCACTTTCTTCCACTCTTCTGCTCGCCCTGCTGTCAGCCGTGAGCTAATCTGACAATAGTGGGAGAATAAATTTCGTAATTACGGAGCTTGGCCACACAAAGCATGATGGATTGTGGCGAACCATCAGCAGGAACTGCTTGCAAATGAGGAATCAAATGTGGAGAGAAGAGCCCATTAGCTGCCTTTGCCATCCATCACTCCTGACAACCCCAGATGATGCGTGCTGAGTGGGCGCCTCTTCTCCTAATGGCCCAGCTCAGCTGTCAGCCCTGCCTGCCTGGAGGGAGAAGGCGTGGCCTGACCGGCTGGGTCTTAATCAAGCTACTTGAACTGACCCAGGTGGCACAGGCAGAGGCCGGCAGCAAATACAGCCTTTTACTGCACTGCTGAACCAGGAGGCCTTCCAACAGTGTTGGTAAACCTCCAATCCGTTTCCCCAGAATAGGATAGGATAGAACAGAATAGAAATTAGAACTGGAATAGATAGAATAGAATAGAAATTGGAATAGAGTATAGAGTATAGAATAGAATAGAGAGAAGAATAGAGATTTGAATAGGGAATAAGAATAGAATAGAATAGAAATTAGAACTGGAATAGATAGAATAGAATAGATATTGGAAGAGAGAATAGAGTATAGAGTATAGAATAGAGATAAGAATAGAGATTGGAATAGGGAATAAGAATAGAATAGAATAGAAATTAGAACTGGAATAGATAGAATAGAATAGATATTGGAAGAGAGAATAGAGTATAGAATAGAGATAAGAATAGAGATTGGAATAGGGAATAAGAATAGAATAGAATAGAAATTAGAACTGGAATAGATAGAATAGAATAGATATTGGAAGAGAGAATAGAGTATAGCGTATAGAATAGAGATAAGAATAGAGGTTGGAATAGGGAATAAGAATAGAATAGAATAGAATAGAATAGAATAGAATAGAATAATAGAATAGAATAGAATAGAATAGAACATCAGAACAGAATTCTTTCTTGGCCAAGTGTGATTGGACACACAAGGAATTTGTCTTTGGTGCAGATGCTCTCAGTGTACATAAAGAAAAATAAAATACATTTATCAAGGATCATAAGATACAACACTTAGTGATAGTCATAGAGTACTAAATAAGCAATCAAATCATACTAGGAAACTAAACAAAATGATATGAATTGTAAAAATACAAGCAACTTGGTTATAGTCATAAATTGGAGGAGATAGATGCTAGGAAGGAAGAGAAGAAGAATAGTTATACAGTCAGTAAATAATTTGACAGTGTTGTGGGAATTAGTTGTTTAGCAGAGTGATGACATTTGGGAAAAAACTGTCCTTGTGTCTAGTTGTTCTGGTGTGCAGTGCCCTATAGCATCGTTTTGAGGGTAGAAGTTGAAACAATTTATGTCCAGGATGCGAGGGGTCTGTAGATATTTTCACAGCCTTCTTTTTGACTCGTGCTGTATACAGATCCTCAGTGGAAGGCAGTTCAATAGCAACTGTTTTTTCTGCAGTTCTGATTATCCGTTGATGATGGATAATTAGAAAACGGATGAAAACAGCCATCCACAGTCAACAGAGCACAGTCCCGCCAGCTGAGTCCAATAGTCCCCAGGACTAAGCCCCCTTAACAGGGGGAAGCCTCCTCGCCAGTAGCCTCACAGACTCCTCCAGGCTTCCATCTGCTCCACTCTCCGTGCTCTTGGATCAGGTGGGGGAGGCAGCTATTCCTCATCAGAGGGGTTGTTTGAGGCCCTGCTGCAAAGAATTGTTCTGCAAAGCACCAGAGGGCAGGACAAGAAACAATGGATGGAAATTAACCAAGGAGAGAAGCAACGTGGAATTAAGGAGAAACTTCCTAACAGGGAGGACAATTAACCAGTGGAACAGAAGTTGCCTCCAGAAATTGTGGGCACTTCATCATTGGAGGGTTTTAAGAAGAGACCACAAGGTCCCTGATTTTCCTAAGCTGGCGGTGCTTGCTGGCCCAACTGATATTCAGATTGCAAAGAGATTCCCTTCTCTGTTTTCTTTTTTAAAATTTTAATATTTTTCTTCCCATTTTCCCAGCACACGGAGTGAAGGTCCTGATACTTTATTGAGATTAGGCGACAGTTGGTTTTGATGATAATTCATCAAAGCTAGCCCTTCAAAACGCTAAATATCAAAATATGCAGTTGATTTAACCGAACGTTTAATAGGATAGATGTCCATTATTCCCGATAGACTATTAAATCACAGAGTGTGTCATCCGCAGAGATGACATTACACAAATGACACAAACCGTGCGAATTGCATCGTTCTCTGTCACTTGCATAATGACCGGTCAATATGCTTTTGCAATGCATCAAAGCAGTTTTCAAATCAGGGGAAGGAATTCATGCTTTGGTCAGGCTCATGTACTGAGCCCAGTGCTGATGGCTGTGTGTGTGTGTGTGTGTGTGTGTGTGTGTGTGTGTGTGTGTGTGTGTTGCATGCGCTCACACACACACACACGTGTCATCTTTTAATGATGATGACACATCTGGAGTCTGGGCAACTGAGTGGAGCTGAGTGTTTACTGGCCAGATGCCCTTCCCTGTCGCCAATGTGGAGTTATATTCAGCAGATATATTTCCATTGTGCCCAGAGAGAGAAATATCTGCCTCTACCTAGGATTGAACTCACAGCCTCCTGATTGGACTGGACAGTCACTTGTCAGAGATGGTATAGGCTCTCCTGCTTGAGCAGGGAGCTGGACTAGAAGACCTCCAAGGTCCCTTCCAGCTTCTATTCTACTCTACTCTACTCTACTCTACTCTACTCTACTCTACTCTACTATACTATACTATACTATACTGTACCCTACCCTACCCTACCCTACCCTACTCTACTCTAACCAGTTGCCAAGCATCTCAGTTTTGATCCATGATCACAAGGATGCTGGGAAGGTCGTAACTCTGAAAAACTATCATTAGTCACACTTTTCAGCCCATTGTAAGTTTGAATGGTCAATAAGCAAACTGTTGTAAGTTGAGAACATAGTGTCAAGGTTCCAAGTAATAAACCCATTGCCTTAAAGGTTACTTTTATTGGAAATATCATATTGACACATATCTGGTGAAAACAGACTCTGAAACTGACTCTCCCGCATTTTTCATCTGATTAAAAGTAAGAGTTTTCCTACTTTCTCAAAACAATCAGTCACATGGGCCAATCATCTTGTAGGGGCGACAACCGGGTGGCGTCACTCCACCTTCCTCTGACCAGGTGTGAGAATGGCCTTGGTTCCCAAGAGCAAGTATTTTGTTTTGGCTACCAAAACCTCTCTATCTCAAATCTCTCCTTCCCTGATCCTCAGCTCCAGTGTAACAGACTTTTGTAGCAGACAAAATAGCTTCAGCTAAGACAGCTTCAGGGTTGACACACGTATAAGACAAGGTGGCGCAGTGGTTAGAGTGCAGTACTGCAGGCTACTTCAGCTGACTGCTAGGTGCAGTCTGGCAGTTCAAATCTTAACAGCTCAAGGTTGACTCAGCCTTCCATCCTTCTGAGATGGGTAAATTGAGAACCCAGATTCTTGGGGGCAAGAGGCTGACTCTGTCAACTGCTTAAGGAGGGCTGTAAATGTATTATGAAACAGTATATAAGTCTAAGTGCTATTGCTATTGCCCTTCCTTCCTTCCTTCCTTCCTTCCTTCCTTCCTTCCTTCCTTCCTTCCTTCCTTCCTTCCTTCCTCCCTCCCTCCCTCCCTCCCTCCCTCCCTCCCTCCCTTCTTCCTTCCATGGTGCTCAGTGGTTAGAATGTAGTATTGCGGGCTAATTCTGCCTACTGCCAACAGTTTGAGTCTCACTGGCTGAAGATTGACTCAGCCGTCCGTCCTTCCGAGGTTGGTAAAATGGGGACCCAGATTGTTGGGGGCAAGAGGCTGACTCTGTAAACTACTTAGAGAGGGCTGGAAAGCACTGTGAAGCAGTATATAAATCTAAGGGCTATGGCTGTGGCTATCTATCTGCCTGCCTGCCTGCCTGCCTCCCTCCCTGCCTGCCTGCCTACCTATCATCTATCTATCATCTATCTATCTATCTATCTATCTATCTATCTATCTATCTATCTATCTATCTATCTATCTATCTAACTATCTATCTATCTATCATCTATCTATCTATCTATCTATCTATCTATCTATCTATCATCTATCTATCTATCTATCTATCTATCTATCTATCTATCTATCTATCATCTATCTTTTATATCATCTCTACTTACCTACCCATCCATTATCTATCTGCCTGCCTGCCTGCCTGCCTGCCTGCCTACCTACCTACCTACCTATCTCATCTATCTATCTATCTATCTATCTATCTATAGCGGCAATATGGGAAGTAATTAACTTTTATGAACCAAAGCATATCACACATGCACCATTAGCCGCAATGAATTTCAGAGATTCCAGGTTTGCAAATAGTATTCCTGTTCGGCCATTATTGGAATGGCTCTTGTGCCAGCACTCTCAGAGTAAAGACCTTTGCTGTTTCCTCCCAACACAACACAACTCCCAGAGCCTGATCTTAACATTTCAACAAGTGTGTTGCGGTTGAAACCATCCTCCCTGCCTCCCCCTCCCCCCTCCCGGTTCACCAAAAACCGTGTACCTGTCAGAGAAAAGGAGAAATGGTAGGACTGGCGCAATCGCCTGCCTTATCAAAATACCCTGGGGATTATGCAAAAAATGACCTTTCCATTTATTTGTTTTTCTTTCCTGCTTAGAAAGGCTATTCAAATTTCCCCCAAATCACCAGCAGGGCTGATGCGTCTTTTGCAGCGATAGGTTATTGCGACAACAATATCAGCATCTGCTAGACAAACTAAGTGGGTTTGCAATAAGTGTCTTTTAATTAAGCAGCCATTTATTATCGATAGCATCATGCATGCAAGGCGAGAAGCCGTTGTTGTGGGGAAGGGAATTCTATATATTTGCACTTAAAATATAAGAGCTGTGGTGGCACAGTGGTTTGAATGTAGTATTGCAGGATACCTCTGCCCACTGCCAGTAGCTCGATCCTGACCGGCTCAAGGTTGACTCAGCCTTCCATCGTTCCAAGGTTGGTAAAAGGAGGACCCAGATTGTTGGGGGCAAGAGGCTGACTCTGTAAACCGCTTAGAGGGGGCTGTAAAGCACCGTGAAGCGGTATACAAGTCTAAGGGCTATTGCTAGTGCTAAAATATCCCGGGATAAAGGGGTAGTCTGGATGCTGAGATGGGGTTGAGTTGAAAAGGTTATTGCAGGTGGAAGGACAGGTAGCCCTCAACTTAAGGACCATAATTGAACCTCCACCACATGACCCCGCTCAATTTTAAAACCTTTTCTGTAGGTGGTTGCTGATGCTGCTGTCATTAACCCAACACTCTTGTAATATATTTTTTTACTAGGGGGCGCTGTTTTCTAAAAACTAGAAATAAACACTACTTTGTGGGGAGGGAAATGTCACAAACGCCGTACGACCATGGGATGTGACAAACTTCCTAAGAGTGAGGACAATTCACCAGTGGAACAGAAGTTGCCTCCAGAGGTTTTGGGTGCTGCATCACTGGAGGTTTTTAAGAAGAAACTTGTCTCAAGCCATTTGTCTGAAATGATATAGGGCACGGATGGCTAGCCTTTTTTGGTTCCCGTACCAAAAGCGGGGGGGGAGCGCAGGGGGGGGCGTGCACAGGTGTGCCACACCCATAATGCTATGCTTGCAACCTAGCATTCCTGTGCGCATGGATACACACCACCCCCCACGCCAGCATGTATGCATGACCAGCACACTCAACCCGCTTTTGGCACCGTTTTTTTCACCCTCCCCAGGCTCCAGAGGCTTTCTAGGAGCCTGGGAGGGCGAAAACAGCCCCCCCTGGCCCTGTGGAGGCCTTCCGAAAGCTTCAGGAGCTTCCCTGAAGGCTCCAGAGGGCGAAAAATGTCCCTACAGAAGTTTAGGAATGGTGACTTCTGGTTTGTCCATAGGGCCGTTTTTCGACCTCCGGAGCCTTCAGGGAAGCCTCCGGAAGGCTCTGGAGGGCGAAAAATGGCCCTATGAGCAAACCGGAAGTCCATTCCTGAACTTCCGGTTTGCCTGTAGGATTGGTTTTTCATGCTCCGGGGGCTTCAAGGAAAGAAGGGAACAAAAGAAGGCTGAAGTCCGCTGGCGCGCTGGAGCTGACAGGGCAACGCCTTGCGTGCCCTAACAAATGGCTCTCATGCCATAGGTTCGCCATCACGGATATAGGGCATATATATATCACAAAAGATCTTCCTTCCCTTTCCCTACCACTACTACTATTATGACTATGACTACTGCCAGTGGCTTGTTTGCGCCTTTCGAGAACTAACAGATGATGAGGAGCCGAAGGACCTGACATATTCGGGGCTCCACTGAGCCACCTCTGTTGCTTCAGATGCTTCCATGCTCAGGGAAGGGAAGGGAGCAGAGGGCAGTTTACACAGGATCCAGAGGTTTCCATTGGCGCTCAATTAAGAGAGCATTTAAGCTCCCTTTAATCACTTGCCACTCCCTCTTAGCTGCAGATAAAGTCTATTAAAAGCCCATCGTCAGCCACAGTCGCAATCACCTTAATTAATTAGCACTTAGAGCTGAAAGATGCCAGCGTCTGAATGCCGGGTGACAGGTAGAAAACGCCAGGGGTGGTATTACGGCAAACATTCCCATGCATGAAAATTCACACTTAATTACGCACTTCTCTTCACATGTCTGGAGTCAACATGCCAATCTTGACATTTATATCTACAGGTGTTACATTTTTAGGCATGAGCTGCATCAGGATATTGGGGAAGGGTGAGAGATGGCAAGTAACCTATTTCTGGAGCAACACACGAGACACACAGGAGGAGTTGATATTCAGTGGCATTTTAAGGCTGATTTCTCTGGCCCAGATTGAACGATTCCTTTGTCTTTGGTTGAGCGCTTCCCCCCCCCCTCCTGTCAGTGAAACTAACTAGAAACAACAATTGCACAAGTAGACCTCGATGTAAAACAGTTCATTTAGTGACCGTTCAAAGTTGCAATGGCACTGAATGTGTGTGTGTGTGTGTGTGTGTGTGTGTGTGTATCTTTATATCTATATCTATCTATCATCTATCACTCTCTCTCTACCTACCAACCTACATCTATCTCTATCTATCTATCTATCTATCATCTATCTATCTATCTATCTATCTATCTATCTATCTATCTATCTATCTATCTAGTATCACTCTCCCTCTCTCCCTACCAACCTACATATCTATCTATCTATCTATCTATCTATCTATCTATCTATCTATCTATCTATCTATCTATCTATCTATCTATTTATCTATCTATCTAGTATCACTCTCTCCCTCTCTCCCTACCAACCTACATATCTATCTATCTATCTATCTATCTATCTATCTATCTATCTATCTATCTATCTATCTATCTATCTATCTATCTATCTCTTTCTATCTATCCATCTATCTAATATCTATCTATCTATCTATCTATCTATCTATCTATCTATCTATCTATCTATCTATCTATCTATCTATCTATCTATCTCTTTCTATCTATCCATTTATCTAATATCTATCTATCTATCTATCTATCTATCTATCTATCTATCTATCTATCTATCTATTTATCTATCTATCAATCTACCATGTATCACTCTCTCTGTACCTACCAACCTACATCTATCTATCTATCTCTTTCTATCTATCCATCCATCTATCCATCCATCCATCCATCTCTATCTTTCTATCTATCATGTATCACTCTCTCTACCTACCTACCTACCTACCTACATCTATCTATCTATCTATCTATCTATCTATCTATCTATCTATCTATCTATCTATCATCTATCTATCTATCTATCTATCTATCTATCTATCTATCATGTATTACTCTCTCTACCTACCTACATCTACCTACCTACCTACATCTGTCTGTCTATCTATCCATCCATCCATCCATCCATCCATCCATCCATCCATCCATCCATCCATCCATCCATCTATCTATCTATCTATCTATCTATCTATCTATATGTATCACTCTCTGTACCTACCTACATCTATCTATCTATCTATCTATCTATCTATCTATCTATCTATCTATCTATCTATCTATCTTTCTATCTATCATGTATCACTCTCTCTACCTACCTACCTACATCTACCTACCTACCTACATCTGTCTATCCATCCATCCATCCATCCATCCATCTATCTATCAATCAATCAATCATCTTAGGACCATTTTTCACAGTGAGAACCTCTGTAGCATCCCCTTGGTCACATGATCAGAATTCAGATGCTTGGCCATGGATTCATACTTACGACCATTGCTGTTTCCCAAAGTCACGTGATTCCCCCTTTTGCGACCTTTTGAGAGGCCAAATCAAGGAGAAAGCAAGATTCACTTAACGCCCGGGTTACTAACTTATCAACTGCAGTGATTCACTTAACAACGGTGGTAAAAAAAGGACATAAAATGGGCGACACTCACTTAACAATGTAAACATCAGGCTCAATTGTGGCCGTAAGTCAAGGACGACCTGTACTCGAAAGGTGAATTTTCCAGGTTCCTGATTTACTAGGAAAATGAGTCCCAAATGAAAGTGACCATTTGCAAAAAGATTTCAGACTGCAGCTGCGTGGTCAAGCACGCCTCTTTAGCTGCAGCTCAACTGCAAACCTCTCCAAATCCCTTCTCTTTCACCCAGAGCACCTTCATGTCCATCACTGGCTTCATTTTCGCATTTGTTTAAGGTGGAATGCGCCCGTTTCTCTCAGGCTTCCTGTGAAATATTTCTTAAAATAGAACTGGTGGCATTCTAACCCAGTGGTGAAATTCAATTTTTTTAACTATCGGTTCTGTGGGTGTGGCTTGGTGGGCCTGGCTTGGTGGGCGTGGCAGGGGAAGGATACTGCAAAATCCCCATTTCCTCTCCACTTCAGGGGAAGGATACTGTAAAATCCCCAATCCCTCCTCACTCCTGGGGGAAGGATACTGCAAAATCTACACTCCAGGGGAAGGATACTGCAAAATCCCCATTCCCTCCCCACTTCAGGGGAAGGATACTGTAAAATCCCCAATCCCTCCTCACTCCTGGGGGAAGGATACTGCAAAATCTACACTCCAGGGGAAGGATACTGCAAAATCCCCATTCCCTCCCCACTTCAGGGGAAGGATACTGTAAAAACCCCAATCCCTCCTCACTCCTGGGGGAAGGATACTGCAAAATCTACACTCCAGGGGAAGGATACTGCAAAATCCCCATTTCCTCCCCACTTCAGGGGAAGGATACTGTAAAATCTCCAATCCCTCCTCACTCCTGGGGGAAGGATACTGCAAAATCTACACTCCAGGGGAAGGATACTGCAAAATCCCCATTTCCTCCCCACTTCAGGGGAAGGATACTGCAAAATCCCCAATCCCTCCTCACTCCTGGGGGAAGGATACTGCAAAATCCCCAATCCCTCCTCACTCCTGGGGGAAGGATACTGCAAAATCTACACTCCAGGGGAAGGATACTGCAAAATCCCCATTTCCTCCCCACTTCAGGGGAAGGATACTGTAAAATCTCCAATCCCTCCTCACTCCTGGGGGAAGGATACTGCAAAATCCCCATTCCCTCCCCACTTCAGGGGAAGGATACTGTAAAATTTCCAATCCCTCCTCACTCCTGGGGGAAGGATACTGCAAAATCTACACTCCAGGGGAAGGATACTGCAAAATCCCCATTTCCTCTCCATCCTGGGGCCAGCCGAAGATGGCATTTGCCGCTTCTCCGAACTACTCAAAATTTCCGCTTCCAGTTCTCCATAAGCTGTCAGAACCTGTTGAATTTCACCCCTGGTCTGGCCCCACTTTTCATCCAGATCGGTCCCTTGAAGGCTGACTTTTAGGAGCAGCGACCCTGACTTCCAACTTTGCTTTCAACTTCTTGAGCTGTTGACTTCTCTGGCTTGGTAGTTGCTTATTTTCCACTTCCCCCTGCTGTCTTAGAGTGGGTTTCCCATGGCCTCAGTTCCTTGTTATTCATCACGCTCTTTCCTAGCTTCACCCCTGGGTAGCACGGCTTAGGAAGCAGGTGTCCAATTACCCTTTGAATGGGCCGTTTCTAACTGGGCTGAAGCTTTCCGAGTTAAGCGGGAGTCCAGAGGAGGCCTTTCCAAGTTGGATGCTTCTCTTCGGTCCCCGGCAATCAAATTGCCGCTTTGCTACTGTCGATTAACATTCCTGCCAGCGTCTCCTGCGTTATCCCCGGGCATTTGGAGTGCAGCATTTATATATATATGTGTTGAAGCCTCGAATGAGGAGACGGAGGCGAATGTAATACAACTGAAGTTTATTGAACTAGAACTGACAGGAACACAAACTAGTCGTCTGACAGCTATTTATACCAGGAGCTGTCAGACGACGAACCAATTGGAACAAAGTATTTCTCCCGCCGGCTGGCCGGTGCGCCTGGACCAATCAGAGGAGTCCAACTCTTCACTGCCCTCTGCTGGCCAGGCTCACCGGTACACAACACCCCTTTCCCCTGGATTGCGCAGGCGTAATCGTCTAGATACGACGGACGCCTGCGCACGCGCTGAGAGCGCCTCAAGGAAGATGGCGCCTCGCCCAGGGGAGGTGGAGTGTCGGCTCCGCTCTTGTGGCGAACAGGCCTGGCCGCGTCCAGGATGGGTCTTCCGGCCGGCAATGCACCGACAGCCAATGGTAAGTGAGCCAGCGCACCGGGAGGGGCGGTTGCGAGGTCGGAGCTAGTGGTGTGTGGACGGTCGAGCCGGCAGGCGGCGTCGTTAGGGCCTGGTTGCTTTTCTGCTGGTGTGTTGTTGTGTTCAGGTCCCTCCGGTCGCCGACGCAACTGGCTTATGTGCCGCCGCCAATGTCTGCCATCATCGAGGAGGACCCTGTAAGAACAGGGCCCCGTGGTGTCAGTCACTCTGCCAGGTAGCCACTTTGGCTCGCCGGTGTAATTGCGAGCAAATATCCCCTCACCCACCAGAAAAGACCTGGGAGGGGGAGGAACGGCAGGGGAGGAAGGATGGTAGAGAGGGTGGAAACGGTCGAGGAGTGAACGCAGACGGCGGCCAAGCAATAGCTCTGCAGGGCTTTTGCCCGTGGTGGGGCAAGGGGTGGAGTGCTGGGAGCGGAGGTAGGTAGAGATGCGGGATGGCCAGGGAAGGGCGGCCATGCGGGCCAGGGCTTCTTTAGCGGAGCGAACCGCACGTTCGGCAAGGCCGTTGCCTGCAGGGTGGTAGGGGGCCACCGGGGCATGACGGATGCCCAGGGAGGCAAGGTAGGACTGGAATTCGGTGGAGGAAAATTGGGGCCCGTTATCGGAAACGATAACGTCAGGAAGGCCATGGGTGTTAAATAGGGAATCCAGGATGCGGATAGTGGCCGAAGAGGTTGAGCTGGGCATAGGAAACAGCTCAACCCACTTCGACCAGGCATCCACCAGGAGGAAGAAGAGGCGGCCCTCAACGGGCCCCATGAAGTCGACGTGGAGTCGGCTCCATGGGCCCATAGGGGGTTCCCACTCCCTAGGTGGGGAAGAAGGAGGCGCAGAGCGCACCTGCTGGCAAGGGGTGCAACGCTGGACGTAGGCGGCGATGTCCGCATCCATGGACGGCCACCAGACATAGCCGCGGCCGAGGCTTTTCATCCGGACTATGCCCGGGTGACCGTCATGGAGACGAGACAGGACAGCCGGCCGCAGGGAAGAGGGAACAACCACGCGATTGCCCCACAGGAGGCAATCCTGCATGATGGAGAGCTCCAGGCGGCGGCGGAAAAAGGGGGAGAGTTGGGGGTCAGTGGAGGCTGCAGACCAGCCCCGAGTGACAGCGGTCATGGCTCGGTGCAGGATGGGGTCAGCTCGGGAGGCCTGAGCGATGTCCAAAACGGACATCGGTAGGGAGAGGTCAGCCAGGAGATTAATAGAGTGGACAGGGGCAGGATCAGTGACAGGAAGAGGCAGAGGGCAGCGGCTCAACGCATCAGCGTGAGCGATGTGGCCGCCAGGCTTGTAGGACAATGTGTAGGAGTAGGAGGATAGGAATTCAGCCCAACGGGACATGCGGGGGGAAAGAATGGGGGGCGTGGGACGGTCCCCTGCAATAATGCCTAGGAGGGGCTTGTGATCAGTAATCAGAGAGAAGGGGCGGCCATACAAGTAGTAATGAAAACGTTTTACTCCCGCCGGCTGGCCGGTGCGCCTGGACCAATCAGAGGAGTCCAACTCTTCACTGCCCTCTGCTGGCCAGGCTCACCGGTACACAACAATATATATATATATTTGTCATCCCAATTCCTCTAAAAGACCATTCTGGCTCTTTTAGCTCTGCGGGTTCCTTTTGTCGGGTTTTTTTTTCCTGTGCGATCGCGCATTAGAACGAGAATAAGTGTAATTTTGCAACCTTGGCAATCTCGCTCACAGGAAGAGAAAGGAAATCAAGACCAGGACGAGGTGTGTTTCTGTAATGGATGAGCTGACAAAGGCTTTGCTCTCTTCCATAGGGAAGCAGCGGGGATGGAGAGCAGAGGGAGGAGGAGGGGAGGGGATCCCCCCCCCATCTATTCTCCACCTCCAGTTCTCCAAGTTCAGAAACTTTCTTCAATATGGAATCTCTCCCCAGCTCTGCATCTGGCACAAAAATTACCCTTCTGTGGGGAGGGGGGGGCATAAATTCCAATGTAAGCAAGTTTAAAATCATAATCTTGTATTTATGTGGGGTAAAAAGCCACTGAGTGTGGTGTAACTTATTTCCATGCATGCAAGCATGTTTTATGTTCATGACGATGTTATCCATTCAGGCTCAGCTACTGTCAGACCTGCCCCAGTCTGGTCTCTTAGGAAAGAAAGACCCTTGACTCCATTTGGTTGAAGTGATAGGTTCTTGTACTAAAAGATGTTGGTTGCAGCAGAGTCAGGCTAGAACTAAATTTCCCATGAGCCAAAGGTACAGAAAGTGTCCTCACATCCCAACCCTACACCCTCCCTCCCCTCCATGACCAGTCTCTTCAACCAATGAAGGTGAACCTAGGTGTTTTGAGAACGCTGAGGTGTTTGAGATAATCCACATTCTTTCTCAGAGTGCACAGCCTTGGATACTGGCACAATCTCACTCCAAGTGTCCCTGCTCTTTATCATTCCACCCCTCCCAATTTCCCATCATATATACATGTAGGTTGATTGCCCATTTGTCCCTCCACATCTCCCCCTCCCTTCTAGCCTTTGATGGCAGGATGCCAGTGAGGCACCACACCAAAGATGGCAGATCTGACAGTGATTCTATGGGCCAGGTCTCTCTATGTCAGGGGTGTCCAAACTTGAGAACTTTAAGACTTGTGGACTTCAACTCACAGAATTCCCCAGCCAGCCATGCTGGCTGGGGAATTCTGGGAGTTGAAGTCCACAAGTCTTAAAGTTCTCAAGTTTGGACACCCCTGCTCTATGTCTTCCTAACTTATACTACTTCATCGAGTTGTTCTATGGGAAATTCACTTCAAACCATCTCTACTCTTATGTCCCCACCACTAGGCATGTTTTGATGTGGAATCTTTTGTTTGGTGGTTTTTTTTTTTTTTTTTGTTTCTGAATTGACTAAATGTTGCAACCATTTCCATTATAATGAGATTCACCGCCTTTATCGCACAATCCAGCCATCACTTTGAAAATGTATCATTAACGTGTTTATATCACAGCAATGACGGCTAGATGATGTTGTGAATTATTAGACGGACGGACTTCATGTCTTCATGCTTTCCATTCATTTTCTCTTTACTTGGAAGGCTTAATTTTGAAGTGCCCAAGAGCTTTCATTGTATATATTTCACTGGGCAAGGCAGGCTAGTGGACCCACCCAGGCAGTGTCATATTATTCCCCCCTCTCCCAAGGACGTGCAGTTTTTGCACATTTCTCCCAAAATATTTAAATAGACGGTTAATTAAATGGTAGCGTGACTGGTCTTTCACTTTTTGCAATCGGAATGGGAAAACTCACCATGACCAACTCGCTCAGGACAATTTGGCAATTCAATTGAGTTGTTTAAAATCCTTTCGCGTTCTAATTTTTTTTGATAATTCTATTCCACTACTTCTTTGACATGACTGTAACTCTCGTCCCGTGGCAAGTTATCCCTCACCAAATTGGCCACGGCGAGTTGTCCCACAGTGAGTTGGCCACGGCAAATTGGCTGTGATGAGTTGGCCACGGCAAGTTGTCATAGAGCCTCTTGCAATAGTCTGCCTTTTGTCTTCTTGCCACCACGAGGAGATGAACAAGGGTTTTGAAAAGTAGGCTTGCTAGCAAACAGAACTGAATAGGCTTACGTTGAGGAGGTTTGCTTCACTTGAGTCTTCTGCTGAGCTGGGCATCGTAGAAGTTGTGATCTGATGAGACTGGAGCTATCATGTTGACAGAACCAGATGAAAATTCTGGACATAGAGTTGGCCAAAAGGAGTCTGTAGACCAGCGAGGGCCTTGGTGGTCCATGTTGTGGCCTGTTGGCTGCTGGCCCCTCCTGCAGCCAAATCAGAGGAGGAAGAGGTGTGGGAGTCAGGCTCAGCATCAGACAACTTGGGAGCTCTGAAGGGGAAGAGGAAATGGAGCAGGCAGAGAAAGAGAGAGAGTGGGGGAGGGAGGGAGGGTGGGAGACGGAGCCTGGGCTGTCCGTCAGCTCTCAGATGGAGAGTCAACAGCCCCAAGGTATGGAGATGTGCAGAAGGCAGAGGAGAGGAGAGCTGTGGAAATCTATGGGCCGGTCCTCGGGACGGAAGAGCCACCGGTGCTAGCGAAACCCCACCCTAGTTCTGGAGATAAAAGGCAGGGGGCGAAGATGAATAGGTGTGGCATACAACTATTCATCTCCCTCCCAGATGGACTTGTTAGTCTGTGAGAGAAACTTTTTGCCGGGGCTGCTGGTGCTCCTAATAAAGGAATAATTTGAGTTTGTTGTGTTTGGGGAGCTTGGCCAGAACAGTTCCTTTCAACCCCAATCTTCTATGAAAGAGGGTTTTCACACACAAACACACACACACACATTCACACACACACACCGTCAGGCCTGTAGTTATGTTTCTTTTAGGATCTTTGGCCTTCCACACTTTCTATTAATTTCCTATGTGTTTCATTAGTGTAGTAGTTGGGAGGGGGGAGTAGAAAAGAGTAGAATTGTGGAATGTTTTGTTGTCATTCCTTTCTAGAAGCTCAAGGTCATCTTTTGTCTCCGCACCTCGACACCTGACCGGAACCAGCTGGGTGGAGATGCCAGCGTGGAAGAAGAAGATTGGACCATGTGATGGATTTATGGGTGTGGGGATAGATCATGAACTTTCAACTGGGTGGAATTCCAGGAAGAAGATCAGAGTTGGAATTCCATAGCACAATGCCAACACGTCTGTCTTATTAAATTGGAACTTTAAGGAAAGTTTTGCCTTTGATTCTGATTTAATTCTGCATGATATTTGGAACGCTGACACACACCGTATTATGGAATGTGGTGCTTCACTGAGAGAAAGTTCAGTTTATGCATACTGTCCAGTCAAAATACTAATTAGGCAATTTGCATTGTTGGGCAGTTTTAGTTTCAAATGTCTTTATTGTGTATGGTGGGTCCCTCATGTGAACAGGATGCCACAACTCTTAGGGCTTCCCTCACTGCTGTGGGCACAGTCTGTCTGCTTTTGGAGGTTATCTTACTGCTTGGCAATGAGAATAAGGAAACAAGCTAATTTAATTAGTAGTTCAACTGTTAGCTGTTTCTACTGGGTCTTCTCTTCCTTCTGCAGGCTCTGGGGGGCATTATTCTTTTATTTTGTTTTTAAATATGATCTTGATTGTTTGACAAGGTGGCTAAATTAATGGACCAAGGAAATGTTGTGGATAGAGTATACTTGGGCTTTAGTAAGGCATTTGACAAAGTAGCCTACTTCTTGGTATGATAGAGAAATGTGAGCTAGACAGCATCACCCCAAGATGGTTTCCCAACTTATTGACCAACCAAACTTAAGTATAGCCCTCAATGGAACTATATCTGCAAGGAGGGAAGCATGCAGTGGGTTATCCCAAGGTTCTGTCTTGGTGCTCTCCAACATATTCATAAGTAATCTAGTTCAGGGGATAGAAAGGGAACGCATCCCATTTGCAGATGGCATCAAGATGGGTGGAATTGCCAACACTGTAGAAAAAAGACAAAACAACCAGATGGGAATGGAACAACTTGCCTCAACCAACTTGCAGTGGGCTAACTCACTGTAGCCAACTCACCCTAAGACAACTCATTGCAGGACAATTTAGCAATTCTGTTTAATTATTTAAAATAAATACCAATTATTTAAATTTTTGCCATTCACATTTCATTTTGACCTTCCTTTCGCATCCTTTCTTTAATTATTCTAGCCCACCAATTCTTTGATATTAATGTAACTCTTCTTCCGCAGCCAACTTTTCCTGCGATGAGATGGCCGCGGCGAGTTAGCCGCGGCGAATCGGCTGTGGCGAGTTGGCCGTGGCAGTGCAAGGTGGGTCATGGCAAGCCGGCTGTGGCGAATTGTCATAGACCCCATTCAGAAGGACCTTTGTAACATTGGGCCCTATCCAGCAAAATGCCGTTCAGTGGTGAGAAAAGTAAGGCAGAGAATAACCAAATGCGCAGGTATAATTGGTACCTGGCTGAACAGCGGTAATTGCGAGAGGGATCTTGGAGTCCTAGTGGAGACCCATTTAAACATGAGCCAGCAGTGTGCAGCGATAGCTAAAGAAGCCAATGCAATCCTAGGCTGCATTAACAGAGGGATAGAATGAAGATCACGTGAAGTGTTAATACCACTTTACAAGGCCTTGGTAAGGCCACACTTGGAATCCTGCATCCAGTTTGGGTCACCATGACTTTAAAAAAAATGTTGAGACTCTAAAACAGGGGTGTCAAACTGGATTTCTTTGAGGGTTGGGTTAGCATTGTAGTTCTCCGCAGTGGTTAGTGTGGTGGTGGGGAGAAGGGACGAATGCCTTCTTCAACACCCTGCATGGCCCCCTGCACCTCATTTTCACCTCCACGGCCTCCATCAGCACTCTGCCAGCCAAAAATGGGCCGCATGGATGACACCGCATGGGCTGTTTATGACTGGCAGAGTGCTGCAGGAGGCCAGGGGCACCGAAAATGGGCTGCCCGGGGGGGGGGGACTGCACATGGCCCATTTGGGCCAGCAGAGGCACTGTGGGCTACTCCTTTGATATTTCCAGGCTAGCAGCGTGGGCCGGATTTAAGCACCCCATGGGCTGGATCCAGCCCGCGGGCCTTGAGTTTGACACCCCTGCTCTAGAAAGAGTGCAGAGAAGATCAACAAAGTGTCAGGGTTCCAAATAGCATCCAAAAGTAAATCAGAGCCCGAGGCAAAGCATTGCTCAAAGTTCCAATTTATTAAGAGAGTCACGTTGGCACATCTGGGAAAACCCGAATCTGAAGGCTTCCTGGTTTTCCCCACCCAGTTGAAAGTTCAAGATCTTTCCCCCACACCCATAAATCCATCCCATGGTCCAATCTCCCACCACCATGCTGGCAGTTCCACCCATCCAGTTCCTGCCAGGTGCAGAGGTGCAAAGACTTTCTAGAAAGGAATTTTATTTTGACAACCTCACGTTCTACTCCTTACTATCCCCCCTCCCAATTCCCCACTAATGAGACAGCATAGTAGAATAGAATATTAGTGTGGCAGGCCAAAGACCCCAAAAGGACCTGGCTGCAGGCCTGACACCAAGATGGTTAGGGGACTGGAGGTTAAAAGATGTGAAGAACAGTTGCAGTCGAAGAGAAGTTTTAGGAATGATATGATAGCAGTCTTCCCACACTTGAGGGGATGTCACAGGGAAGAAGGGGGTCAACCTATCTCCAAAACACACAAGAAGTAACAGATGGGAGAGTATCAGGGAGAGGTCCAATCTAGAATCAAGGAGAAATTCCCTGACAGATCAATTAGTGGAATGGCTTCCTTTCAGAAGGTTTGGGCACTCCATCACAGGAGGTTTTCAAGAAGAGCTTGGATAGCCACTTGTCTGGAATGAAGTACGGTCTCCTGTTTGAGGTGGCCTAGAAGACCATTATGGTCCCCTTCCATTTCTGTTATTCGGTGTTCTGTTTTCAGGCTGGATCAAAGCAGTCATAATGAAAGCATTTCTGAATCTGAGGGCGCTCGGTGAAATTATCCTCTGTGAGTCTACCAAGAAAGCTTTCTCATGCAAATTCCAACGAATGCCACATTTCTCTTGCAATGAGTGGAGTTCATTGTTTGCTGCAGGTTGTAAAGACCTCAAAGGTAGCTCCCTCCCTTCAAATTCAGTTGCATGCATTACTTGGGCAAGGCAATGATGGAGGAAGCAAATGCAACTTTACACACTTCCCATCTCATACACAAAAATGCCTCCGTAATGTACAAGTAAAGGTACAGTGAAATTCTTGGAATGAGTTCCATTAAACATTTGAAGTCCAGATAGCCGAGTTTAATGTGCCTGATTGGAAATGGGTGGGGTTTCCCTCCTTCCCCCAGGTAATGAGTCACAGTGGCGGCGCAGTGGTTAGAATGCAGTACTGCAGGCTACTTCTGCTGACTGCCGGCTGACTGCAATTTGGCAGTTCGAATCCCACCAGGTTCAAGGTTGACTCAGCCTTCCGTCCTTCTGGGGTGGGTCAAATGAGGACCCAGATTGTTGGGGACCAGAGGCTGACTCTGTAAACCCCTTGGAGAGCACTGAGACGTAGTATATAAGTCTAAGTGCTATTGCTATTTATTCATCCTTGGCCCTGTGGCCTGCAGTTGTCTTTGAATGCACTTCTCCACCCACCAATATCCTTTCTCCTCCCCCCCAGGCTGCGATTGCCTAGCAATTTGACATCTGGATATCAGATACAGATAAATGTACAGATTAACAGAGTTGGAAGGGACCGTGTAGGTCATCTAGTCCAACCCTCCCATCCATGCAGGAGACCCCACACCATTTTTGACAGATGGCAGTCCAGTCTCTTCTTGAAAGCTTCCAGGGATGAAACTCCCACAACGTCTTGTTAAAAGAGTGCAAATGACCAGCTGTCTGCAAGGAGTATCAATCCTTCCTTTCCCCACCATCCAGTCAGAGCTGAAGAAGATTCTGGGATGAGAAGCGAAATGTCTGCAGAGAAAAACCAGGAAGTCCAGTTGCCTCTTGAAAAAAAAAAGCAGATTTGGGACAACCACGGCCTGGATGACAGAGAATCTCCATAGACCTTTAAAGACAACGAAGCCTGGTCAGCCAGCTCTGCCTTCAAACAAGCCACAATGGGTGATACTTACCCCACTTGGACAGCCTGAGGTAGGAAAAACAGCCGAAGCCCTTGCTTGCTTGTGACTGTGCAGGCACCACACAGAGGGCTTTGGGGATCTGTCCTGATTTGATTTGACTTGCAGATTCAAGATTCCAAGAGGATATCATTCGATCGGAGTTTCAAGGGCAAAGCGATTCAATTCCAGCTTATTTGAGATGCAAGATTTGATTCGGGGGGAAAGAAAAAAACAAATTGTGTCCCTTGCTATCGTGGGGAAGGCATCAAAATGCCTGCAATGACATTTTGGCAGAACCGGATGAAAACTGCAGAGATAGTAGACTCTCCAGAGGGCATTAACCCTGCCAAGTTTCAGCTGGATCTCATTGAGGGTTATATTGCAATAAACATTTGAAGCGTTCCCCCTGCACCTCTTTTAAGGCAGAAATGCCAGGCAGGCACAACGGAGAGCATAGCAGCCTCCAAATTACGCAACAGAGGGCGTCGGTTGTGCTGCATCAGTGTGGCGAGTGGCCTCCTCCAACTTAGAAAATGAGATTCTGCAGGAGGAGGTTAAAAAGCCTTTTCCACACTTGTTCCTCTGGAGTGTCAGAGCACCAAAGATGCCCAGCCGCAGGAGGGGTGGAGGGGAGGGAGGAGGTCTCAGCTTGGCTGCCCTGCTTGCTGGCTTTTCTGGCCCGAGGAGTGTCATAGCAAGTTGGCAAGCTCGGCCCCTCCAAGTGGGGTAAAAGGTAAAGGTTTCCCTTGCACATGCACGCTAGTCGTTCCCGACTCTAGAGGGCGGTGCTCATCTCCGTTTCAAAGCCAAAGAGCCAGCACTGTCTGAAGACATCTCCGTGGTCATGTGGCCGACATGACTAAACACCGAAAGAGCATGGAACACTGTTCCCTTCCCACCAAAGATGGTTCCTATTTTTCTACTTGCATTTTTTAACATGCTTTCGAACTGCTAGGTTGGCAGAAGCTGGGACAAGTAACAGGAGCTCACTCTATTATGCGGTGCTAGGGATTCGAACAGGTTCAGCGTCTTAGCCCCTGAGCCACCACATCCCCTGGTGATTGGCCCCAAGTCACCCAACCACCTTTCATGCCTAAGGTCCCACTCACTTGGTTTCTAGCCTGGAGCTTTACGCACCAGTTGTTTGTGTACCAAACTCCGACCTTTTGCAAATGTGCTCAGCATTTTGGAAAGGAGCAAGACCGATGGCATAATCTGAGCCATTTTCTCACTCTCTCAGCCGGAGCTGCAGCTGGCCAGCTCGATTCCAGCAGAGCTTAAAAGTTCCAGAGCTCTAAAATATTTATCAGCGTGACGCTGTAGTTAGCACTTAAGCTGAAGGCAATACAGTCAGAGCCTCTGCATTGAAATGGAAGTTAGTGAGGTTGAAAAGTCATTACGTTGTAAATATGAGGTATATATTAAATGCCAGGCAGAAACCTTGAATGTCCAGCTGTTGGCTTGCTTGCTTCCTGCAAAGCGAAGTCTCTGCGTGCATAGGAGAGCCCGTTTCGGTTGCTCTGCCACCTGGTGTGTGTGTGTGTGTTGACAGAGGCTTCCCAAGAACATGAAGCAAACATCCTGACAAAAACCCCTTTTATTAATTTGCTGTGAATTCTGCTCATTCACATCCAAAGTCTTTCAAGGGAGGATTTACAGTCACAGACCTTAATTGGCTTGGAGAGTTGTCAGGTTGATATCTGCAGAACTTGGCAAGGAGCCTCGGAGAGTCACGAACCAATGAAGCGAACTAATGGTCTCCTGCAAACTCCACTCCCCTTTTGCTCCTCTTTTATTCCCTTTGGGAGGGGCCATTCACCATCCACCTGTGGCTTTATTCCCAAGTCAACCTCTGTTCTTTAGCTGTTCCCTTCATCTGGCAACTCTGCGCATGCGCACACTGGGAACAGACTCCAGCTGTTCTTCTGCCTCACTGACATCTGACTCTGAAGGCAGCTGATAACTGTCAGACGGCCCTGGCCCCCTCTCTGCCTCTGACACAGAGCCCTCATCTGAGCCCTCCCCAGACTCCAGGACTGGCCCAGGTTCCTCCCAACCACCTCTGGCAGGCAACAATACATATATTCTATGTACCCAACATACGCATCCATGGAAAGTAATGCTTAATTCCCCAAAATTATGTATCCTTATAACCCAGTTTCCCCTTCTTCATCTGAAGATCTTCTCTATTGTTTTTATATTCCTGCTGCTGGTAACATTTCCCCCTCATACTGGGCTGCATTTTCATCTTTATTTGTTCTTAGCATTCATAAACATTTACCAATATTAATGATGTAAAAAAAATCGATTTTGTTTGAGTGGTAACAAAGAGAAGTGGCATAATAAAAATGTGGCAAAAGGTGTGTGGCAGTTCTGAAGATTGTGGTGGTTTTGTTTCCATTCAGTTGGAATATGTCCTGCAGGATACTACTTGGCAGTAAATTAGGGCAGATACTAGCCTGCTAGTGTCTGGAATGTGTATCTACACATACCCAGATCCTTTAACCATTTTTGTAGCGTTCGTTGCTTGGTTAGACTCAACTTCATCTTTGTAGCCTCCAACCTGGCTCGATTTTGTCCCTATCTTTCTTGAATGGTGATGCCCAGATTGGACCCAGGAGCCCAAAGAGGGTCTGGGTAGGATAGAGTCGAGTAGAATGGATGTCAAGACTGACTCACACTTTCAATACAATACAATAGCAGAGTTGGAAGGGAACCTTGGAAGCCTTCTAGTCCAACCCCCTGCCTAGGCAGGAAACCCTATACCGTTCCAGACAAATAGCTATCCAACATCTTCTTAAAGACTTCCAGTGTTGGGGCATTCACAACTTCTGGAGGCAAATTCTGTTCCACTGATTGTCCTCACTGTCAGGAAATTTCTCCTTAGATCCAAGTTGCTTCTCTCCTTGATTAGTTTCCACCCATTGCTTCTTGTTCTGCCCTCAGGTGCTTTGGAGAATAGTTTGACTCCCTCTTCTTTGGGGCAGCCCCTGAGATTTTGGAACACTGCTATCATGTCTCCCCTAGTCCTTCTTTTCCCAGTTCCTGCAACCATTCTTCATATGTTTTAGTCTTCAGTCCCCTAATCATCTTGGATGCTCTTCTCTGCACTTTCACCTATATTCCACTTTGCTTGCCCCTTGACAAAGGGAAGGGAGGTGGTGGAGCAACCAGGATGATGAGGGGACTGGAGGCTAGAAAGATGAAGAACAGTTGCAGGAACTGGGCATGGCTAGTCTACTGGGCTGCATTTTCATGTGTGTGTGTGTGAGAGAGAGAGAGAGAGGGAAGGAGGGAGGGAGGGAGAGATAGAGAGAGAGAGGAAGAGAGAGAGAGAGCTCTCGGATAGCAGCCAAGGTGAGCCGAAAGGGGAAAAGATTTGGAGGCAAGTGAGGCTTCGGAGACTCCGTCTGTCAAACCCTCTTCATGTCGCTGTCCCTGGCAAGCAAAACCCATGAATGAAGAGGAATGGAGAGAGGCTGGGGAAATTATTCATCAAGAGTTGCCATTGTGAAATAGATGGGATGAATTTGTGAAGGATAATGTGGTCTTTTTGGACGATTGATTCACTGATGCCTTGGTGGTGGAGGAAGTGGGGTCCATGGGCATCCCAGAAATGGACCCCCTTTTTCTCTCCCCTGTTCTAATATGCTTCCTTTATGTCCAGAGTTTAAGGCAGAAGCAGCTCCATCTAAAAATAATGTCTCTGTTAAGTTCTGAAAATAAACCCTTTTTTTAAAAAAAAAAATCCCTTATCCTCAAGTTGCTTTAGATTTTTGTTCTAGTTTCTCTGGGATAAATTTCTGAGTGCATTTTACAGTTGGAGGCGATAGAAGTGGCTTCTGCTGAGTCTTTGGGTTGATGTCTTCTTCTCCCATTAGCCATCTTTCCATCTTTCAACTGCCTCTCTGGCTCTCAGAACTGATATTTCTCAACTTCGGCAACAGGAAAATGTTTTCTGTTTTTCTTGCCATGTAGACATCTGTGTTGTTTCTCTGTGTCATACAATATATGTGGGTATATACATAACTCTGTATGCATGCATGCATGTATGTATGTATGTATTTATTTTGCTTTATTTATGTAGTTTGTGTTGGAGGTGGTGATCCTTTGAGAGCTGTATGCAATGCAATTTCACTGCATATAAAATGCTGATTAGTGTACATTCAAAGTGACAATAAAGTTATTATTCTGTTCTATTCTTTTCTTCATTCCATTATTCTATTCTATTCTGTTTTATTCTATTCTATTCTTCATTCCATTATTCTATTCTATTCTGTTTTATTCTGTTCTATTCTATTCCATTCCATTCTATTCTATTCTATTCTATTCTATTCTATTCTATACCCTTATTCTTTTTTTATTCCATTCCATTCCACTCTTTCCCATTCCTTCCATTCTATTCTATATCCTTATTCTATTTTATTCCATTCCATTCCACTCTTTCCCATTCCATTCCATTCTATTCTATACCCTTATTCTATTTTATTCCATTCCATTCCACTCTTTCCCATTCCATTCCATTCTATTCTATATCCTTATTCTATTTCATTCCATTCCATTCCATTCCTTCCCATTCTATTCTATATCCTTATTCTATTCCATTCCATTCCTTCCCATTCCATTCCATTCTATTCTATATCCTTATTCTATTTTATTCCATTCCATTCCACTCTTTCCCATTTCATTCCATTCTATTCTATATCCTTATTCTATTTCATTCCATTCCATTCCATTCCTTCCCATTCTATTCTATATCCTTATTCTATTCCATTCCATTCCTTCCCATTCCATTCCATTCTATTCTATATCCTTATTCTATTTTATTCCATTCCATTCCACTCTTTCCCATTCCATTCCATTCTATTCTATATCCTTATTCTATTTTATTACATTCCATTCCACTCCTTCCCATTCCATTCCATTCTATATCCTTATTCTATTTCATTCCATTCCTTCCCATTCCATTCCATTCTATTCTATATCCTTATTCTATTTTATTCCATTCCATTCCACTCCTTCCCATTCCATTCCATTCTATCTTATTCTATTCTTGCATGGACTTCAACTCCCAGAATTTCTCAGCCAGCTATGATAGCAAGGGGATTCTGGTAATTTAAGCTGCCATGGTTGAGCAACCCTGGTTTAGATTTACCACTATGAAAGGATCTAAAGAGAAAAACTTCCTTCCTTTGAGGTTCAGTTGGAAGGCGGGTAGTCAAGGAGGTTGTGATGGATGGAGAGAAATGTTATTTATCTTCCCATCCAACAGCAACCTCCCAGTCCATCCCTGCTTCCGGGTCCGGTAAAACTTCCCTCCTGAGGTCTCCCTTAGGGATTGTATGGGAGGAGAGAAGCCTGCAGGCAACAGCAGGAGAAATCTGGTTCACTCCAGTTCAATCTGTTGGCTCAGCGGTGGTCAGTGATTGAAACACATAAGGGAATATTGCTTACACTGCCTTGACTCCGGAAGCACTTCCGTAGGTGGAAGGCATAGACATTTTGGTGAGGTACCGACGTTTAGTACTGTAAGGAGCCTCAGACCGTTCCCGAGTGAAGGAGTGGAACATCTGCCAGTTTGCAGTGAGGTAATGGAATGTGAGGTAACTGGCAGTTGGAACAGAGTTCTTTTCAGGTGGGGAGGGGGAGTAGAACTCCTTAGCAGCACAGCACGTTAATTACTGTATAAGAATTACTAATGATCTGATAGTCATTTCGAAAAATCCTTTCTTAGCGAGCACCTTGAAGCCAAGAGAAACATGGGAGCCAAATTTCAAGTTTTATTCTACCTGTGATACATTTACTGGATTTTTGTTCTCCCTTGGGAAAAAAAAGTTTCAAAAGCAAATTATCTTTTAAAAACTGAATGAGAACAAGTTGACAAAAATGCTGGAGATTTTATTTGCTTGCTGACTCCCTTTTTAAGGTGGTCTCATAAAATTATACCTAAGAGTGAAATCGATGTCTGAACTGCCCCAAACTCGAGGGGATGAGGAAATGATTTGCAAATGAAAAGACCAAGGGCATAGGGGATAACAGTAATAGCACTAAGACTTATATACCGCTTCACAATGCTTTCCAGCCCTCTCTTAGCAGTTTACAGAGTCAGCCTCTTGCCCCCAACGATCTGGGTCTCATTTTATCCACCTCAGAAGGATGGAAGGCTGAGTCAACCTTGAGCTGGTCAGAATTGAACTACTAACAGTGGGCAGAGTTTGCAGCACTGTGCACCATGGAAAGAAGGAAGGAAAGAAGGAAGGAAGGAAGGAAGGAAAGAAAAAGAGGAAAAGAAGAGCAATAGTAATAGCACTTCGACTTATATACCTCTTCACAGTGCTTTACAGCTCTCTCTAAGCAGCTTACAGAGTCAACCTATTGCCCCCAACAATCTGGGTCCTCATTTTACTAACTGCTCCTCCTCTTCCTCATCAGCCACCTCCAGACCTGGGGGCTGTTGACCCTCCATCTGAGGGCTGACGGATGGCCCAGCCTCTGCCTCTGCCTCTGCCTCTGCCTCTGCCTCTCTCTCTCTCTCTCTCTCTCTCTCTCTCTCTCTCTCTGCCAGCTCCTTTCCCTCTTCCTCCTTGGAGCTCTCAGATTGATCTGATGCTGACCCCAACTCCCACGCCTCCTCCTCCTCCTCCAATTTGGCTGCCACAACCCTAGTCTGGTAATGAAACATTCAGAAACCAATCCACAAGCTGGGAGAATGAGCCTCCATCCTCATGCTAGACCCGAGCTGCAGATATTCACCACTATTGCAAATGTGTGGCCTTCTTTCTGGCTCTGCACTAGGACTGGAACCTATGAGAACATCCAGAATGGTTTGCCTTCTGTACACAAGCGATGGCCAAAAGAATGATTATAGGAACCAGGAGGATAAATCTGCATCCAGTTCATAAAACTGGATTGTGGATCTCTTGTTTGTTAAAACCTGCCTGACGTGTTCAGTCTTTCATTCTATTTTTTTGGAAAGGCACAAAGAAAAACACTTGAAAGCAATATTTTTAAATGTTGTTTATATAAAATTCCCTTGTCCATTCTCTTTGTTCCTTTTTTGTTCCAGTTTTTGATGTGGCAGCCCACTTTCAAAACAGTTGCGCCTGCTTTTTCCCTTTACTATTATTTACCTGGAGATGTTAAGGTAATAATGAGGAAGGGCCCCGGTTTGCTGTACTGAGATGCCCCAATCTTCCATTTTTGACTGGCACCTGACAAGGTCTGGATTCTAATTGTTTAGTTCCGGGGTGTCAGAATGGATTTCATTGATGGCCGCATCGGGATTGTGTTTGACCTTGTGGGGACAGGGGAGCATGGCCATGGTGGATGTGACCAGCTCAATATCACTCATGTCAGGGGCACCTGTGGTACCCAAGTGCTAAGGCAGGACTTCCCTGAGACCCTCCCTCACTCTAATTATAATCCTCCTCCCTCCCTCTCTCCCTCCCTTCCTTCCTTCCTCCCTCCCTCCCTTCCTTTTCTCCTTTTTCCTTCCCTGTTCATTCTCCTTTCTTCTTCCTCCTCCTCTTTCCTTCTTTCTCCTTCCTTGCTCTCTTCCATTCTTCCCATCTTTTTCTTTGTCTTTCCTCTTTCCCTTTCTTGTTCAAATGCAAAAGGGGGAACATTTCTCCTTTTGTTTTGTTTTTAGTTTGTTTTGATAGCCAAAATGTAGCCAGGGCGGGGGGGATGAGCTCTGTTTTCGCCTTTGCTATTTCCAGACCGGCCCTGTGGGCCAGATCTAAGTAGCCCATGGGCCAGATTTAGCCCCAGGCTTTGACTTTGACACTCCTTTGACACCCCTGATTTAGGTCCTTCCTGCAGCCTACCAATTCTTTTCCTCACTTTCCAGCGGGATTTCTCCACCTTGGCGAACTTTGGAACAAAGAATAGAGGAAATCCTCAATTTAATTGAGCCCCAAATTTATGATGCTAAGTGAGAAATCTGCTATGTGAGTTTTGCCTCAAATTGTTTATCTTCCTTTTTGGGGTACATTACCTCCCGTACTTTGGGCTTCATTCCCTTTCTCATCTCTCAGCTTCTTGAAGGCAGCTTTAAGCTCCAAGGTTCCTGGCTCTGGTGCTGATGGACAGCTCCCCTTCCATGCTGGTCCTGCCAAGACAGCCAAGAGCTCTGCTCAGCTCAAAGTTGGCCTAAAATCTGCAGGGTAAATTGGGGGAGATGCAAGTCTCCATTATAAGAAGGGAATGGAGCTCAGGCCAGCACTTATTAGCATTGGTCCAGGCTTCTCTTGTTCTAAAAATAGGACCGGCTATGCTACACATTCCTCTTTCTTCATGGCTTCCCCATCTTCGTGTCTCACGGAACTAGACTTAGCCTAAAGTATTAACTCAATAACTCAACTGTGACACAAGCAATTCCTCCAAAGGGTGGGGGGAATTGAAGAGACCCAGCTTTGCCCGCCCTCCTGTCCACCCCAGGAAGAAAACTTTCAGGCGATTGGAAGACAGTTTATTGGTACAAAGCATCTTTTGGGGAAAAAAAACCTCACATTTGAGACTTTGCCAATATGCTGTCCTGACCAAGACTTCCCGAGAGCATGAAGCAAACTCTTGATCCCGACAAAAAAACCTTTTATTAATTGACTGTGAATTCTGCTCATTCAGATCCAGCAAAGTCTTTCGAGGGAGGATTTATAGTCACAGACCTTATCTGGCTTGGAGAGCTGCCTGGTTGATATCTGCAAAACTTGGCAAGGAGTCTCGGAGAGTCACGAACCAATGAAGTGAACTAATTGTCTCCTGCAAACTCCACTCCCCTTTCGCTCCTCTTTTATTTCCTCTGGGAGGGGCCATTCATCATCTGGCCATACTCCCAAGTCAACCCCTGTTCTTTAGCTGTTCCTTTCATCTGGCAACTCTGTGTATGCTCACACTGGGAACAGGCTCCAGCTGTTCCTCTGCCTCACTGATGTCTGACTCTGAAGGCAGCTGATAACTGTCAGACGGCCCTGGTCCCATCTCTGCCTCTGACGCAGAGCCCTCATCAGAGCCTTCCCCAGACTCCAGGACTGGCCCATGTTCCACCTCAACCTCCTCACTGTCCGAATCTGCTGACAGCTCCACTGATCGCTAGCATGCCACAACATATGTGTCCTTTAGATATTCCTGCATTCCTCTTGATTTGGAAGCATTATTTATTTATTTATTTATTTATTTGCACTTCTAGACCGCCCCCTCTCCCAAAAGGGACTCGGGGCGGTGTACAGTCCACACAGGAAATACATCAGCAATTGGAAGGTAGGGGAAATCAGCAATTGGAAGGTAGGGGAAAAAACATCTCTTTGAACTTTCAGTTCAAGGAAAACAATTTCAATTGGCTACATCAGTTTACCAGTTTAAAGTTGTACATTCCGTTGTTGAAATCAATTACACACATGCAGTGTAGAGTTTGGTAATCAGGCTAGAAAATTGAATCTTTGGAAAAAGTTAAGTGGCATTTGAATATGATCTTAAAGACGAAAAAGCAGTCTGATGAATATATATATTGGGAAATAGATTAATCTGGGAAAGGCCTGCTTTATGGAAGCAACCATTGTAATATTTGCAAAAAAAAAAACCCCTGGATTTCAGCTGAAAGCCATTTTTGGAGGATTTTCAGCACCGCTCTGCTGCTTTGGCCCTTCTGGTTCTTCCCACTCCCAATAAAAATAATTCTCTCATCGAGCAGCCCCCTCCTCCCCGGGAAGACTTCAGACAGACTTCCAAATGCACTTGCTGGTGAATAAATGATGAAAAGACGTCCTCTTACACAGGGAGTCTTTCAGGCAAGGGATCAAAAAGGAAATTAAAGCCTCTTTGGTGTAATTTCCAGGATAATTATTTAGTTCATTTTATCTCTCTCCCCATCCCCCATTTTCTGTGTGTGTGTGTGTGCAGCCTTTCTCTTGGCGCAAAAGATTTGGCAAAGAGTTTGACTTTAGGGGAGGGAAAAGAAAGAAGAAGGATTCCAGGCAGTAATTCCTTGGGAGGGTGTAGTAAAGGCCCTGTTTTTGCAGCATATGCTGTGTCTTTTTGAGGGATGGGGTTCGCATAACAGGCTAAACCCTTAAAATTGCTCAAAGAACTTGTTCCTTAGTTGGGCTTAAGCCAGTCAGTTCTCTTTAGAATAGAGTAGGGTAGGGTAGAGTAGAATGAATAAGAATGGAATAGAGTAGCCTGAAATGGTTTTTTTGTCTGAAGTGGTATAGGATTTCCTGCCTGAGCAGGAGGTTGAAGACTCCAAGGTCCCTTCCAACTCTGTTTATTCTATTCTATTCTATTCTATTCTATTCTATTCCTTGTTCTTGTTCTATTCTATTCTACTCTACTCTACTCTACTCTACTCTTACTCTTACTCTTATTCCATTCCATTCTCTATTCCATTCCATTCCTCCCCACCCCTATTCTATTCTATTCAGTATGAACTTAAATAACAAATGTTCTCACTTCCCCACAGGAAAAAAAAATCTAATGCATTCTCTTAAGAGATCCTTCTCAAGAGTAATTACTACTATTGTTCTTTTTCTCAGTGGGCGCAGATAGAGACTTCTCTTTATCCTTATTCTTTTCCCCTATAGCAAAACGTCCCTCATTTTTTTCTCCCGTAGAAAAGACGTTAACCCCTTCCTGGGAGTCAGTCAAGCCAAGGGTTACATGATGTTTCTGGATAACCCTTTTTCATTTTCTAGATAGAGCATCCTTGATGTTAGGTCAAGAAAAAGGCAAGATGACAGCACAATCAAAGCCCCATCCCCCTTTACATGCAGTGGATGTGTAGGTCGTGAAAAATAGGTGCAGCTTCAATCACATTGTCATTCCTGAAGCAATATTGGAGCATCTTCAGGGCTGCCACAGCGAGGCCCGTTGGAGCTGTAGGAAAGGACAGGGATCAGTGGGGACTTGCAGCCAAAACAAAATTGTTTCTCATATAAACCAAGGACGTTCAGTCCACACCTCCCCGGTGTTGGGGAGGTGTGGACTGAAGCCAACTGGAGTTGGGACTGTGACTTGATTGGACCATGTGATGGACATGTGGACAGGGGCAAAGAACTTTGGGTTTTGATTTGGGTGGGGGAAACTTCAGGTTTTTCAGAGTCGAGTTTTCACCAGATATGCCAATATGACATGCCTAATAAAGTCATACTTTGAGGAAATCTCAGAGTTTTGATTGATTTGGGCCTGTTGCTTGGAACCCTGACACACACAGTTGTAGTCACCATGTTGGCTTGTTTAATTCCTCCACCTTTCTGGATGCTTCCATCCATTCCTAATTGAAATGGTGAAAGTTAACTAAATAACCAAGTTGGAAGGGACCTTGGAGGTCTTCTAGTCTAACCCCCTGCTCAAGCGGAAAATGCTTTACCATTTCAGACAAGTGGTTGTCCAATCTCTTCTTATTGGTTAGCCCTTGGGCCATATCAAAGTGCAGAGTTCCAGAGACAAATTATTACTAAAATCTGATCAAAACAATTTAAAACGGAATCGGAAAAAAGTACCATTTAAAATGGAACTGGAATAAAATGCAATTTAAATACAATCATCTTCTTAAAAGCCTCCAGTGTTGGTGCATCCACAACTTCTGCAATAGGCGAAGAAGTGATTTCAATAGTAGCAACTGTGAGAGAGATCAAGGGGTCCTAGTAGATCACCCCTTAAGTATGAGTAAGCAGTATGCTACAATTCTCGGTTGCCTCCACGGAGGAATAATTGCAAGATCATGAAAAGTGATAGAAAGATTTTATACTACTACTGCTGCTGCTACTACTATAACTCTTCTTCTTCTTCTTCTTCTTCTTCTTCTTCTTCTTCTTCTTCTTCTTCTTCTTCTTCTTCTTCTTCTTCTTCTTCTTCTTCTTCTTCTTCTTCTTCTTCTTCTTCTTCTTCTTCTTCTTCTTCTTCTTCTTCTTCTTCCGTGTCTAGATCAAACTTTAAACTGCAAGAATGCAAAACCTTCTTGGCTTTGTTGTTGGGCAAAAATAAATAATTTTCTGTACATGCTTCTGGCATACCAGCAGATGGGACAAGGTTGTGTGTCTCTCCACATTCACATAGCATGTTGTTATCCACTAAGAGGGTCAACTTGAACATCTTGGTTCTACTCCATCTTGACCTATTCAGGGTCCTCTGAAGTTCATTATGGAGTCTTTCATACTTCAGTTGCATGCAACATCTCATGCAAACTCCATAAGGGTCATAGAAACATAATTAGGTAGAATCATGGGGCTGGAAGGGATCTTTGAAGTCTTCCATTCCAACTCCCTGCTCAAGCAGGAGACCCCATACCCTTCTGGACAAATGGCTGTCCAATTTCTTCTCGAAAACCTTCAGTGATGGATGACCCACAACTCAAGTCATTCCACTGATTGATTCTTCCCTCTGTTGTTGTAGCATTGCAACGTTGTAGTCTAATTCTGCTGACTGCCAACTGCCAGCAGTTTGGCAGTTCGATCCTGACTGGTTCAAGGTTGTTTCAGCTTTCCATCCTTCCAAGGTCGATAAAACTAGGGCCCAGATTGTTGGGAGCAATAGGCTGACTCCGTAAACCACTCAGAGAGGGCTGTAAAGCAGTGTGAAGCGGTATATAAGTCTAAATGCTATTGCTATTATCCCATATGGTCTTCTCTTTTGCATTTTAAGTCTAAGTGCTATTGCTAGTGTTTTGCTATTTGTCCCAGGGTATATTCCATATGGCGTGTCTCTCCAATTTACTTAAGAAATATCCCAACATCTCTAATTTGTGGTTGACAATCAGGAACACACAACTTTAGGGTATTTGAACTGCAGCTATCCTTGACTGAAAATGGTAATTTTGAGCTTGCTCATCATGGTCATAACTCCTAATGGTCATCAAACAGGTTGGTCATGTGACTGACTCTTTACGATCTTTCTTTTCAATGGCCGTTAAGAGAATGTGGTGGTCATAGAATAATCTCTAAAGTCATTAAAGAAATGCCACAGTTAAGAGAACCAATGGTTCCCTGTAAGTGCACTTTTGCTGAACCTGGAAGTAAATGCTTGTTTATGGCAAAAATCATTGTTAAAACATGGTCACATCGTGGTGGGATGCTGCAAATGGCTGCCAATATGACCCAGATATGCTTTTTCCTTGAAGTTTGGTTGGAGACCAAGGCAGGGGTGGGGGTGGGGTGGGAGGCAATGTCAGAACTGTTGAGTTCCATTTATGACTACACTCTCCCCCCTCCCCCCGTTAAGTCCATCGTAACTTCGAACAGTTGCTAAGTGACAGGTTGTAAGTCAAGGATTACTTGTAGAGTTTGCCCAATTCTATACTGCAACAGAAAGAGTTGGAAACCAAGGCCTTTTTTCCCTTCCCTTCCTTTCTCTTCCATTCCATTCCATTCTTTCCTATTCTATTCTTATTCTTTTCTTTTCTATTCTTCTTTCTTCTCTTCTCCCTTCTTTCTCTTCTTCCTCCCCTCTGCTGCTCTGCTTATTCTCTCCCATCCCATCCCATATTTTCTGTTCTATTCTGTTCCATTCCATTCTTTCTTCATTCTTCTCTTCTCACCCTCTCTTCCTCACTTCTTTTTTCCCCTTTCCCTCCCCACTGTGTCCTACCATTTGCTTTCATATCTTTCTATTTTATTCTATCATCTAATAAAACGTTATAAAGCAATGGGGGAAAAAAGCATCCAGTGGACTGGGATCGCTAAAAAGTATTCTATGTCAAAGAAATTTGCTTCAGAGAAGTTTCTGTTCTGTCTATGGAAATATTTGGAGTCCCATCACTCTTCCAGGTAGCCTGAGGGTCCTTGGTTCTGGTGCCAGTGGTGAGACCTACATGTTGTTAGTCGCGAAGTCATGTCCAACCCATCGTGACCCCATGGACCATGTTCTTCCAGGCCTTCCTGTCCTCTACCATTCTCTGGAGTCCATATAGGCTCACTCCGACTGCTTCAGTGATTCCATCCAGCCACCTCATTCTCTGTCGTCCCCTTCTTCTTTTGCCCTCCATCGTTCCCAGCATGAGGCTCTTCTCCAGGGAGTCCTTCTTCCTTCTCATTAGGTGGCCAAAGTCTGAGTTTCCTCTTCAGGATCTGGCCTTCTAAAGAGCAGTCAGGGTTGATCTCCTCAAGGGCTGACCGGTTGGATCACCTGGCAGTCAAAGCAGAGGTGGAATACAGCCAGTTCTGACCAGTTCTGGAGAACCGGTAGCGGAAATTTTGAGTAGTTCGGAGAACTGGTAAATACCACCTCTGACTGGCCTCGCCCCCATCTATTCTCCGCCTCCCAAGTCCCAGCTGATTGGGAGGAAATGGGGATTTTGCAGTAACCTTCCCTAGCCACGCCCACCAAGCCACGGCCATAGAGCCGTAGTGAATTTTTTTTTAATCCCACCACTGAGTCCAAGGGACTCGCAGGAGTCTTCTCCAGCACCCCATAAACCCCATGGACAGTACCAAAAGAGACCCACTCATTTCCCTGTGGCCTTTTGCCTCCAATTCTTGCTCCGTATTCTACAATATTTAAAAGGCACCTTTAAAAAAACGAAACACCAACTTTTCCCCAGCTGCTTCCTCTCCTCGCTGTCTTCTTAATGGATTGTTTTCATTTTCATAATGTGATTTTTTTTTACTATTATTATAAATTTGGGGTTTTTATAACACAAGCCTTTAAATAAATAAAATCAATAATAAAGTCCCGTTGCGAGGGAGCCAATTAACATGTCCCTAAATCCCACATCATGAACTGAAGGGAGGGTGAGGTTTTCCCTGAAGGTATGAAATGGAGTTTATTTTTTTATTGGATCTGATCCCTGTTCCTGATCTGCAAATTAGAGTAGTAAACTATTTGACGTTTTATGTTAAGTGTGTGTTTGTGTGTATCCACGCATTTTTATTAAAAGATTACTATTAAATTATTGGTAAAACTTGGAAGAGGGGTTCGGGGGATGCAATTTGAGATTCAAGATTGGAACTCAGCTCTTTCTAGCCTTTCTAGAAATGTTGACTTTATTTTTTAAAATATATTTTATTTATACATTTGTCTTTAAAATACATAGAACCCCAATATCTACATGAACAGTGTGTTGTCTGGGTACAATTAATTTCAAAAAGTAATAATAGCATTATTGTTCATCACATAATGATAATAGGATATTTTTTAATGTGTGATTTGTTTTAGTTAATAGAAACAGAAGTTAGACATTCAAAACTTTTAAGAGAATGATCAACTTATACAATGAAGGTTTATTAGTATGGATAAGCAAATATTATTCGAAATGTTGACTTTAATGGATAGGGCTTATACCTTCTGTGAAAAATCCTAAAACAGGTGAGCAAAACATTTGCTCCCTTCATAAAAATGTCCCAAAAAATGAACCATCGATGAACCAGGATGACGTAGTTCAGACAATAAGCATAGCTTAGAAATGGCTGGATTCCCACAACATGCTAAACCAGACTCGTTTTAGCCTAGCCTAGAATGTTAGTTGAATCAAGACAGATTCCCAAAGGTGCTTTTGCAGGAGGCAACTGGACTTTCTTGTTTTTTTTTAAGACATTTCTCTTCTCATCCAAGAAGCTTCTTCAGCTCTGACTGGATGGTGGGGAATGGAAGGATTTATATTCCTTGCAGACATCTGGTTGTTTGCATCCTTTTAGAGGGTCGCTGAGGCCACTTGGAGGCTTATCTGTGTCCTCAGAGCAATGCTGATGGTTCCTGCAGTCTGCAAATGACCAGCTTTCAATAGCTGAATAGTGTATGAATCCTTCCATCCAGTCAGATGGATGAGAAGCAAAACATCTTCAAAGAAAAAACAAGAAAAGTCCAGTTGCCTCTTGAAAAAAGCACCTTTGGGACAACCATGACCTGGAGGACTGAGAGTCTCTACAGACTTTTAGTTACACAATTTGGGATGAAGACCCTTCGAATGGTGCGGGAGTAGGAATGGATTTCCAGAGGAAAAAATTGCAGACTGCAGGAACCATTTGCACCACTCAGGTGACCCTGAGGACACAGATAAAACCTCCAAGTGGCCTCAACGACCCTCTAAAAGGATGCAAACGACCAGCTGTCTGCAAGGAAGATCAATCCTTCCATTCCCCACCATCCAGTCAGAGCTGAAGAAGCTTCTTGGATGAGAAGTGAAACGTCTTCAAAAGAAAAACAAGAAAGTCCAGTTGCCTCCTGTAAAAGCACCTTTGGGACCTCCCCATGGTTATATGATCAAAATTCAGACATTTGGCAACTGACTCATATTTATGACGGTTGCAGTGTCCAAGGGTCATGTGGTCATCTTTTGCGATCTTCTGACAAGCAAACTTGGTTGTCCTCCCGTGAAACCCATGGACGAAATGATGAAAGTTTCCGTTTGGGTGAAAGAGCTCAGGGGACAGTCTAGCCAAAACAGTTGCAGCCCATCACAAATACCACTGATAGAGGCTGATGTTCTCCATTTTTAATTCAGCTGCCTCTTCAATGGGAGCAATTTGTGTTTGCTATTTTTCTATCCACTAGTACAGGCAACCAGTCTTAAACACGGAGGGCTGACTTAGAAGAAAGGGAGGACAATGCAAATGATGCTTAGAACAGATTTCTTAATTATTAGAAAGCTTTTTTGCTTTGGAGACCATTGGTTCTTCTCGGAATGTTTTCCCAAGTCTCAACATTTTTTTTTTGGCAGTATGGTGACCAAAATTGTTTGCAGGATTCCAGGTGTGGTTTTTACCAAGGTTTTATCATCTTTATTGACCCTACTTTGGGGTCACCGCAAAGATCTCTTTTAAAAAAATAAAAATAAAAATGCAGAATTGGGGAGGTGGTGTTGATTTCTTCCAGAAATGTATATTGATGAATGATTTGAAAGTTGCTTTATTGTAATTTTAGGAAACATTGCATGCATTTCAGTCTTTCATAAGGCAACTTCAGTCATACTTTCCATTCGTATACACCAGTATAGAAGCTGGTTCTCTTTAAATCTGTGTTTCTCAGCCTCAGTATCTGTAAGATATGTGGACTTCAACTCAACCCAAATTCCCCAGCCAACATTGGGGGACTCTGGAGTTAAAGTCAGGGGTGGGATTTAGCCGGTCCAGACCAGTTCGGGCAAACTGGTAGTTCCAGCAATTATCTGAGAGCAAACCAGTTCGCTCTGACGATCAGGTGGGCCCGCCTGCCTGCCCCTGCGCTATTCTGACCTATATTTCCTTTGTTTGAAGCCCAGGTGATAGGCGTGACAGAGTGGACTGCTGCCCCTCAGCTGTTTTACTCACTGGGGCTGCATTAGAAGGTTAGTTTTTGAACTGTTTTCAAACACACTGAATGCTCAGTGAACCGGTTGTTCTCCATTGTTGGTGGGGATAGCATCCAGGAATGGGTTAACCTCATCTGTTATCCAATTGGATTGAGTCTGCAAAGTTCAATGTCCCGCCTCCTCTGGCAGCTCCACCCAGCTTTTAGACTCAGTCTTCCTTAGGACTGGACGTGTTCTTTTCTCTCTCCTGTTAAAATTTGACTAGAAAGAAAAGTGAAACAACATCAATTTTGATTCTTAGGAGGCTAGCTCCTTTTCTCAGATCTTAGGTTGAGCAGCCTCTTCTGCTGTGACCAGGGCTTTCCCTGGGTCACACAGACTGTGTGCCAGTGGTTGAATCCCACCACTGGTTGAAGTCCACCCATCTTAAAGTGTCGAGGTTGAGAAACATTGCTTTCTATGATGTCTAGGAAGAATAGCATTGGAAATACAGAATAGCATCAGCGTACACAGAGGCATGAATCCAGCTGGGCTAAAGAGCTGCGGGTAGATTTGTAGAGAATTGAATTGACTGTTAGCCCAGTTGATTTAGAAACATCTTCACATGGGAGCATTCCTTAATCTCCACTCCAGTAATCCATTATATGAGATACCTGCTGTCCTATGTTGAAGCACTTATCTGGAGGCTGCCCTGTTTTGCATTTCCCCCCCTTGCTTCTATTAGCAGCCATTTATTATGAAAGATATTGTGTCAGCAGGGGTGGAAGATTCACCGTTCTTAATCCATCGCCCTTACAGCTTCCAGAGGCATCGTTGCAAATTTTCAGTGTGAGGCGGACAAAAGATTTTTCAGTGCTCTTGCTCTAGGAGCTATCAAGGGAAAATAGTGAACCATCGTGTGTAAAATATATACTTTTTTATTTAAAAGTAAGCTTACTGCACGTGGGCTGCAGAAATCTAGGTAACCACTAGAGGGCAGTGAAGCGACACAGAACACTCTTACCTTTTGCTGCTCTCTTGTGGTGGTCTGGAATTTTGCAGGCTGGATCTGGCAGTCAAATTGTGAGACTTTACAGTATGTTGACCTTTAGCCAAAAGAAAGTGGAATGGACAGGAGGGGAGTGGTAGTCACTCCTTATGTACTTTTGGGGTACTTCTTCCCCCAAAAGGTTAAAGCTTTTTAAAACTTCCTGAAGGGTCCTTTTATTTTCTTACAAAACAAGCCCAGCAAGTGATTTTCCTTGGAACCTTTCTTGGATGGGTCTCCTTGGCCTCTGTAGCCCCCCCCCCCCCCCCAAAGGAAGAAAGATGATTCTTAGATCATCCCAGTTACCAAAAGATGCACACAGGGGCGGGTTAGGGAACAAAAGCTATAACTGCACAACAACCTTGGACCAGAATGGGACAACTTGGTGCAACCAACTCAGCTAACTCGTTGCGGGAGCATTCAATAAAACAACGGAAGTATTTAAAATGCTTAAAATGTCATTTTAATTTCTGTCATTCACACTCACTTAGCAACATAAATTCTGAGCTCGATTGTGGTTGTAAGTTGAGGGCGACCTGTATTAAATATGCAGAGGACAGCTTCTGATATTGGTTCTCCTACTTGAGCAAAGGGCTGGACTAGAAGACCTCCAAGGTCCCTTCCAGCCTTATTCTGTTTCGTTCTATTCCATTCTGCATTCTATTCCTGTTCCCTATTGTATTCTATTTTATCCTATCAAATTCTGTGTTCTATTCTGTTCTATTTTCTTCTCATTTCATTCTCTATTATATTCTTCTCTACTCTTCTCTATATTCTATTCTATCTTCCATTCCACTCTGCTCTACTCTACTCTACATTCTATTCCATTCTATTCTTATTCTATTCTATATTCCATTCCACTCCACTCCACTCTACTGTACATTTTTTATTATGCAGGATTTCTCTCATGCCTTTCCTTGCGGGACAGCTTCTCCTCTCCTTATTCACAACAACCCAGTGAGGTAGACTGGATTGCCCCAAATCACCCAGTCAGCTTCCAAAGCCAGTGGAAGCCCAGCACCAGCCTCCCTGTGCCAGTTCCTTGCCTCCTGCGAGGAAAAATCAGCAGATTCTCTTTGCATCCGCAGCAACGGGAGAGATTGTTCACTCTAGAATTCTTCCATCAGATTCTGTTGGGCTACACAGCAGTTTCGGGGGCTGAACTCTATTTCCCCTAGAGCAGGGGTGTCCAAACTTGGCAACTTTAAGACTTGTGGACTTCAACTCCCAGAATTCCCCAGGCTGGGGAATTCTGGGAGCTGAAGTCCACAAGTCTTAAAGTTGCCAAGTTTGGACACCCCTGCCCTAGAGGTACTCCTCCACTTACCAGAATCAACCCCAGAATTTATGTTGCTAAGCGAGACAATTTGATAAGTGAGTTTTGCCTCATTTTACGACTTTTCTTGCCACCCTTGTTAAGGGAATCACACTTTCTTAAAGGCCCCATAATCCCTTTTGGGGTGGGGTCTGAGCAACTGAATGGAGCTAGTGAGTGTTTGAATGGCCGGATGCCCTTCCCTGTTGCCAGTGCAGAGTTTTGTTTAGCAGATATATTCTCATTGTGCCCAGAGATAGAAATATCTGCCTCTACCTAGGATCGAACTCACAGCCTCCTGATTGTGAGGTGAGAGCTCCACCTCTAGGCCACCCCACCATTCCGTGTTATGGGAATCACTGCAGTTGTTGAATTAGTAACATGGTTGATAAGTGGATCTGGCTTCCCCATTGACTTTGCTTTGATAGGCCTGCAGCCATCTTTTCTTGTGGATCTTTGGCCTGCCACACTTTCTATTATTCTCCTGTGCATTTTCTATTGTGGGAAAATGGGAGGGGGAATTGTACAGAGTTAGATGCTATGTAGCCATAACAAACTTCTTTCTAGAAAGCCAAGGTCATCCTTTGTCTCTGCAACTGGCCGGAATTGGATGGTTGGATTCTGCCAGCATGGCAGTGGGAGATTGCACCATGTGATGGACTTATGGGTGTGGGGGTAAGATCTTGAACTTTCAACTGGGTGGGGAAAACCGGGAAGCTTTCAGATTCAGGTTTTCCCAGATGTGCCAACATGGCTCTCTTCATAAATTGGAACTTTGAGCAATACTTTGCCTTGGGCTCTGATTTTCTTTTGGATGCTATTTTGAACCTTGACATGCTTGTCAGAAGGTCGCAAAAGGGGATCATGTCACCCTGAGATGATGCAACCATCGTAAGTATGAACCAGTTGCCAAGCATCCGAATTTTGATCACATCATCATGGGAATGCTGGAATAGCAATAGCACTTAGACTTATATACTGCTTTACAGTACTTTACATCCCTCTCTAAGCGGTTGAGAGTCAGCCTCTTGCTCCCAACCATCTGGGTCCTCATTTTACCAACCTTGGAAGGACGGAAGGCTGAGTCAACCTTGAGCCTGTGAGATTTGAACTGCAGCTAGCAGTCAGCTGAAGTAGCCTGCAGTGCTGCACTCTAACCACTGCGCCACCTCGGAATGGTCATAACTTTCAAAAACGGTCATGAGTCACATTTTTCAGTACCATTGTAACTTTGAACCGTCACTAAATGAACTGTTGTAAGTCGAGGACTCACCTGTACTGTACAGAAATTCCTTCCTGCGATTCCTACGGCTGCGCTCCTGCAAATGCACCATTTTGCAGTTGTTACTGGCTCCTATTTAATTTGTCAGGTTTTTAAAATAACTTTTTTATTCAGACTGCGTTTTTTTTAAAAAAAAAAAGCCTAAAAACTGAGCCAAACTAATGAAGAGTGAAAGCAATAGGGAAGAAAGGGGAACAAAGAAAAAAAAAGTGCAAAAACGAAAGAAGAAATGGAAGAACCCTTTCCTTTGCAGCAGATATAAGTACAATTGCAAAATTATCTCTTTATGATTAAAAAGAAAACTCGCTCTTTTCTGTTATCCAGGTTTGGTTCGGTTTTTCTAATCATCAAAACTAGAAATCTCTGAAGTGCATTTTTCACATTTTATACCAAGGTCTATAAGGACTTTGCAGTCAGCCGTAAATGTAGTTATTATTATTTTTTCTCCATGTGAGTAAGTGGTTGCTGATGAGAACTTCCCAGTCACGTCCATTCTTGCTACTCCAGGTGTGGATTTTCCTCAGCCAGATGTAGAATTCCCCATTTCTCTCTTCGTTCAGTTCCATTTAACAGAATATTAACAGATTAGACTTGGAAGGGACCTTGTAGGTCATCTAGACCCAAGCAGGAGACCCTCCACCATTTCTGACAGATGGCAGTCCAGTCTCTTCCTGAAAGCCTCCAGTGATGAAGCTCCCACAACTTCTGAAGGCAACTTTTGTTCCATGGGTTGATTGTTCTCACTGTCAGGAAATTTCTCCTTATTTCTAGGTTGAATCTATCCTTGGTCAGTTTCCATCCATTCTCCCTTGACTGGTCTTCAATATTTCCCAGGATATTTCATTTTTCTAGGAGAGGGGTGGGTTTTAACTTCCTACACCAGGTTGAATCTCTCCTTGTTCAGTTTCCATCCATTATTCCTTGTCTGGCCTTTGGGTGCTTTGGAAAATAGCTTGACCCTCTCCTCTCTGTGACAGCCCATCAAATATTGGAAGATGCTATCATGTCTCCCCTGGTCCTTCTCTTCACTAGTCTAGCCATGCCCAGTTCCTGCAACCGTTCTTCATGTTTTAGTCTCCAGACCTTTGATCATCTTAGATAGATTCAGATTAACGGAGTTGGAAGGGATCTTGTAGGTCATCTAGACCCAAGCAGAAGACCCTACACCATTTAAGACAGATGGCAGTCCAATCTTCTTGAAAGCTTCCAGTGATGAAGCTCCCACAATCTCCAAAGGCAACTTCTGTCCCATCAGTTGATTGTTCTCACTGTCAGGAAATTTCTCCTTATTTCCAGGTTGAATCTCTCCTTGTTCAATTTCCATCCATTATTTCTCATCTGGTGCTTTGGAGAATAGCTTGACCCCTTCCTCTCTGTGGCAGCCCCTCAATTATTGGAAGATGCTCTCCTGTCTCCTCTGGTCCTTCTCTTCACTAGACTAGCCATGCCCAGTTCCTGCAACCGTTCATTGTAGGTTTTAGCCTCCAGTTCCACACACACACCCCATCATCCTGGTAGCTCTTCTCTGCACTCTTTCTAGAATCTCAACATCTTTTTTATGGAGAAGGACATGAGAGCAGTCTTCCAATATTTGATGGGCTGCCATAGAGAGGAGGGGTCAACTATTTTCCAAGGCACCTGAAGTACAAACAAGGAATAATAAATGGAAACTGAACAAGGGGAAATTCAACCTAGAAACAAGGAGGAATTTCCTGACAGTGAGAACAATCAACCAACAGAACAGAAGTTGCCTTCGGAAGTTGTGGGAGCTTCATCCCTGGAGTCTTTCAAGAAGAGACTGGACTGCCATCTGTCAAAAATGGTGTAGGGTCTCCTGCTTGGGCAGGGGGGGTGGTTGGACTAGAAGACTTTCAAGGTCCCTTCCAACTCTGTTAATCTGTCTGTAAAAGGAAAGAGATGGGCCTCAGCTCCCAGAGCTTCTAAAGTGTTGAGGGCATCTTAGAAACTGATTGAGGCTTGACCAACAAAAAGGACAAACATTATCAGGTTTTGATAGATTGGTTTTGTTTATTGGTGGAAGATGACCACTGGGATGGATAGAGATGTGTGTCTCTGTGTGTGTGTTTTAGAGAGAGTGAGTGAGTGAGTGAGTGAGTGAGTGAGTGAGTGAGTGAGAGAGAGAGGGAGAGGGAGAGGGAGAGGGAGGGAGGGAGGGGAGGGGGGCTAGCTAAAACCAGTAGTTTGAGACAATTCGCCTACGTAGCTGCAGGCTGGCAGTTCCCATGTATGCCATTTGCCAAGTCCTGTAACATTTCTTTTTTACAGCAGAATAAATTCCTTTTTGCAGCTTATATGGACCTGGGGAGCTGTATGTCACTTTTTACAAGGGATTGACAGTCCCAGCCTTGCTCTCTACCTCTCCTTTCATTTGATTCTTCACCGCTGCCTTCTCTGGGCTCCAGGATTTGGGGGCCAAACGTACAGAGGGCAGACCTGCCCCCTCGCCTCCTCAATTTTGAGCTTAGCCTGAACTTTTGAATCAGATTCTTTTCTTTGAATTAAAAATAGAAACCTGGAAGAAAGAAGGCAATTGAATATGAGTGTGTTTGTTGTTGAGAGATCTTCCCTGATAAAACAGTGGTGCAGGTAATTTTAAGAAAAGTCCGTGTGTGCTTTTCAGGGTCTTCGTTTGGGTATCTTTGGTGCTTGGGACATGTTAGCTAATCTTGACTGTTTTGACAGTTCCCAGCTATCCGTTGCTGTTGAATGCAAACTCTGCTATTAACAGTGATAATCTTCTATATGCTGTTGTATTAAAATAAGAATACTTTATTGTCACTGTACATCAGTGACGTGCGGTGAGGTTTATGGCTGGTGAGGCTGGTGACGTCATCAGGAAGGCGGGGAATTCTTAACAAGGCGCCGGCCACGACTCGATTTCCAGGGTCCTTTCGCGAGCGAGCTGGCAAGGAAATGGTAGCCGACGGTCCGAAAAGTCCGTCGCACTTTCTGCTTTCGCGAGCAACTTTCCGTAAACCTGCCGTTGCTCAGTGCGAGGAAGGGAGCTGCTCGCGCATGCGCATTCGCCCTGGAACATGAGCTCCGGCATCAGAACCCGACAGAAGGTGGGGAATGGGACCACGCGTGCAGGAGGGAAGTTGAGGCTAGAGGAGCTTCCTGCACCTCCCTCTGTCCTGCACACGTGGTCCCATTCCCCGTCTTCCTGAGTCAACATGAAGGGGACCACGGCTCGCGGTCCTCTTCATATTGACTCAGGAAGGCGGGGAATGGGACCACGTGTGCAGGAGGGAGGCTGAGGCTAGAGGAGCCTCCTGCACCTCCCTCTGTCCTGCACACATGGTCCCATTCCCCGTCTTCCTGAGTCAACATGAAGGGGATCGCGGCTCGCACATTCCCCCAGGCTCCTCAGCATCTTTTCCCTTTTCCCTTTTTTTTTTCATGATGAGAGCGGTGAGGCTCTGTCTCCCCTGCCTCCCCTGACTGCACGTCCTTCCTGTACATATATACACAGTATACCCATGCAACAAAATTCACATAACACCCAGAGACCAGACCCAACACACATAACAATCCCCAAACACACCCCCACGCACCCCAAAATTCCCTGCCCTTAAACCATCCAAGCATCCACACAACAGACCAAGTAGTGCTGTATAATAGCTCACTGATGGTGGCCCTTTAGTTCATTGTTGGTGTTTTTTGTTTAATACAAACAAAAACAAAAAAACACATACAAAAAACTTTCCTCAATTTCGTCAAGCATATCGTTTGGTTACAGGTTTTTGTGCATCATTTTTTGCAATTAGAAACAAAATCACTGGTTATCCATCAAACATGACTAAAAACATCACTATTGTTGAGCATCCTGTGTTCAAGTTACCATTACTAATCCCTCATTTCAAACAAACCTTATTTCCTTCGATCCTTAATTATCTATTAAGCAACAATAAATCTTTGTAAAATTATAAAATCACCTATTCCCTTTCGTTCGTTGCTGAGTGCCATTATAGCTCTGGGATAAAAGCTATTCAGAGGACTTGTGGTCCGAGTTTTAATTGTTCTCTATCTTCTGCCATAAGGCAACAGATTAAAAAGATTGTAAGCAGGATGCAAGCGAATTGCGAAGATGTCATCCAGGGCTGGTAGCTGGAGCCTGATGATATTCTGGGCAGTTTTAATGATTCTCTGTAGAGCTTTTTTGTCCGCTGAAGAGCTGCTCCCATATCATGCAAGAATGCCGTATATCAGGACACTCTCAATGGTGCTGCGAAAGTAGGACAGAAGTAGAAGTATCTCATACTCTCTTACCATTACAAGTCAGCCCTTGATTGTCAAATGATAAGTACCTGTCAGGGATCCACCCCTGGACTCCTCTCTGGATACGAGAGGTGGAGGGTGAATTTGAGTCTCCAGAAGAAAGTGTGAAGCCAAACGTTGGTCAGGTGGGGCTCGGAAACTGCTAGCCTGATGGATCAGCCTTGGATGGGTTGATTGGACAAGGGACAGGCCGATTGCAGCACGTTGGCCAGGAGGCTCCAAGCCAGGACTGGGAGCAGTTGCCGCCTGTTAGCAGTGAGGAGGAGGGGGAGTCCACACCTCCTCCTGATCCAAGGGCATGTAGAGCAGAGAGGAGGCAGGCACAATGCCCGTCAGCTAGGCTACATGTGAGGAGGCGGCTTCGCCTCTCATGAAGGACTGCACCGTCATTGCCTACTTAATCCCATCCCATGGGTTTCTGCCTGGATGGTTTTCTGTGATGAGCCGAATGACAGAAAGAGGGAGTAGTGAGCTCCCTCCCATATTTGGGCATACCAGGGGTTGTAACACAAATACATACCTATTTCCCTGGCTTAGCTGATAAGGAAGAGAGCCTGTGGCTTAGTGGCTAACAAATCTGCCTAATATGTAACACAGCCCAGGTTCAAATCCCAGTAAGGGTATGGCTAGCTGATGAGAGCTAAATAGCTTGAAATGGATCCATACTAGTCTCCCTTTATATTTATCAGCACAAATACAACACACACACACACACACACACACATCCTGCTTGAGCAGGGGGTTGGACTAGAAGACCTCCAAGGTCCCTTCCAACTCTATTCTGATTGATTGATTGATTGATTGGAGATCTTCTAGTTCAACCCCCTGCTCAAGCAGAAAACCTTACACCATTTCAGACAGGTGGCCATCTGAAAGACCTCCAGGGATGGAGCCCCTAAACCTTCTGGAGGCAACTTCTGTTCCACTAGTTAATTGTCCTCACTGTTAGGAAGTTTCTCCTTAATTCCAGGTTGCTTCTCTCCTTGATTAGCTTCCATCCATTGTTTCTTCTCCTGCCTACAGGTGCTTTGGAAAATAAATTGACTCCCTCTTCTTTGTGGTAGCCCCTGAGATATTAGAACACTGCTATCATGTCCCCCCTAGTCCTTCTTTTCTCTAGACTAGTCAGACTCAAATCCTGCAACCATTTGTCATATGTTTTACTCTCCAGGCCTTTAAACATCTCAGTTGTTCTTCTCTGAATTTTTTCCCAAAGTCTCAACATCTTTTTCGTAACCTGGTGACCAAAACTGGATGCAATATTCCAGGTGGGGCCTCACCAAGAACTTACCCAGTGACGCTAATATTGCACATGAATTTAACTCCATGCCTCTGCTTATGCAACGGGATTGCATTAGCTTTTTTTTTTCTTGTTTGTTTTAAAGAGTGAGCCTCCCAGAGTCTGGTTGGATTCGGGTGGGGCTGAAATCTAATTAAATAAATGAAGACGACTGTCTCAATCTAGTGTGACGGTGGCCTTTGAGGTTGCTGGCACACACTGCAGTCCCTCAGGTGCTGTAGAATTCTCAGGCAGCGCTCCAAGAAGCCTATAGTCCATAATACACATGTCCAAATGAAATTGCGTATTGTGTAGCAAGCGCCGAGATAAAATACCTGGGAAGATCTTAGCTTTCAGCTCCTCCAGAGAATATTTGCAGGCGAAAGCAGGGAGGTTGTTTCCAGCCTTCGCAAATTCATCCCTGCTCCCATCGCAGGCAGGCATGTGTGCGCGCACACCCACACATACACACCCACACAAGCAAAGCACTGATTGAATTGACACATACATGTTGGTTTATCTTGCCTCCCTCCAATGGGACAATTCCGAGCAAAGCTGCGAATTGGAACTGCTGTTGTGGCCCGCAGAACTGGCAGCAGATTCGGACAGTGAGGAGGTTAGGGAGGAACCTGGGCCAGTCCTGGAATTTGGGGAAGGCTCTGATGAGGGCTCTTTGTCGGAGGCAGAGAGGGGGCCAGGGCCGTCTGACAGTTATCAGCTGCCTTCGAAGTCAGACATCAGTGAGGCAGAGGAAGAGCTGGAGCCTGTTCCCAGTGTGCGCATGTGCAGAGTTGCCAGACAAAGGGAACAGATAAAGAACAGGGGTCGACTCAGGAGTAAAGCCACAGGTGGATGGAAAATGGCCCCTCCCAGAGGAAATAAAAGAGGAGCGAAAGGGGAGTGGAGTTTGCAGGAGACCATTAGTTCATTCCTGCATTCTTGCCAAGTTTTGCGGCATCTGAAAGATATCAGCCTGGCCACTCTCCAAGCCTGATCAAGGTCGGTAATTATGAACTATCTTGAAAGACGGTGGGAGAGGAAAGACTTTGCTGGAGAGGAATTCACTGTCAATTAAGTAAAAGGGGTTTATCGGGACCAGGACTCGGCTTCGTGCTGCTGGGGAAGCCTCGGTCAGAACAGCCGCTCTGGGCAACTCCTGGCAGACAGGGTCAGTCATGGGTAGAAGTGAGTTCTGGTGGAGAGATGGTGTGCCGAGAGATTTGGTTGCAAGCTCCCACCTGGGGGATTTTTTTTTTCCGGTTCTGCTGATTCCCAGCCGGCGTCCTGCCTTCCTAGACGGCGGAGTGTGTGTGTACATGGGCCTTAATAGGGTTACAAGAAGATCTTTTCAAAAATGCATGCTGTTTGTCTCCTGTGAAATATTTATTTAAGTAATGGGCAGGGAGGGAGAGCCATGTGCTGTGCGGTTCCTCTCTCTGCTCTTCCAAGGCTACTTGGCTTTTGCATACTAACCGATGAATAATTAAGAGCTGTCTATTTATTGCATGAAGCCAGATGGGCAGCATCTGCCTTCCTGGACCCAGGGGGAAAGATGGCCTTGATTCACCAAATGGTGGAGAGATCTCGAGCTTCCGGTTGGGAAGGGATCCCTTCTCGTCTCAGTTTCTAACTGATGTGTCATCTTTGTGAAGGTTTTGCCAAAGGGAAACCACAGAGGAGAAGGAGAGTTACAGGCAGGGCAAGCGAAGCTCCTTCGGTGGAGCATCCTGGCCGCTTTAACAGATTAACAGAGTTGGAAGGGACCTTGTAGACCATCTAGTCCAACCCCCTGCCCAAGCAGGAGACCCTACACCATTTCTGACAGATGACAGTCCTGTCTCTTCTTCAAAGCCTCCAGTGACGAAGCTCCCGCAACTTCTGAAGGCAACTTCTGTTCCATCAGTTGATCGTTCTGTCAGAAAGTTTCTCCTTAATTTCAGTCTCTCATTGATCAGTTTCCATCCATTGTTCCTTGTCTGGCCTTCGGGTGCTTTGGAAAATAGCTTGACCCCCTCCTCTCTGGGGCAGCCCCTCAAATATTGGAAGACTGCTATCCTGTCTCCCCTGGTTATTCTCTTCCCTAGACTAGCCACGCCCAGTTCCTGCAACCGTTCTTCATATGTTTTAGCCTCTAGTCCCCTAATTAGTAGTGGGTTGCTCCCTGATAGGCCTGGATTGGCCGAACCGGTAGTGGTGGTGGCAGGAGGCATGAGCACGAGTGAACTGATGGTGCTGGGATTTGAAACCCATCTCTGCCCCCAATCCCCCTTATCTTCTATTAGCATGTTGGCATGAGTGAGATATGGGGAAAAAATTCTAGCAGCTAGAATAGATCAAAATTCAGCTTCCCTGTGCACATGGGATCAAAATGTAGGTGCTTGGTATATTCAGGTGCTTCATATTTATGACTGTTGCAGTGTCCCAGGGTCATGTGATCACAATACATCTAGAGAAGAGGTGGGATTCAGCCGGTTCTGATCAGTTCTGGAGAACCGGTAGCGGAAATTTTGAGTAGGTTGGAGAATCAGCAAATGCCACCTCTGGCTGGCCCCGCCCCCATCTATTCTCTGTCTCCCAAGTCGCAGCTGATCGGGAGGGAATGGGGATTTTGCAATATCCTTCCCCTGCCACGCCCACCAAGCCACACCACGCCCACCAAGCCACACCCACAGAACCAGTAGTAAACAAATTTGAATCCCACCACTGATCTAGAGACTATACATACACAGAGACACAGGTTCTTGCAATATGTGGTTTCAACAGTAAGGACTTTGGGAAACCGGTATGTTCAGCCACTCTATATAAATTTGCAATGGAATAGCCGCATATGCTTTTTAAAAAATTAATAATAAGGAATAAAAAATGCAATGCCGAACACTTGAGATGGAAAAAAATAAATTGAATGCAATTTATTTTTTAAAAAAAACCTGCCTGATTCTGCAATTGAATTTTAATGGAAAGTGATGTAAATATGAAAATAGTTTTAGCCTCTTGTGGCATCCAGAAGCCCTTGTCGAAACAAGTAAAAATGATTAACTTTTAAAACTGATGCAAATAACCATCGGAAATAAAAACTATACTGGCTTGAAATTACGAATCAATGTAGGTAAGACAAGGCAGATAGACAACAGCTGCCCTCTGCAAAAGGTGGAAGAATGCAAATTGCAGCCATTTGGCACATCCTATTGCGTCTGTTGCCACTCACCCCTCCCTCCCTATCTGTGTGTGTGTGTGTGTGTGTGTGTGTGTGTGTGTGTTTCGTTGATTTTCACTGGTACAGGTATGCAGGTCTTGGCGTATTTGGGTCTTTTTCCGTGTAAGATTGAGAGTATCTTGGCGATGTTTCGACGAGGTCCCACTCGCCATCTTCAGGCTGGTGCTTTCGGCTTCATGCTTGTGTGAGCAAAGCGTGATTGGAGCTGCCGTCTTTCTATAAATATTGGTGGGGTGGGGGGTGTTTGTGTGTGTGTGTGTGTGTGTGGAGTACTGGCTTTGTTGCTGTAAGCGGATTGGTTGGCTGTGTTGTAACATCTTGATTAGTTGATGGAGTTGATGTTTGCAGATCAGTCAGCTGTTTCATAACATCCTGTGTGGCTGAGGTACTGGCTGTGTGCCTATTGTTCTTTTGTGTTGTAACAATCTGGATAATGGACTGTGTGATGACATCCTGAGCTCTCTTGCAGTGATATCCTGAGTCCTGTGCTGCAACCTCCTGGTGGGTTGGCTGCGTTGTAATCTCCTGAGTTCTGTGATGTCCTGAGCAGATGGCCTAACCATAATCAACCCAGATGAAGCCAATAAAATCAAACTATCCAACCTACTCCAAGACCCCTCTTACAAACCTCTAAACACAGACCCCACCACCTACCTGAAAAAACCACCAAATCCAAAATAAAAGCCTCCGCCATCAGTGAAGAGATCCAGCAAAGAATCATCCCCAGAGAGAAATCTTCCTGATGGTCTATGGCCTCCCCAAGATACACAAAGAAGGAACACCACTCAGACCCATAGTCAGCTCCATAGGCTCACCTCTACAGAATCTTGCCAAATTTCTTGCCAAACAACTTCATCCCTACACAGAATCTATCACCTCACACATACAAAACTCACTCCACTTCATAGAAACAATAAAGAAACAAAACCTACAACCCAGCGATCTACTCGTGAGCTTCAATGTCATATCCCTCTTCACTTAAGTGCCTTGAAGAGGCCTTGACAGCTTTCCAAAACAAATACAACTCCCCTAAGCACATCCTAGATCTGACCAACCACTGCCTAACCAACACATACTTCATCCACAATGGACAAAGATACAAACAGATAGAAGGAGCACCCATGGGGTCACCCCTCTCACCCGTCATCGCAAAACTATACATGGAACATTTTGAAACCAACGCCTTAGGTAAATCTGAACACAAACACAAACTCTGGCTTAGATATGTAGATGACACTTTCGTAATTTGGCCACACGGGAAGGAAAAACTGGATAACTTCCTCACACATCTCAACAGCCTCTACCCCAAAATACAATTCATTATGGAAATAGAAGCTAACAACCAATTTCCATTTCTGGACATCCTAATCTACAAAAAAACCCAATGGCTCCCTAGGATACACCATCTACCAGAAAAAAAACATACACCAACACTACTTAAACGCACAATCCCATCACCACCCTGCACAGATCAACTCCTTAGCCAAGACCCTCATCTCCAGAACCAAACCAAAGACCACCTGAAAACTGAATTACACACCCTCAAAAACATATTAATTTCCAACGGATTCCAAAAAAAACACAATTACCATCCTAATCCAAAAGGAGACACACCCCCAAGAACTGAGACACAGAGCAGGACAATGGCATCGCCCTCCGCCCTTACATCAAAGGCACCACAGATAAAATCAGCAAAATTCTCCACAAACACAATATCAAGACAGCCTTCAACAGTGACCAAAAAATAGCCAACATCTTAAGAAACCCCAAAGACAAGATCCAGGTAGAAAATCAAGGAGTCTATGAAATACCATGCGAAATCTGCCCAGCCACATACATTGGACAAACTAATAGGAGAATAAATGCACGCATCGCAGAACACAAGAACGCAGTCAGAAAAGAAGAAAAAACTCCCTTTTCCAGCACCTTAAAGCAACAGGACGTGAAACTGATTTTGAAAGAACCAAATTAATCTCCAAAACTGAACACAGACACACATCTGCAATGACCATGCATTTATTTATCTGTGTATGTGTGTGTGTATATATATATATATACACACACACACAAATAAATAAATGCATGGTGATTGCAGATGTGTGTCTGTGATACACATGGATAAATAAATGCATGGTCATTGCAGATGAGTGTTTATGCTTCGTAGTGGAAGCAAATCAACTGTATATTAATTACATTACAAGCAAAAACCTCTTCTGTTTAACGCACTCAGAAGCTCGAGATGCAGATGAGCCAGAAGATAGAAGAGTTCCCAATCTCCCCCCTCCCTTTATATTTCATTCAATCTACATATTGACTTTACTAATGAAATCTGACTGCCTCTCAATGGATCCTTTTATGCTTGGCAGGAAGACACTGCTCTGCCCCTGTTCCCCAAACAGGTTTCCAGGGGTGGGCTGCAACCGGTTTAACAACCGGGGTGTTTGTGCACAGCGTCAAAATACAGCAATTTGAAGCTCAGCTGCTTACCTTCTAAGGCAGCCCTGGTTGTTGTGGCTGGCCAGCAGAGCTGGAAGCAGATTTGGACAGTGAGGAGGTTGGGGAGGAAGATGGGTCAATCCTGGAGTCTGGGGAAGGGTCTGATGAGGGCTCTGTGTTGGAGGCAGAGATGGGGTCAGGGCCGTCCGACAGTTATTAGCTGCCTTCGGAGTCGGACATCAGTGGGGCAGACGAACAGCTGGAGCCTGTTCCCAGTGTGTGCAGGAGCAGAGTTGCCAGATGAAGGGAAGAACTAAAGAACAAGGGTCAACTAGGGAGTAAAGCCACAGGTGGATGGCGAATGGCCCCTCCCAGAGGAAATAAAAGAGGAGCGAAGGGGGAGTGGAGTTTGCAAAAAGTAGAAAGTAGAAAGTAGAACAGCAGCGGCACAGAAATCAGATGTGCCAGAAAGAAGGAAATATAGGACAGGATAGGGTTAGGGTCAGCTGATCGTGGGAACAACCGGTTCTCCTGAACTGGTCCGAACCGGCAGCAGCTCACCACGGCAGGTTTCCCCAAGGTGGAATTTAACTGCGTTTCACTGGGTTGGAGAATTTACCCTTGCAGGCTTATTTCTCTCCACTTGAGAATAAATCCAAGATTAAGATTAGGGAGGGTTTGGTGAGTCTGTAGAATCTACAGGTAGTCCTTACATAACAACATTTAAATTTACGCGAGTGAGATTCGAACCGCTTGACCCAATGGTCAGATAGGGGAGATTCCGCTCTATACCCTACAATGAGCATATCTGCATTTGCAGAGCGGCAGAGGGAGAAGACCTGACTCACATCCTATTTGATTGTTGCTAGTAGAAGGGGGTGAGAGACGGGGACCTTGGTCCATATACCAAACGAAGGACCCATTGGGATCCCCATATCAAAACTACTTACTTTACGTGTGACCAGAATCTGAAAATAACATTTAACCCAGCACAGTCCTTAAACAAAAGGGTTCGGTTGAGATCTTCATACATGGGACTGATTGGGGTGGATTGCGGGGGTGACACCAAAATATAATTTTATGTCACTTTATTCTATTTTACATATTTATGTATTAAATTATATTGAATCTTATCCTATAACTATTGTATTTTACGCTACCCTTATTTTAAATTGTTCGTATAGGACTGCGATGGCGAACTATAAGTGGGGGAGTGCAGGGGGTCGTTTGCAGGCGTGCCGCACCCATAATGCAATGCGCAACCCCCCAGTGTGCATGCATGCACTACAGGCGCGACCCCCCCCCCCATTTTTGCATGCTTTTTCCTCCTCCCCAGGGTCCAGAGGCTTTATAGGAGCATGGGGAAGGCAAAAACAGCCTCCCCCCCCCCGGAACCCCTCCGGAGGCTTCAGGGACCTTCAGGATGCTTTCCTGAAGCCTCTGAAGCAGTCAAAATGGCCCTCTGAGCAAACCAGAAGTCAGAGGGTCGTTTTGAGCGTTCCGAAGGCTTCAGGGACCTTCAGGAGGCTTCCCTGAAGCCTTGGGAGCAGGCAAAACGACCCTCCGAGTAAACATGAAGTCACTTCCGGTTTGCTTGGAGGGTCGTTTTAAAGGCGTCCCCCAACCCTCCAGAAGGCTGAAAATCAGCTGGCTGGCATGCACATGCATCCTGGAGCTGACAGCTCGCGTGCCGGCAGATATGGCTCCGCATGCCACCTGTTGCACTTGTGCCAGAGGTTTGCTATCATGGGTATAAGGTCCCCTGCTTGGACTAGAAGACCTCTAAGGTCCCTTCCAGCTCTGTTCTGATTGATTGAGCTAGGGTGGAGAAGGATTCGGAGCAGAAGTGGGGAAGACTATGCTGCCCTCTACCGTGGAAGGTAGAGAGTTTTGGGGCCAGTGACTCTCTAAACTACCTCACATGGCTTCTGTTGCAGCAGAAAAATGGGGGGGGAGGGGTGCCATGTAGGATGCCTTGAGGTCCAAAATGAAAGATGGGGGTAGAACTCAAATCAATAACATTCCATTCAGTTTCCTTAAAGGAAAAGGTTCCCCTCACACATATGTGCTAGTCGTTCCCAACTCTAGGGGGCGCTGCTCATCTCCGTTTCAAAGCCGAAGAGCCAGCGCTGTCCGAAGACGTCTCCGTGGTCATGTGGCCGGCATGACTCAACACCAAAGACACATGGAATGCTGTTCCCTTCCCACCAAAGGTGGTCCCTATTTTTCTACTTGCACTTTTTACGTGCTTTCGAACTGCTAGGTTGGCAGAAGCTGGGACAAGTATCAGGAGCTCACTCTGGTGGCGCTAGGGATTCGAACCGCCGAACTGCTGACCTTCTGATCGACAAGCTCAGCATCTTAGCCACTGATCCACGGCGTCTCACCATGATGAAAAGAGTAGTAGAGACTGTAAGGGTTGGGTAGGACTTGAGGGACTGGAAGATCTCACTGCTGCAGCCTTCCCTTGGCGCTGCAGGCCCTGTTAAAACCCGTTAAGGATCACCACCTCCATGATGGAACTAACCCTCTTTCCTTCTTCCCATGTTGGCCATGAATTTTGGAGGACATGATTGAACACATCTGGAGAACAGCCAGCTGCAATTTCAGCCGGTCCTGTCTCTTTTGACCAATAAAATATATGGAAGGCTTGTCCTTTCAGATCTCCAGATGGATTAGATAATGTGCCAAGCATTCTGCTTTTGATGCTTAAGATCTTGAGGCAGCACTGCTTGTAAAATGTGCATTTCTCCATTCTGCTGCTTTTCTTCTGAGTGCTTTTCATTTAAGAGAGCAGAGAAGAGCAACAAAGATGATTCAGGGACTGGAGGCTAAAACATATGAAGAACGGTTGCAGGAACTGGGTATGTCTAATGAAAAGAAGGACCAGGGGAGACATGATAGCAGTCTTCCAATATCTATGGGGTTACCACAAGACTGAGTATATTCTCCCAAACATCTGAAGGAAGGACAACAAACAATAGCTGGAAACTAATCAAGGAGAGAAGCAATGTGGAATTAAGGAGAAACTTTCTGATACTTAGAACAATGAATCTGTGGAACGACTTGCCTGCAGAAGTTGTGGCTCCTGCCACAGTGGAGGTTTTTAAGAAGAGCCTGGACAACCACTTCACTGAAATGGTATGGGGGTTTCCTGCTTGAGCAGGGGGTTGGACTAGAAGACCTCCAAGGTCCCTTCCAACTCTGCTATTTTATCGTTCTATTATTATGAGCTGCGGTGGCGCTGTGGTTAGAGTGCAGTACTGCAGGCAACTTCTGCTGACTGCCAGCTGCCTGCAATTTAGGAGTTCCAATCTCCCCAGTCTCAAAGTTGACTCGCCCTTCCATCCTTCCGAGGTGGGTAAAACGAGGACCCAGATTGTTGGGGGCCAAGAGGCTGACTTTGTAAACCGCTTAGAGAGGGCTGGAAAGCACTGTGAAGCGGTATATGTCTAAGGGCTATGGCTATTGTTCTTCTTTCCCCCCTTCCATCCTTCTTTCCTTCCTTCCTTCTTTCCTAACTCTGCCCACTGCCAGCAGTTCGATCCTGACCGGCTGAAGGTTGACTCAGTCTTCCATCCTTCCGACGTCGGTAAAATGAGGACCCAGGTTGTTGTGGGCAACAGGTTGACTCTGTAAAATGCTTAGAGAGGGCTGTAAAGGACTGTGAAGTGGTATATAAGTTTTAAGTGCTGGAAGAAAGCAAGGTGCGCTCGCTTCTCTCTCTCTCTCTCCCTCCCTCTCTCTCTCTGTTTCTCCCTCTCTCTCTCCGTCTTTCTCTCTCTCTCTCTCTCTCTCTCTCTCTCTCTCTCTCTCTCTCTCTCTCTCTCTCTCTCTCTCTCTCTCTCTCTCTCTCTCTCTTACACACACACACACACACTCAGAAGGTGCTGCAGATTCCAAGAAGAAATCCAATAATTTCCAGACAGGATTCAGAAGTGCAGGCTATCAACGGCTGACCAGCCAGAAGATGAATAGTTGTCTGCCTCATCTAGCCATCTCCACCCCCTGCCTTTTATCCCTAGAGCTAGGGTGGGGCTTGCTAGCAGTGGTGGCTCTTCTATCCCAAGGACCAGCCCATAGATTTCCACTGCTCTCCTCTCCTCTGTCTTCTGCGCATCCGTGCATCAGGCACTGGAGCCAGCTGTTCCTCCTCTTCCTCATCAGCCACCTCCAGACCTGGGGGCTGTTGACTCTCCATTCGAAGCAGATGGACAGTCCAGTCTTCATCTCTGTCTCTCTCTCTCTTTGATAGCTCCATTCCCTCTTCCCCCTCGGAGCTCCAGGTTGCCTTGATGCTGTCCCTGACTGCCACGCCTCCTCTTTCCTCCTCTGATTCGGCTGTTGGAGGGGCCGGTGGCCAACAAAGGCCACAACATCAGGACTTTGCCATTCCCAACCTGGAACCTACCAGATCTATTTCCCCAGATTTCTTGAGGGTGATGAAGAGCTATCGGAGTTGCGGTCCCAAGTGACTTCAGGTTCAGATGACTTAACCGCTCAACAGATGCTTTAGCTACACAGCCTGGATACTTAACAGCTGCTGATAGGCAATCCCGTAAACTTGTCTCATTTGTTTGTAAAGCCATCTGTGCTCTCCGAGTTGTTTTTCTTCATTGTTTTGGAATTTGCCTTCCACACCTTGTTAATTCCTGCCCACTTGGGGAGGGGGGAGAGGAAGCATGAAAAATCGATGACTGAATTGGAATCTGCTGTTAGCTGGTGGAAGCATTGGCTCCGTGAAAAATAAATTCATTTCTTAACAAAGGGCTGGGGAGGAGGGGAGGGTGTTCCTTGGGAAATCAGATGCACATCTGGAATTCTAGCGTCTGTTTCCCCCACAGCTGCCACGCTCATTGAGTTGTGACGTTAAACAAGTTGATTACATTTTGCATATGTTTTAAGTACGATTTTTTTTCCCCCTTTTGGTGAATCAAAATGACGGTTGGATTCAACTCGTGAAAGGGAGCCAGGAGGGTCTAATCGCATTAACACGACTCGTCAAATCAACAGTTTGAATCAGACGCCATATGATTTGTACGCCACTATTTTACAAACTAAAATTGCTTGGTTCATATCCCACGAAAGCCGAAAACAAAAGACCTAATGTGGAATTGTGTTTGAACCAGGCCAATAAAGACTGGGAATTCTATTCAGGTGTTAGATTCACCCCCTTTTCGGGGTCCCTGTCCCCCAACAGCAAATACTTCCAACCAACGCGAGTATAAAAAGAGACAGGCTGTTGGCATCTGGCCAGATGGGAAGAGATGTGGGCAGCCTAGGTGAAAGCTAAAAGTAATATACACGTGTTAATTCATTTAAATACATATGGGGTAAAAACCCACCCAGGACGTCCCCTTATATATATATATATCTCAAGCTAAACAGAACAACAGCATAACAGAGTTGGAAGGGACCTTGGAGGTCTTCTAGTCCAACCCACTCCTCAGGGAGGAATCCCTATATCATTTCAGACAAATGGTTATCCAATCTCTTCTTTAAGAAACTTCCAGTGTTGGAGCATTTACAACTTCTGGAGGCAAGTTGTTACACTGATTAATTGTCCTCACTTTCAGGAAATTTCTCCTTAGTTCCAAGTTGCTTCTCTCCTTGATTAGTTTCCATCCATTATTCCTAGTAAATTCCTGTTGTCCTGCCCTCAACTGTTTTGGAGAATAGTTTGACTCCCTCTTCTTTGTGGCAACCCCTGAGATATTGGAAGACTGCTATCCTGTCTCCCCTTGTCCTTCTTTTCATTAAGACTAGATCTATGATGGCAAACCTATGGCATGCGTGCCTGAAGTAGCACACGGAGCCATGCCACCTGGTGGCGCTGTTCCCTTCCTGGTTTCTGCCACATATGCGCATGCAATGATCAGCTGGCCTTTGTGCATGTGGCAGTACCAGATACTGAAAGAGCTGATCTTCCATTTTCCAGCGTGAGCATACCTGATAGCCAGCTGATCGGCACATGTGCATGCGCAGCAGTAACCGGAAGTTCATTTTCTGGCACATGCATGGCCCCTGGGCAGCTCCTCTTCCTGGTTGCAGCCCAGACAAGCACACTTGCTCACTTTTCGGCACTCGGTGCCAAAAATGTTATCCATCACTGCCTTAGATATACCCAATTCCAGCCCCCATTCTTCATACTGTATGTTTTGGCCTCTGGTCCCCTAATCATCTTTGTGGCTCTTTTCTGAATTCTTTCTAGAGTCTCATAATCTTTTGTACCTTGTAGCGGCCAAAACCGGATGCCGTATTCCCAATGTGGTCTGAGGTATCACAGGCCATTTTTGCTGAACTTTCAGCTCATCTAGCCGCTGACTCGGCTACTTTTTCTTCCTTTCTAGAAGTTGGCAAAAGCATTTCCTTACATTAGAAATGGGAGGTTGACTGCAAAGCAGTATCTTCTCAGCGGTCTGCTGGGACATGGAAAATGGGCTCAGGAACTGCTTTATTCAAAGAGGCCACCGAGTATTTTCCTACTTTGTGGCACACAAAGCAAGCGTTTATTTGTTTGAAAGATTTGCGAGCCATGGTGGTGCGGTGTTTAGAATGCGGTATTGCAGGCTTACTCTGCCGACTGCCAGGTGTTTGATCCTGGTGGGCTCAAGGTTGACTTAGCCTTCCGTCCTTCTGAGGTGAGTAAAATGAGGACCCAGATTGTTGGGGGCAAGAGGCTGACTCTGGAAACTGCTTAGAGTGGGATGGAAAGTACTGTGAAGCGGTGTATAAGTCTAAGGGCTATTGCTATTGTTCTTCCTTTTCTCCTTCCTTCCTTCCTTCCTTCCTTCCTTCCTTCCTTTCCTTTCCTCCTCCCTCTCTTCCTCCCTCCCTCCCTTTCTCCCTCTTCCCCTCCCACCTCCCCTCCCTCTTCCTTCCTTCCCTCCTCCATCTCTTCCTCCCTCCCTCCTTTCCTTTCCCCCTCCTTCCCTCCCACCTTCCCTACTCCTTCCTTCCTTCCATCCATCCATCCATCCATCCATCCATCCATCCATCCATCCATCCATGGTGCACAGTGGTTAGAATGCAGTATTGCGGCTAACTCTGCCAATTGCCAGTAATTCGATCCTGACCAGCTCAAGGTTGACTCAACCTTCCGTCCTACCAAGGTCGGTAAAATGAGGACCCAGATTGTTGGAGGCAAGACACCGACTCTGTAAATCAGGGGTCCAACCCCCAGGTTGTGGTCCAGTTCTGGTCTGTGGCATGCCTGCAACCACGGAACTAATTGCTCCACCGAAGACCCCTGGGGAGAGAAAGAGGATGTCACCAACAGTGTGCTCTTTGGCAAAATCTGTCAGGCCTGCCCCGGCTAGATCCTTGGGAAAGAAAGACCCTTGACTCCATTTGGTGGAAGTGATAGGTTCTTTTACCAAGGATTACTGGCTACAGTAGAAGCAGGCTAGAACTAAAGTTCCTGTGTCAAAGTTTACAAAATGTTCCCCTTCGTCCCAGCCCTCCCCCTATGACCAGTTCATCTTCAGCCAATGAAGAGCCGGATGTGTGTTTTGAGAACTGCTCAGCTGTTTGGAGCAATTCACATGCCTTTCTCAGCTCCATGGCCTTGAAGATTCTGCACAGGCTGGGTTCTTACAACCCTAGTCTCCGTCAAGCTGTCATCCTCCCTCACCTATGCCCCACGCATGACTATGGCTCATCTGCTCCCCTTCCCCTCCCCTCTAGCAATGGATGGCAGGATGCCAGCGAGGCGCCAAGCCAAAGATGCCAGAGCTGACGCTGACTTGAATCATTGGACCAAGGTATATTTGGTTGGGATTTTTGCTTTGGTTTAGAAATTCAGTCCCGATCCAGTCCTGACAGCCCCATCAGCTTGAGGAGAATAAATATGTACAACGCAGCAAAGGTTATCTGACTCGATTCGCGGACTCCTCGGTGCTTTGAATGCACTTTCTAATTTAATTTGCTACCTAATTTCCATTCGCTGATTTAATCAACTTGGCTTCCTATACGGTCGGTGGGCCGTTCGTTATCGGAGGCTTTTGCCTAAATCTCTACGACGTGTGTCAGCCAGACGCAATGCCTTCGGAAGGAGAGTGTCCTATATTTGTAGCACTTAGTAAAAAAAAAGAAAGAAAAAGCAACCTTTATCGGCTACAAGGGTGAAGCGTTTCCTTCTCTCCAGTAATTGAAAGCTGCAAGGAAGTCTGTGTTTTGCAGCCCCTCTGAGAAGGGCCTTTCCTGTTGCAGAAAATCTCTTTGGATCATCTAGGTCCGTGATGATTAACCTTTTTGGTGCCGAGGGCCCAAAGCATGCACACATGCAATTGTGTGTGCCCCAATCCCCAAAATGCAAAGCCAGCGCCTCCATGCATGTGCCCTGTTCCCACATATATGCATGCGTTCTGCATTCATGCCCCCCCCCCGTGCATGCACCCTGCCACCCCGTCCCCCGTTTTGGTTGGTGCAGGAGGCTTTCCAGGCCCAAAACGGGTTGCGGAGGGGCTCGTGCCCCGTTTTGGCTTCCCCAATCTCTGCAGTTTCCCCACCTCCCACCACCCAGCACACCCTAGCTTTCTCCTGCATTTCTGCCCCAGAGAGGCACCTGCGGAGGGTGGAAACTGCGAAGATCAGGGAAGGCACGGGCGGCAGAAATGCAGGAAATGCAAGAGAAAGGCAGGGCGCGCTGGGGGAAAACTGCAGAGATCAGTGAAGCCCCCCCGCTCATGCATGCACAGCAGAGACCCAAAGATCAGCTGACTGGTGGGAGGTGTGCACGCATGAGCGTTGGAGCTAGGCTGGGGCGATGGCTGGCACACCCGCAGAGAAGGCTCTGTGTGCCACCTGTGTCACGAGTGCCATAGGTTCACATCACGGATCTAGTTTCCCCCCCCCCTCTCCCCAATGCTGGGGTATTTTCACACCCCTCCCTTCTTTGCCAGGCTTCTGGGAAATGAACCCAAAGGCACTGAGCATATTAATAACAAAAGAGAGGCTGTTTGGGCTGCTAATACATTTCTTTCCAGCCATGATCCTAACATGAAATTAAAAAGCCCGGCTTGCAATTGGAGAATTGGGCAGCATTCCTGCAGATAAGAGATGGTCGGGCGTAGAAGTAAATTAAATCTGCGAGAAGGATGGGAGGAAATGGATTCGTGTTGGGGGGGAGGGGGAGGCAAGCATCGGCACGGCAGTCTCCTTCCCCTCCTCCCACCCAGTGCCACTGGAGGATATATCTGAAATAAGCGGGAATCTTGGGCCTTTGTGTTTAAATAAAACATTATCTGCTCGGAGTTTAAAAGCATGCTCCCACGCACACACAGTTGGAACACTGCAGCCTTGCAGTTCCTCAAAGGTGCTTTCACGGCCGCTACTGAAGGAGGCTGGCAGAGCCCGCCCGTCCCCTTCAAACGTCCCCTTGCGCCGAATGGGTTCGTGCTTCCAAGAGCGCTTCGACTCATTTGGTCCAAAGCCAATTCCCAAGTTAGGCTTCTGCCAGGAATTCCGCAGACAGCCACAAACCCCCGTCCGCTTCCGGAGCAAAAAGGCTTTCTTCTCTCTCAGGGAAAGATAGCAAATTGTTATCGATGTACATCAAAGCAGGGCCAGGAAAGCTGCATCTTCCTCCTCCTTTCTCTGATTCGTTCTGACTTAGGTCTCCCAAGTGCATGAAGCCGACTCCTTGTCCGGATAAAAACCCTTTTATTTAGGTTAAAAGGAATTCCTCTCCAGCAAAATCCCAGCATGAGATTTCACAACCACGGACCTTGATCAGGCTTGGAGAGTTGCCAGGCCGATATCTTCCAAACGCCAAGCTGTAGCAGCAATTCCTTGGCAAGAAGTCAGGAACAGACCTTCACCTTAATGATTGAACTAATTGTCTCCTGTAAACTCCCCTCCTTTTCCCTCCTCCCCTTTCACTCCTATGGAAGGGGCATTCACCATCCACCTGTGGCTTTACTCCCAAGTCAACCCTTGTTCCTTAGCTGTTCCCTTCTCCTGGCAGCTCTGCGCATGCACACATCAGGAACAGGCTCCAGCTGTTCTTCTGCCCCACTGATCTCCGACTCCAAAGGCAGCTGACAACTGTCAGACAGTCTTGGCCCCATCTCTGCCTCTGATGCAGATCACTCATCAGCGCCATCCCCAGACTCCAGGACTGGTCCATGTTCCTCCCCAACCTGCTTGTTCTGACCCAGGCTTCCTTAGAAAGCAAGAAGCAAAATCTTGGTCCCGACAAAACCTCTTATTTACATGACTGTGAATTCCTTTCATTCACAGTCAGCAAGGCTTTAGCAAACAGTCTTTCCGAGGAATGTTTATCCACACATACCTTATCTCATTTGGAGTGCTGCCAGATACTAGTTTCCAAACACAGGGCAAAGCAAAAGTTGACACACAGTCTCTTATAATCACAAACAGAACTTTCCGGACCGAATGAACCAATTGTTTCCTGCAAAAGCCCCCTCCCCATTCATTCCTCTTTTGTTTCCTATTGGAGGAGCCAATCACCTCTGGCTTTACTCCTAAGTCAATCCTGCTTTCTTAGTTGTTCTTGTCTTCTGGCAGTTCTGGGCATGCGCACACTGGGAACAGGCTCCAGCTGTTCTTCTGCCTCACTGCTGTCTAACTCTCGCTCTGCCTCCAATGCAGAGCCCTTGTTTGAGCTTTCCCCAGCCCCCAGGATTGGCCCATGTTCCTCCACAACCTCCTCACTGTCCGACTCTGCTGCCAGCTGCACTGGCCACCAGCAGACCACAAAATGGTCTCCTGTAAGACCTCCAAGATCCCTTCCAACTCTGTTATTCTGTTGCACTCCTAGAGATACTTCTAGGTTAGTAGAACAGCTGCCACAGTTCCCCCCAAAGAAGACCATAAAGGGAAAAGCTGAACCCCTTGGCCGATGGCTCCATAAGTTGAGTGAATGAGCCAGCCAAGATGAGATGTTTCCAGACGAGGGACAGAACTAAGTTCAAGAGGAGCTTTTCTGCCCAGTAAAGCAACACGAACTAAGTGTCAAGGTTCCAAATAGCATCCAAAAGTAAATCAGAGTCCAAGGCAAAGTATTGCTCAAAGTTCCAATTTGAGCAGGGTCCCAGGGTGAAGGAGGGCTGCTGTTGGTCTTATTTCAGCAGCAAGGTTTTTGCTGTATGAAAAAAGCATAAATCCTACTCCAATGTGTTGTGAAGTCTCGACCCGGGAAGGTGAACATTGGCTGGGCCATGGTCCACCTGGGTGGTTTGGAGCTAAGGCAAAGGTTGATTCCACTTACGTTAAGCTGTCTGAATTGGTCTGAGAGGCCGGTCAGAGACTGACTGCGTAACGGTGACTGGGATCCCCAATCATTGGAGTGCCCAGTTGGTGTCTGCTTTGTTCCCCTCCACTCATGGGTCGATCTTGCCCCCACACCCACAAGTCCATCCCATGGTCCAATCATCCACTGTCATGCTGGCAATTCTACCCACCCAGTTCTGGTCAGGTGCAGGGGTGCAGAAACAAAGGATGACCTTGGCTTTCTAGAAAGAATTTTGTTATGGCTACACAACAATCCCCACTCCCGTTTTCCCACAATAGAAAATGCATAGCAAAATAATAGAAAGTGTGGCAGGACAAAGATAGAAAAGAAAAGAGGGCTGCAGGCTTGACACTAAGTTAAATTTGGGAATTAAGGAACACAAGGAAATCAAAGGGTGCATATTTAATGACCATGCATTGTCCTAATTTGCATTGAACTAAATGGGGTTTTAATGATTACGACACACACACTGAAAACCTTTAAGTATGAAAATATATGTAATTATAAAAACGGGGGGGAAATGCTGAATTATCTGAACGGCTGCATGAAAACACCACAATCAGCATCTTTCTGATTGGGCCACCCGTACCAAATGCTTCCACAGAGTCCAATTTCAATCATTTAATCCACTGTTTTACAATGGTCAAAACTTTTTGATGAAAAGTATCATTCTTTTTGATACAGGGACCTTTCTGGCGAGTAGGCAGGCCATGTGATGTACTTTCTCCTGCTGATACATTGATCTTGTAAATCCATAAAAAGCACAACTTGGGCTCCCGAATAGAGCCTCGGAATTGAACTGGAGAGAAATTTCAAAAGTCGGGGTTTGCAGTTTTTAGACAGGGTGACTTTGGGGGAAATGCGTGCTTCAAAATTTCCTTTGCACTTTGGAATGGTGGAGCATGAACAAACAGGGTTATTCTCGGCTTACATATTCACAGCTTATTGAATCTCACACATTTCAGAGAAAGAATGTTAGCTAAGGTCTCTTGATTGTGTAAAACAGTAACACATTTTCACAAAGAGAGAGAGAGAGGAGAGTGAGAGAGACAGAGAAAAAAGAGAAAGAGAGAGAGACAGAAAGAGAAAGGAGAGACGAGAGAAAGAAAAAGAGAGAGAGAAGAGAAAGAGGAGAGGAGAGAGAAGAGAGAGAGGGGACAGGAGAGAAAAGAGAGAAGAGAAAGAGGAGAGAGGAGAGAAAGAGGGGAGAGAGAGATGAGAAAGAGAGAGAAGGGAGAGAAGGGAGGGGGAGTAGAGAGGAGAGAGGAGAGAAAGAGAGATGGGGAGAAAGAAAAAAGAGAGGAGAGAGGGAGAGAGAAAAGATAAAGATGAGAGAGGGAGAGGAGAGGGAGGGAGAGAAGAGAGGAGAAGAGAGAGACAGAGAGGAGAAGGAGAGATGGTCTTGAAATGTAGAAGAATGTGCTCTGGCCTTGAGAAGGAAGAAGGAGGGCAAAATGGCTGCTATGCCCTGGGAAGGTAGAAAGTGTGAGAAAGAGACTCAAGGCAGTTCCACCTTGATCTTGAAGTTCTTAGGTTTTCAACATTCTGTTAGTGCTGGAGTCCCTACAGTGCTTCTCTTGGACTGATCAACCTTAAAGGGCTGACCTGAGATGACAGGAAATTCAGGCGTTTCAAACCTGTGCTGAAGAACAGGAGAAGAAGATTCCCTACTGCTTCAGGCTCACCTAGGTGACAGGATAACAGAGTTGAAAGGGACCTCGGAGGTCTTCTAGTCCAACCCCCTGCTCAAGCAGGAGACTTGCTTGACCATTCCAGACAAATGGCTGCCCAGTCTCTTCTTAAAAACTTCCTGTTATGGAGCACCCACAGCTTCTGAAGGCGAGACGTCCCACTGATGGTTAGATCTTGCAAAAGGGAGAAGCTTTCCCATCCTGAGCATCATTCTCCCTCAAAGAGATGGTGCTTCTTTGGCTAGTTTGGTTAAGGCACCAGCTGGAGACCAGGAGACCATGAATTCCAGTCCTACCATAAGGCGCAAAGCCAGCTGGGAGAGTCCCTCCATCAGCTCCAAGAAGCTGGCAATAGCAGATCACTTCCAAAAAAACCTTGCCAAGAAAACTACAGGGACAATTGTCCTCACAATTGCCAGAAGTCCACAATACCTTGAAGTCACACACACACACACCACAGAACAAAGAGACCTTGGAATCAAGGCTACTAACGGGCCTGACCTCTGCATTGGTTAGCAGCTGAATGTCACCCATTACTGATCAATCTGGGGGCATCCGTTCCAGGAAGAGAGCGAGAGAGAAGGGAGTTGGCTATTTATAAGAAACAATGATTTTTTTGATGTTTGATGCTGGAAAAAACATCCCTGAAGTAGTTTCTCTAAAGCAGTGTGAAATCGTGCCTTTCTTCTCCTGAAAATGGCTTTAGATTTATTTATTTTTACCTTATTCTCAATGTGCTTAAGAATTTGTTTTGAATTCCTCAGAAGTGTTTTTAGCATCCATAATGGCTGTGTGTGGTAGAGAAGGTGTTAGTGGTGCCTTTTGGCTTTCTGGGACGTGTTTTGCATCCCAAGCCTCCCTTGGAAGGGTTGGGACTTCCTTTCTGAAATCCCCCCTTGGTTTTCAATCGCAATAGCACTTAGACTTATATACCGCTTCATAATGCTTTTACAGCCCTCTCCAAGTGGTTTACAGAGTTAGTCTATGGCCCCAACAATGGTCCTCATTTTACCCACCTCAGAAGGATGGAAAGGCTTAGTTAATCTTGAGCCTGGTGAGATTCGAACTGCCAAATTGCAGGCAGCCAGCAGAAGTAGCCTGCAGTACTGTACTCTAACCACTGTGCACCATGGAAGGGAGGGAGGGAGGAAAATACCACTAGCACTTAGACTTATATACCCCTTTTACAGCTCTCTATAAGTGGTTTACAAAGTCAGCATATCACTCCCAACAATGTGGGTCCTCATTTTATCCCCCTGGGAATTATGGAAGGCTAAGTCAACCTTCACCCTGGTGAGATTTGAACTGCCAAATTGCAGGCAGCCAGCAGGCAGCAGAAGTAGCCTGCAGTACTGAATGTCAGTGTTCCAAATATCATGCAGAATTAAATCAAAGTCCAAGGCAGAGCTATCCTTAAAGTTCCAATTTAATAAGACAGACATGTTGGCACAAACTGTGGAATCCCAAATCTAAAAGCTTCCTGGGATTCCACCCAGTTGAAAGTCCATGATCTTATCCCCACACCCATAAATCCATCACATGGTCCAATCTTCTTCGGTCACGCTGGCATCTCCACCCAGCTGGTTCCGGCCAGGTGCAGAGGTGCGGAGACAAAAGATGACCTTGGGCTTCTAGAAAGGAATGACAACAACACATTCCACACTTCTACTCCTTTCTATTCCCCCTCCCAATTACTACACTCATGAAACAGCATAATTAAATAATAGAGAGTGTGGCAGGCCAGAAATCCTAAAAGGGATATAACTTCAGGCCTAACACTGAACTTTAACCACTGCCACACCACGGCTCTTATAGCATGAGATGGATATTTTGGCCCATTTTCAAAAATGGGCGGTCTTTTTGCTGATTTTTCCCTACAGATCACATTTGGTCCCTTCCATTGGGTTTTTCAAGAATGATCTGCCGATGTAATTGTTTCCAACGTTTTTTTGGCTGAGAAGAGCAAAAATTGAGAACAGATGTAAATAAAACATTCAAGTTATCAGAGCCTTGTTGGGTCATTTCTCCAATTTCCATTCCATTTTTTTCCACCAAAACATGGAATGGTCATTACCACTAGAGTAGATAATATATATCAATTGGATTACGGTTCCTACGGACACACTTTAGAAAGACCGATGGAAATTATTATGCAGTTTTAAGGAGATTTACAATGCATGTGAATTATGCATCGCTGACTCTTGGTGACTTGTTAAAATAGATTTCTAAAAAAAACCTATAGCATGAGAGAGTTGCTGGATGTTGACTCATCAAGTTCAAGTCCCACTATTACCCAAAATCAGGGGTGAAATCCTCCCGGTTCGGGACGATTGTGAACCGGTAGTTAAAAAAAAAAAAGCTTCCAACAATCGCGCGGCTCACAGTGCAATTGTCGGAAGCTTTTTTTTTTCACTTTTTAAAGCAGGGAAAAAATACTTTAAAAAGTGAAAAAAAGTTGGCCATGCCCACCCAGTCACATGACACTCACCAAGCCACGCCCACAGAACCGGTGGCAAAAAAAAAGAGAGAGAGAGAGAGAGAGAGAGATTTCACTGCTGTCCAAAATGTAGTGGTAGAATTTCTTTTTTAAAAAAAAACAGACTTAACAAAGTGAGAGAAACCAAACATAAAGACCCTGGTGTGTGTGTGTGTGTGTGTGTGTGTGTGTGTGTGTGTGTGTGTGTGTGTGAGAGAGAGAGAGAGAGAGAGAGAGAGAGAGAGAGAGAGAGAGAGATGAAACCTGGTGGGTGAATGATATCATCATAAATTTATTTTAAAGAATTTTGACAGTTTCACTCCAATGTTTCTTGGTGGTATAGAAATTAAATTGAAATACAGGCCTTCATCAACTGATGACCACAACAGCTGCGCTCAAAGTTTCTGTTGGTAAATGAAACGTTTCTTGAGTGAGTTTTTGCCTCATTTTACGACTTTTCTTGCTGCAGTGGTTAAAACGAATCCTTGCAATGGTTAAGTTAGTAATTCGGCTGTTAAGCAGATCTGGTTTTCTCATTGATTTTGCTCATCAGAAGGTTGCAAAGGGGGATCATGTTACCCTGGGACACTATGACCGTCATAAATGTGAGTTAGTGGCCAAACCCTACATTTTGATTAATACATTAGTATACTATATATATATCGGGGGTGTCCAATCTTGGGAACTTTAAGACTTGTGGACTTCAACTCCCAGAATTCCCCGGCTGGGTTAGAGTTAGGGCTGGGGAATTCTGGAAGTTGAAGTCCACAAGTCTTAAAGTTCCCAAGTTTGGACACCCCTGATAAATAGTATATATACTATTATATAAATAAAATACTCTCAGCAAAAGGAGAGGAAGACTCGCCTTGTGGGTGAGCTCCACAGAAATCCAGGAGCTCTGTTGAGTATGTCTGGCCAAGAATTAAAAAAGAAATAAAAATGACACCGTTGTGGGAGTTTTATTATAGGCCTCCAAGACAAACTGAAGAGGGGGATGATATTTTTTTTTCTGCGCCAGTTGACGCAACTATGAAGGAAGTGTGAGATTGCGATTATAAGGGTGTTTTTAACAGATATTTGTTAGAAATATTACTCTTGCCCTGAGTGAAGGAATGCTTGTCAATTTGCAGATTATACAAAGCTGGTATCAGCAGTCCAAGTAACGCACCCATCGAAGGCAGATCTCCGAGGAAGGAACAATTTATTGGACACATCCTATTGGCACAACTGGTGAAAACCAACTCTGAAGGTTCCCGCAGTTTTCACCTAATTAAAAAGTGAAAGTTCCCCCCTTCATGACCCCCAGGTCATCAGTCACATTGTTCAATAGTGGTGCTGGCAGGTTGCCTGGTTACTCCACTCCTCCTCTTCCCAGCCACCGGTTGAAATGACCTTGGTTCCCACAAGAAAACCTTTTGTTTTGACCGCCAACCCGAGCTATCTAAAATTCCCCCCATCCCTTTCTCCCACTACTCTTTGTGGCAACCCTGAAACCTCAAAGATGGCCTCAGCCAGGCTCACTTCAGGGTTGACAGCAGGGAGGAGAGGCTAATACTTGGGAGGAAGAGAGGGAGGGGAAAACAAAAAAAGCATAAGCTAGAACAGGAGTCCCCAACCCTTGGGCTGCAGACTGGTACAAGTCCGTGGCCTGTTAGGAACTGGGCCATGCAAGTGGCAGGTGATCAAGCAAAGATTTATCTGCACATGCACAGGATCTACGTTGCGGGTGAAACCATCTCCCCCCCCCCCAAGTCCATGGAAAAATTATCTTCCACGAAACTGGTGCCAGAAAGACTGGGGACATCTGGGGTTTTAAAAAAACAGGCAAAAACAAATAGAATGAAATTAAATATTGTTCTGACCCAGCTCCCCAAACACGACAAACCCCTCTGTAGTCAAATCAATGATTCCTTTATTAGGAGCAAAATGTTTCTCTCTCATGGCAGGCTAATAAGTCTGTCTGTCTGGAAGATGAATAGTTGTCTGCCACATCTATTCATCTCCACCACCTGCCTTTTATCCCCAGAGGTAGGGTGTGGCTATCAGCAGTGGCTCTTCCGTCCCAAGGACTAGCCCATAGATTGCCACTGCTCTCCTCTCCTCTTCCTTCTGCACATCCACGCCTCATCCATGACCCAGCTGTTCCTCCTCTTCCTCATCAGCCACTTCTAGACCTGGGAGTTGTTGACTCTCCACCTGAGGGCTGATGGGCGGCCAAGGCTCCGCCTCTGTCTTTCTCTCTCTGCCAACTCCATTCCCTCTTCCCTTTCAGAGCTCTCAGGTTGCCCTGATGCTGACCCTGACTCCTAGGCCTCCTCCTCTTCTGATTTGGCTGCTGGAGTGGCCCGCAGCCATTAGGCCATAACAATATGGAGAAATCTAAAGTCATGAGTCTAGGTAAGAAAAATGAAAGCAACAGGAATAAGATGGAGAAAATCTGGATTGAGCAGCATACAGTATGTGAGAAGAACTTGGATGTACTACTGGATCACAACATGTCCCAACCGTCTAATGCAGCTGCAAAGAAGGCCAACAACACCTTGAGGAGCAGCAAGAAGTCTAGATTGAGGGAAGCCATTGTTCCAGAATGCAGAATAACAGAGTTGGAAGGGACCGTGGAGGTCTTCCAGTCCAAACCCCCTTCTACTGTTCTAGACAAAGGGCTCTTAAAAACCTCCATTAGAAGAACTTCTTCCCAGGAAGAGCTGTCAATCAGTGAAAGAGGTTACTGCATGGGGTGTTTCTTTCCTTTCGCTGGAGGTTTTTGAAAAGAGGCAGTACCTGAAGGCCAGACAAGGAATAATGGATGGAAACCGAACAAGGAGAGATTCAACCTGGAAATAAGGAGGAATTTCCTGACAGTGAGAACAATCCACCCATGGAACAGAAGTTGCCTTCAGAAGTTGTGGGAGCTTCATCACTGGAGGCTTTCAAGAAGAGACTGGACTGTCCTCTGTCAGAAATGGTGTAGGGTCTCCTGCTTGGGTGGGGGGTTAGACTAGATGACCTACAAGATCCCTTCCAACTCTGTTAGTTTGTATCTATGATGTAATGACAAGGAGTTGGACTTTCTTAACTCTTTGGTATAGATATTAGATAAAAATACATCTTTAAAATTAATAATAGTCCGCCATTTTTATAATCCCTTATAGTTCTAATTATCAAATCCCCAAATCATAATTTTATTTCCTTCATCTTCAAAAGTGGTTTCCAGATAGAAATCAATCCCAATCTTTTCTTTAACCAAAGCTGCCAAATTGCCAAGTTATCAATGTAACCATCCATTCTATCATCGTAGTATTTCTAAGTCCTACATTTTGGGGGCATAAAGGACTCTGTTGCCACGTATAAAAATAATTTTCCATAAGGTCATTCAATCTGTCTGTCCATTAACTCCAAAAGGAAAGCCTCTGGTTTCAACTATACATTTATTTTTCAAGTCTTCTGAAACGGAATACATACTTGATCCCAATATTTTTAGCTTTCTCAACATGTCTACCAGAGATGAAATAATGCATCTTCAATTTGATTACATTTTCAACGAACCTTTGAAATCTCATTATACATTTTTTGACAATTTATCCAGTGTCAAGGACCAATGATACATCATTTTACAAAGATTTCTTTTAAGATATAATTCAATGTAAATTTCAATCCTTTATTCTCCATATACTCCCATTGACCCAACTGTATATTTTTTTTGCTTATTTTATCATGCAGTCTTTAGCTTGTTCATCTTCTTTTTTCATTTTCAATAACAGCGTATATACATCTTAGTAATAATATGGTCATCGCTTCTACACAATCCCATATCGAATTTAGTCTTATCATTTTCAAACGTACAGTGCTTCCTATCGAGTTTAAATCTTTCCATTAGCAAAACATAGGAAAACCAATGGCCCATGGCCCATTACTTTCAAAACACTTCCAAATGCATTTGCAACATCCTTTTTATAGGGTGCTAAACAGGTTTAACTTGTTTATTTAAGAAAGCCTGCCACAGATGCAGCTGTAAGTGAAAAAGTAGAATATTTGAATCAGCCAAACATATTAAAAAGGGATGGGGCTTTGATCAGCTGCTCAGAGCCATCATCTAGAACTTTCTCCATGTTCCTGAAGAAAATTTAAAGCTATGAAAAAGAGCAAATCATTTTGCATAGTTGCAGCTCATTTTGAAATGCATCCGTCTTCTTTTTCTTTGACTAGATAGAATAGAATAGAATAATATGGAATATGGAAAATAGAGTAGAATGTAGAATAGAATAGGATGAAGAGAAGAAGAATAGAATAACAGAGTTGGAAGGGACCTTGGAGGTCTTCTAGTCCAACCCCCTGCTCAGGCAGGAAACCCTATAGCATTTCAGAGAAATGGTTATCCATCATCATCTTAAAAACTTCCAATGTTGGAGCATTCACAACTTCTGGAGGCAAGTTGTTCCACTGGTTAATTGTTCTCACTGTCAGAAAATTCTTCCTTAGTTCTAGGTCACTTCTCTCCTTGATTAGTTTCCACCCATTGCTTCTTGTTCTACCCTCAGGTGCCTTGGAGAATAGTTTGACTCCCTCTGTGGCAGCCCCTGAGATATTGGAAGACTGCTATCATGTCTCCCCTAGTCCTTCTTTTCATTAAACAAGATATATGTCTGTAGAGATTCTCAACCCTCCAGGTCACAATTGTCCCAAAGTGCTTTTTCAGGAGGCAACTGGACTTTCTTTTTTGTGGGGGAAGACGTTTTGTTTCTCATCCAAGGAGCTTCTTCAGCTCTGACAGGATGGTGGAGAATAGAAGGATTTATATTCCTTTAACTTTCCAGAGGAAAAAATTGCAGACTACAGGAACCATTTGCACCACTCAGGTGACCCTGAGGACACAGAGAAGGGCCTCAACAACCCTCTAAAAGGATGCAAGTGACCAGCTGTCTGCAAGGAATATAAATCCTTGACTATAAAGTTGCACGATTAATTGAGCAATTTTTCCCTGGGATTTTGTCCCACCCAAACTGAAAACTTTCTCTCGAAAGTTAAATGACAATCCACCTCCCAAAAAATTAATCCCTTCCTGGCCTTTACTTTCTCCTGAAGCTTTCTCTGTCCCTGTTTACCAACAGATCAGATGAAGTTAAGGAAAGGAAGTTTAGTCCAAGCTCTTAAGTGAGGCTGCTGAAATCTAATCAGTGATTGATGAGGGATTTTGTATTTTTAAAAGGCTTGGGCTAATGTCTGCTCTGACAATAGAGAGAGAGAGGGACAAAGAGTGATTAGGCTTTCCTTAGAACTGTCACTTGTAATCTAGACCCTTTGAGCTTCTGAAGGTGGTTTTGGGTAAAAGCCATGCCAATGAGGACAGAGACAGATGAGCCAACATAATTAAAGTGCATTTACCAAGGATGTATCTGAGCAAATCTCTCTCCAAGTGGGCCTATGGATGTTTTGTTACCAACTTCTGCCAAAGAAAAAGGACTTAACGAAACACACCTATGAACCAGTGTTGAAATTCAATTTTTTTTTACTACTGATTCTTTGGGCGTGGCTTGGTGGGCGTGGTGTGGCTTGGTGGGCGTAGCAGGGGAAGGATTCTGTAAAATCTCCATTCCCTCCCCACTCTGGGACCAGCCACAGGCGGCATTTGCCGGTTCTCCAAAGTACTCAAACTTTCCGCTACCGGTTCTCCAGAATCTGTCAGAACCTGCTGGATTTCACCCCAACAGCAAGGATGGTTATTCTCTACACCATGGGTCGTCAACCTGGTCCCTACCACCCACTAGTGGGCGTTTTGGGATTCCAGGTGGGCGGTGGGGATTTCGGAGGTTAAAACCTCCTTTTGTGCGAGTGGGCAGGTGAGCGCAAGCGCGTGCACAAGCAAACACGTGGGAAGAGGAAGGGGAGGAGTAGAAACTGATAGCAGGGACAGGCAGAAGCGGAGCAGAGCAGTTGCAAAATAGGAGAAAGAAAAGGCAGGAGAGAATTGTTGTTGGCTAATAATAATAAGTGGGCTAACTAGCTCAGCCTTACTTTTGTACATAGCCCTAAGGAAGATTTTAAAAAAAGGAGGTAAAAAGGAAAAGCACCGAAAGAGGAGACCTTCGTTTGTTCCTTACGAAAATCGAACCAGATAGCAGATATTTAGTCTCGCAGCATCAGCCTCAAAGATCTCATTAATCACTAGTAAAGCTAATTTCAATTGACTTTATTGTTTTCTAATTAAACTTTATAAAGTTAAAAACATTATAAACATGCATAAAGTAGAAATAAAAAGATAAATGTATGTACATTTCTTATTTTTTAAAAACACCCTCCTTTCTAAAAAATATTCCGCACTTGCGCAAAAACTGGTGGGCGGTAAGGAAATTTTTCCATCAAGAAAGATCCATTAGTGGGCGGTTGGTAGAAAAAGGTTGACTACCACTGCTCTACACCAACATCAGATGCCCAACTTGCTGTACTCAAGAGTCCTGGGAATCTAAATTAAGGAAAGGAGCAAGCTAGCAGCCTAACCTGAGCCAGCCCTGCGTAGCAGCAGAAGCAGCCAAAAAAAGCGAATACAATCATAGCTTATATAAACAGAGGCACAGAATCAAAATCACGTGAAGCCTTAGTGCTGCTTTATAAAACCCTTAGTAAGGCCACACCTGGAGTACTGCAACCAATTTTGGTCACTATGCTACAAAAAAGATGTTGAGACTTTGGAAAAAGTTCAGAGAAGAGCAACTAAGATGACCAAAGTCCTGGAGACTAAAAAACATAGGAAGAACGACGTGATAGCAGTATTCCAGTATTTGAGGGGCTGCCCTAAAGAAGAGGAGTCAATTTATTCTACAAAGCATTAGAAGGCAGGACGAGAAACAATGGCTGGAAACTAACCAAAGAGAGAAGTAAACTGGAATTAAGTAGAAACTTCCTAACAGTGAGGACAATTGACCAGTGAAACAGAAGTTGCCTTCAGATATCCTGGCCGCTTTATCACTGGAGGTTTTTAAGAAGAGACTGGAAAGTCACTTGTTTAAAATGATATAAGTTCTCCTGCTTGAGCAGGGGGCTGGACTAGAAGACCTCCAGGGTTCCTTCCAGTCTATTCTATTCTATTCTATTCCATTCTAGTAATTTGGCATCATAGGAGAGACATAAATGAGTTCTAAGATATCAACTGATCTGCACAGTATTTGTACCAAGGCTTTTTCGTGGAGGCAGAGAGTTCAGATAAAGCTTGTTACCTTAACCTAAATATGGAGATGCCAGCAACTGTATCCCCAAAGGAACATCCTTGGGAAAGGCCTCCAGAGACCAGGCTGAAGGCAGTCTTTATAACCCTCCTGAGTTCAGCTGCATGAAGTCTGCCAAAAGTTTCGGTCACTTACCTTCATCTGCTGAAGATGCAGAAACGTCACCCACAAATCTCCGAGCAAGTTGTGGCTTAGATGATGTGTTTAACTAGGCTAGGGGTCAGCAATCCCCATGGCTCTGGAGCCACATATGGCCCTTTTATCCCTCTGCTGTGGTTCCCTGTTGCTGGTCGACACCCCAATTTTGAGAGAAGCTTCCAGTTGGGAGAGGGGAAAGCACAGCGCACCAAGAGGAAACTCTATGGCAGGGGTGTCCAAACTTGGCAAAATGGTGCTCCTAATAAATGACTGGTTTTCTTTTGAAACTTGGCTCAAGACTCATGAATCAATTAGGGCATCTTTCGGAAACCTGACACTCGGTTTTCAGCAGTAGCATTTGGGGTGAAAGAATTAGGAATGGGAATGGGAGGCACACCATTCCACTGCACCAGCGGTGGGTTTCACATTTTGTTACCACCAATTTGCTGCACACACACCCGCTTCACACCCCTTCCACGCATGCACCCGGACTTCTGTGCATGCGCTTTCTTCTCGTGCATGCCTTCTGCACATGCGCCTGGCCTCAAAAACATGCCTAAATAGGATGGCATAGAGCTAAATAGGGGAGGGTGGGCAGACCCACCCGTGATTTCCACTACCAGTTTGGGCAAACTGGTCTGAACCGGCTGAATGCCACCTCTGCACTGCACCTTTCAAACACCATCAGACCTACCCTCCCCCATCCCCACCTCCACTCAAAAAGCAGTGTGATTTAGAGAAATTTAAGAGTTGGGATGGATATTTTTTCATCACCTGCTCCCTTCCCTATCATTAAACCTCAGAAAAGGTGAAAAAGTTCCCAAAGGCATCAACAATTCCTTCTTGTGACATGCTGCTCAGAAAACCCCCTCAAATTTGGCCCATCCCCTCCATAAGCAATAGAAATAGCCCTTAGACCTATATACCATTTCACAGTGCTTTACAGCCTCTCTAAGAAGTTTTACAGAGTCAGCCTTTTGCCCCCAACAATCTGGCTCCTCATTTGCCCATTTCGGAAGGATGGAAGGATGAGCCAGTCAGAATCGAACTGCTAGCAGGGCAGAATTAGCTTGCAATGTTGCATTCTAACCATTGCACTCCATGGAAGGGAGAGGTGAAGCAGTGACGGGCTGTCCCAGAGATGAAGGGGTGAAGCTATTTTCCAAGGCACCCGAAGGCCAGACAAGGAATAATGGATGGAAACTGAACTAGGAGAGATTCAACCTGGAAATAAGGAGGAATTTCCTGACACTGAGAGCAGTCAACCCATGGAACTGAAGTTCCCTTCAGAAGTTGTGGGAGCTTCATCCCTGGAAGCTTTCAAGAAGAGACTGGACTGACTCTGAATCTGTTTGAAATGGTGTAGGGTCTCCTGCTTGGGCAGGCGGTTGGACTAGATGACCTACAAGCAATGGTGAGATTCAGCCGGTTCAAGCCAGTTCGGGCGAACCGGTTGTTAAATTGCTGGCTGGCCTCACCCCTTCCTGCCCAACCACTTCCAGAAGGCCCCACATGCCCCTTGTTGGCTCCCAGGTAAGTGTAGGGAGGCTTGGGAGTTGAAGTCCACAAGTCTTAAAAGTTTCCAAGCTTGGACACTCCTGCTTTAAAGCATGTTTTCTAAGGAAAGCAATTCACCCTCTCTGGAGGTGGATGTACTGACAAGGCCAGTGACAATCACCCTTTCTTCTCTTTTTGAGCTGACCTTGGTAGGCAGTTCTTTCTCGTCAGCTTCTCCTGTCTCCAAGAATTTCATCGCCTCTGACCTCTGACGCAAAATCGTTCTCATGTGGAAAGCTTCAGTGACATGGCTTATGAAAGTCACACACTTTTTTTAGAGATGCCCCTGTAGAATTCCATCTGCAAGCTACTTTACACCACCTCCTTCTGCTGTCTTTCATCCCCAGAGAGCTTAACGGGAGAGAATGAAGGTGGAATACGGCCGAGTAGAAGATCCGAGTGCTGATCTGTGGATTGAGTCTCTCTTCCCTCTCATCTGGGATCATTGGCCATGCTCCCTGGCACAGTGGTTAGAATGCAGGGTGGTGGGCAAACGCTGCCCACAGCCAGCAGTTCGGTTCTCACTGGCTCAAGGTTGACTCAGGAGAAGATCTGGTGGCGCAGTGGTTAGAAGGCAGTATTGCAGGTTAATTCTGCCCACTGGCAGGAGTTCGATCCTGACTGGCTCAAGGTTGACTCAGTCTTCCCTCCTTCCGAGGTGGGTAAAATGAGGACCCAGATTCTTGGGGGCAAGAGGCTGACTCTGTAAACCACTTGAGAGGACTGTAATGCACTGTGCATGGTATATCTATTGCCCTTCCTTCCTTCCTTCCTTCCTTCCTTCCTTCCTTCCTTCCTTCCTTCCTTCCTTCTTTCTTTCCATGGTGCGCAATGGTTAGAATGCAGTATTGCAGACAAATTCTGCCTACTGTCAACAGTTCGATGCTCACTAGCTCCAGGTTGCCTCATCCATCCATCCTTCCGAGGTGGGTAAAATGTGGCCCCAGATGGTTGGGGGCAAGAGGCTGACTCTAAACCCCTTAGAGAGGGCTGCAAAGCACTGTGAAGAGTTATATAAGTCTAAGTATTGTTGCTATTGCTAAATGACAGTTTTTTTAAAAAAAATAGAAAACATATGTCTGCTAAGACTTTCATGTATACTTTAAGTGCCTCAAGGTTTTGCTCCAGACGAGTTAGGCTTATTTAATTGGAGACAAAGTTTTGCCTTCTGCTTATGTATTGTTTTGATGTCCTCAGAGAAGTTCTGGTGGCGCAGTGGTTAGAATGCAGTAACTTCGCACTTATTTGCTAGTCATTCCTGACTCTAGGGGGCAATGCTCATCTCCATTTCTAAGCTGAAGAGCCAGCGCTGTCTGAAGACGTCTCCATGTCATGTGGCCGGCATGCCTAAAGAGCGCCATTATCTTCCCACCACAGTGGTTCCTATTTTTCTACTTGCATTTTTATGTGCTTTCAAACTGCTAGTTTGGCAGCAGCTGAGACAAGTAACGGGAGCTCACTCTATTATGTGGCACTAGGGATTCGAACCTCCGAACTGCCGATCTTCTCATCAACAAGCTCAGCATGAAGGAATTATAAGAGTAAACTGAATATACGATTTACAATGATAACAATGTACTCATGTATATTGGGTTGATAATATGACTGTACACCGCCCCGAGTCCCTTTTGGGAGAGGGGCGGTCTAGAAATCAAATAAAAGTTAAAGTTAAAGTTAAATTGCTGATTTTATACACAATTGAAAGCGGTGATGCATAAGTGTCTGTGATCAAACGACATGCTAAACACACATGTAATTGATGATATTTTGATGTTATATGTATGTTTGGTTTTGTTTGTTTAAAAAAATAAACGCTTCTATACAAAAAAAAAAACACAAGCTCAGCATCTTAGCCATTGAGAAGGAAGTATTGCAGGCTAATCCTGCCTACTCTCAGGAGTTCAATCCTCACTGGCTCAAGGTTGACTCAGCCTTTCCATCCTTCCAAGTTGGATAAAATAAGGACCCAGATTGTTGGGGGCAAGAGGCTGACTCTGTAAACCACTTAGAAAGGGGTGTAAAGTACTATAAAGCGGTATATATGTCTAAGTGTCATTGCTATTGTCCATCCATCCATCCATCCATCCATCCATCCATCCATCCATCCATCCATCCATGGTGTACAGTGGTTAGAATGCAGTATTGCTGATAATCTCTGCTCACTGTCAGCAGTTCAATTCTGATCTGGTCAAGGTTGACTCAGCCTTCTGTCCTTCCGAGGTGGGTAAAATGAGGACCCAGATTGTCGGAGGCTGACTCTGTGAACCATTCAGAGAGAGCTGTAAAAGCACTGTGTATATAAGTCTAATTGCTATTAATGGTTTTTTTTCTGTCCCAGCAGTGATCCAGTTACATTTGATAAGAGAAAAAGAGATTCTCGGTGTTAATTGTGGTATGTGTTACAAGTGGCATCTCTTGCCTGGCATTTTGCTAAAGGCTTGTGATTTTTCTTTCCAGGAAGGTTCATTTCACAGGCAATTTTAGAAGATGTCACCTGGTCCCTAGCTGATCTGCAAAGTGCATTTTTCCGGACATTTATTTATTCATTTGCTGATGATCGAAGCTTCCCAGCGGTTTAGAATAAACAACAACTTTAGAATCAGGACATTAAAAACCTTTAAAAGAGCAATTAAACAAGTGAAGCAAATAGAATTAATAATTAAAGGTAACAAATCCGGTGGTTAAGTGCCTTAACAAAAAGATGAGTTTTTAAGGGTCTTTTTGGAGGCTAATAGGCTTCTCACAGCAAAGTAGGGAGGGTATTTTGATCCTTAAATACCAGCAATAGTTGGCTGGGGAATTCTGGGAGTTGAACTGCATATACATGTTGAAGCTGCCAAGTGTAAACACTAGAATTTTAGAATAGAATAGAGCTGGAAGGGACCTTGGAGGTCTTCTAGTCCAGCCCCCTGCTCAAGTAGGAGAACCTATACCATTTCAGACAAGCGACTGCCCAGTCTCTTCTTAAAAGCCTCCAGTGATGGAGCGCCCGTGATTTCTGGTGGCCAGCTTCTCCTTAATTCCAGGTTGCTTTTCTCCTTGCTTAGTTTCCATCCATTGTTTCTTGTCCTGCCTTCCAGTGCTTTAGAGAATATTTTGATCTCCTCTTCTTTGGGGCAGGCCCTCAAATATTGGAATATTTCAATCATGTCATGCCTAGTCCTTTTCTCTAGACTAGCCAAACCCAATTCCTGCAGCCGTTCTTCGTATGGTTTACTCTCCAGGCCTTTGATCATCTTAGTTGCTCTTCTCTGAATTTTTTCCAAAGTCTCAACATCTTCTTTGTAATATAGTGACCAAAACTGGGTGCAGTATTCCAGGTGTGGCCTTCTTAGGGGTTTTATAAAGCAGTATTATTACTTCACATGACCTTGATTCCAGTGACGTGCGGTGAGGTTTATGGCTGGTGAGGCTCTGACCCAGTGGTGGGTTTCAAATTTTTTTAGACTTGTGGACTTCAACTCCCAGAATTCGCCAGCCGGGCATGTTCAGTTCCGATTTAAAGCATTTGTTTTTCTCCTTTGCGAAAGAAGATTCCTTCTTTCTTTTTCTTTTTCTTTTCTTCTCCCTTCCCCTCCTTCCTCCCGCTCTCCCTCCCTCCCCCCTCTCTCAAACACACACACACACAAGTTGGATTGGACTACACACACTTTCCCCCAGCCCCGGAACGATCCAGCCCAGCTTCACTGATTACAGGTTTGAAAAGGCAACGTGGCTCCACCTGCAATCAAACTACACTTTGAAGTTTGAAGTTTGAATTCCTCCCCCTCCCTCTGACCCACATGTACTTTTTCCAGCTGTTTCAGAGAGGGTTTCAACTCTGCTCTTGCCTCGGGTCCTCTGAAGAAGCCCCACCCAAATGAGCGCCCTCTACTATGAGGCAGGAGAGCTGCGTGCCTCACCTACATCAGGAATTTTTAGGCTTTTAACCCTTGCTTAACTCTGCTCGAGTGGGAGCTTCATCCCTGGAAGCTTTCAAGAAGAGACTGGACTGCCATCTATTGGAAATGGTGTAGGGCAGTGATGGCGAACCTATGGCATGCGGGCCACAAGTGGCACGCGGAGCCATTTGTCAGGGCACGCGAGGCGCTACCCTGTCAGCTGGCCAGCGCGCGTATGCGCACTGGCCAGCTGAGTTCACCTTTTTAAAAGCTATTTTCCGCCTCCCCCAGGCTCCAGAGGCTTTATAGGAGCCTGGGGAGGGCTAAAAGAGCCTCCCCCGCCCCCCCGGAGGCTTCAGGGACCATCCGGAGGCTTCCCTGAAGCCTTCGGAGTGCTTAAAACCACCCTCCGAGCAAACCGGAAGTGACTTGAAGCCTCCGGAGGGCCTCCGGGGGGGCGGGGGAGGCTCTTTTCGCCCTCCCCAGGTTCCTATAAAGCCTCTGGAGCCTGGGGAGGGCGAAAAAAGCATGTAAAAATGGGGGGGCGTTGTGCGCGCATGCGCACTGGGGGATCGCGCGTTGCATTATGCCTGCACACGACCCCCCCATGCTCCCCCCACTTGTGGCACGCGAGCCAAAAAAGGTTCACCATCGCTGGTGTAGGGTCTCCTGCTTGGGCAGAGGGCTGGACTAGATGACCTACAAGGTCCCTTCCAACTCAGTTATTCTGAAATCTTTCACACTCTATGCGTGTCCTCAGCTGAATCTGTTTTGGAACTGAAATTGGAGAACTGAATCCATGCTGCCTTCTATTGACTTGTTCTCCAGTTGTGCGATGTTTGAACTAAACTCATCTCATTTTATATCCAGGAATGATTTGTATAAACAAGCGTACCCTGCTGCTTGTAGACATCTCCTTAGTGCCCACAGGATCTTTGCTGTGCCCAAGTCTTAAGAATTATCCAATTTTAAAAAAAGAAATAGGAAGAAGGACTCTTGCCAAGCACCAGTCGGTAGGCTCCAATTTATTTTCAGTCGTGGAGAACTTCTTAGGGACTAGAGACAGTCAAGAGATGTTTTCTAAGTGGCCATTTTGGCATTGGACGCCATGACTGTGACTTCCAATAAAGGAGAATGTTTGTACCTCAGGGTTGAAATGAGGAGTTCTTGGTGCTCTCCGCGTTTGGTGGTTTTCTTGCAGACGCTTCATTACCCAACTAGGTAACATCAGCAGTACTTTGTGAGGAAGAAGAGGAAGAGGACTGTGGGGTCCTTGGTGCTCTCTGAGCTTGGTGGTTTTCTTGCAGACATTTCATGACCCTAACTAAGTAGCAACATCAGTGTTAGAAGGGAGTGGGGTTTACTGTCCATTTATATTCTGGTGTCTTGCCTATCTGTGTGCGTGCATGGGGAGGTCTAAGAGAATCTTTGGTTGGGCTGTTTACTTATGCTTAGTTTCTTGATTGGGATATTGTAGACTCGATTGTTGGTCTCAAATTAACCTTGGAGTTAATCTCTACTGATCTGGGTGCTGATTATTGTTCAGGAGGTGTTGGAGTCTTTTTGCTCCCTTTTGGACTGGTTGATTATCTCTTTTGCATAGTCTGTAGTTGTTGCTAACGTCTATGTGCCTGTGGATGTGACTTGCCCCTTTTCTTCAGGTATTCATTTTCTTTGTCTGCCCATGGAGATCTCAATACCCCGGTTGTTGGAAGAAACGTCCTTCTGCGTTCAGTTCCAAGTGGGGAGGAAGACACTGGATACATGGAGGCTATTAGGAAAGATGGTTTAATGGTGGACAGAACCACATGGTTTGATGTCCTGGGGGTAAAAAGGGAAGAGATGCTGAGAATGCCTGGGTTTTATACCCACTCTGGGCTTTTGAATTTGAGCTTGAATTCTGATTGGTTGTCAGACTCCCGTGGGGCCATGCAGGGGGCAACTCTGTAGTCTGTCCTGAGCCCCCAAGTTTGGTTGAGCCTTGCTGAGTGATGATGTAATGAATGGGCAATTCCTACTATGGCTCTGCCTGAAGGAGGAAGATCTTTGTTATGTAGAATAGACTGACACAGACCTTAATGGCCGATTGACAAAGGGGGAGGATGAGCTTCTGCTTCCCTTTTAGGGGAAATATTCTGCCCTTTTAATATTCCCTAAAATATCTCATTTTTCTAGGAGGGTGGGTGGGTGCTAACCTTTTACACGGTTGAGCCTTTGCCCTGCAAAATGGCTTATCCCCCCCATTGGTGTCTCTCCCACCCCCATGTCTTCTGAAATCAGGTCCAGGGAGGGAATCTGTAGGGATGGCTGAGAAATCCCAGACAGTGGATCCAATTTCAGGATGCTGTTAGGCTCTTTGTTGGGTTAAGGAATCAAGCCAGATACTTTTCATTCTTGCTTGCAAATAGCTCCCCGAGCCGGCAGACACGGTGATGAGTTAGGGGTCATTTACTCCCTAATTAAGGTTATAATTCTTTACATGTTCCCAGCACAGTAGCTCTTGAGCAAATGAGTTAGAAAGTAATTAATTTCAGAAGCATCCTCCTCTGCCTTTCTCCATTTCTCGAATTGCAATGAGCAGAGAGGGAAATGGTGTGGGAGGGAGTTTGTGTACCTACGTTTATGTACACAAACGCCTACACACGGACACAAACGCACCGGACAACCCGTGCCATCTCAGAGATATTTCCTTAAGCTGCACAGAGAAACAGGATGCCCAAGGCTTTGGCAGAAAAGTGTTTGGCAGTGGCACCGATGCTCGATTTCCTGCCCCCTTTGCCATGCAGTTTTCTTGGGGGAAGCTGGCAAGGGGGATTAGAAATGGCTGTCGCCCCTCCACAATTAACCATCACATTGTGGCAGCACTGGAGAAGTCATAGGTTTGCCAGATATCAAGCCCAGAGGAGTTGTGGGTTGTTCTGATCCAGCCTTAGCAGAAACAAAAAACAAGGCTCCTTCTCACGGAAAAACCCTCTTTATTTATCTCCTGTGAATTAATGGCATTCACACCAGTGGTGGGATTCGATTTTTTTTTACTGCCAGTTCTGTGGGCGTGGCTTGGTGGGTGTGATGTGGCTTGGTGGGCGTGGCAGGGGAAGGATACTACAAAATCCCCATTCCCTCCCCACCCCACTAACCTCCTTTCCAGCTCTGTTCTCCTGTTGAAGGCAACAAAAGAAGATCGGCTGGGAGGCAGTGGGGCGTGGCCAGCCTATTTGCCGGTTCTCCAAACTACTCAAAATTTCCACTACCGGTTCTTTAGAACCTATCAGAACTGGCTGAATACCACCTCTGATTTGCATACTGAAAAGGCCAGGCAATAGTCCTTCAAAGAGTTAACTGCAGTAACAGACCTTACTCCAAGCTGAAAGGCTGCAAATTAAGTTCTGCTAAGCAGTCTTTGTTGCACTAAACACAATGAGCAAAATCTTCAGGAATATGAACTGTTGCCTCCTACGACAACCACTCCCCTTTCCTTCTATTTATTCCTCAGCCAGGGAGGGGCCATTCAGCATCCATGTGTGCTTTGCTTCCCGAGTCGACTCCTTGTCCTCCATTGCTCTCCTCTCCTAACAGCTCTGCGTATATGCGCATCTGGAACAGGCCCCAGCTATTCTTCCTCCCCAACTTATCTCATCCTCCAAAGGCATCTCTGGTGGCTGGGAAATGTTGGACGGCCCTGGTTCTATCTCCGCGTCTGTCACAGAGCATCTGTCAGGGCGTTCCCCATACTCCAGAACTGGCCAAAGTTCCTCCCGAACCCCCTCATCATCCGAGTGATGGGCCCTGTACTTTGAAAGGCACATTGATTCAAACATTGTTGCCCACTAAACACCTTTTCGCCCATTGAAGGCTACAAACAATCAGATGTGGCTGTGCATGCATGAATGCATGCATGTATTTTATACATATCATCTTTTAACAACCCCATAATCCTTTGCGGGATGGAATCTGGGTAACTGATTGGAGCTGAGTGTTTACTGGCTGGATGCTCTTCGTGTCGCCAATGCGGAGTTTTGTTCGGCAGAGATATTCTCAACGTGCCCAGAGAGAGAAATATCTGCCTCTACCTAGCATCGAACTCACAGCCTTCTGATTGTGAGGCGAGAGCTCCACCTCTAGGCCATCGCACCATTCATTATGCATTTTATATATATATATATAATGGGCATGAAATCTAGGTTAGAATGGCGCACTGAGGCTGTAAAATGGCAGATGAGAAGCCTAGTGCTATTGTTATATATTATCCACGTTACTATTACTATTTTTGGTCTCGTTCTTGTGTTTGAGATCTTGAAGAGACTGTAACCCCCTAGGGCAGAGGGTGGGGAACGATGGTCTGTTTATGATTTGTGGACTTCAACTCCCAGAATTCCTGAGCCATCCAGGAATGCTCACTCAAGAATTCTGGTAGTTGAAGTCCACAAGTCATAAAGGCGCCATTGTTCCCCACCCTCTGCCCTAGGGGCTTCCGTAGCTCAAGGGAGCCTATATATATAATATATATATATATTATATATATAATATATATATATAATATATATAATATATATATATATATATATATATATATATATATATATATATATATATATATACAAATTTATATGTGTGTGTGTGTGTGTGTGTGTGTTGCATTTGTGCTGATAAATAAATAAAGGGAGAGTAGTATAGATCTACTTCAAGCTATTTAGCTCTCATCAGCTAGCCATACCCTTACTGGGATTTGAACCTGGGCTGTATTACATATTAGGCAGGAGTCTTAGCCACTAAGCCACAGGCTCTCCTCCTTATCAGCTGAGCCAGGGAAATAGGCATGTATTTGTGTAACACAAATACTATATATATATAGTATTTGTGTTACAACCCCTGGTATGCCTAAATATTATTTATCAGTACAAATACAACATATATACATATATACATATACACATACACATACACATACACATACACATACACATACACATACACATACACATACACATACATACATACATACATACATACATACATATATATATATATATATATATATATATATATATGATAGATAGAGATAGATATAGAGATAGATGATAGATAGATAGATAGATGATAGATAGATAGATTAGATAGATAGATAGATGATAGATAGATAGATAGATAGATAGATAGATAGATAGATAGATAGATAGATAGATAGATGATAGATATATATAGAGAGAAATGTTTTATTTGCAGTTTTCCTTTAACAACCAACATATTTTGTGGACAGTGTAATGGCTGGGTCAATACATTTTTTACACAGTGTTATCAATACTAATACAATTACATATGCATAGTTTTATCTTCTAAGCTTAATGTGCTCAGTATAGTTATTAAATATTCTTTTACATATCAATATGTATAATACTCTTTTCCCAATTTGGACTCTCCACTCCCCTACTCATTGGGGTTCTTCCATATTCACCTCTTTATCTTCAAACAGTTACATTTCTTCATACAATGTGTTTATTGATCCCTGTTAGTTCACCAATATTTTGAATATTGCTCAAATTCCACTAAATTTCCAGTATCTCAGGTTTTTTTTAACACCAGTAAAACCAATTATTAATAAAATTTGATCATCCCAGGATTATATCTCTAAGTCCCCTGAATTTGTAGTCCTTGAAAGCTGTAAATGCCAATATATTTTATACCCTGTTAATCATAATGAAGCATTTAAATATGCCTAATCACATTCTTCCACCTCCTAACCTTAGCATATTTGCGGATATAATAAATTCTATTATAGATCTATATATATGTTACTGTTTTCCCAATTTATACTTTCCATTTATTTCTATTAGTTTTTAATAGAGTCGAGGTGGCGCAGTGGTCAGAGTGCAGTACTGCAGGCTACTTCAGCTGACTGCTAGCTGCAGTTCAGCAGTTCATATCTCACCAGGATCAAGTATGACTCAGCCTTCCATCCTTTCGAGGTCGGTAAAATGAGGATCCAGATTGTTGGGGGCAAGAAGCTGACTGTAAACTGCTTAGAGAGGGCTGTAAAGCGGTACATAAGTCTGCTATTCCTAGTGCCTTTCCTTCCCTCCCTCCTTCCTTCCTTCCATCCATCCACCCGTGGTGCTCAGTGCTTAGAATGCAGTATTGCAGGCAAACTCTGCCCATTGCCAGCTGTTTGATCCTGACTGGCTCAAAGTTGATTCAGCCTTCCCTCCTTCTGAGATGGGTAAAATGAGGACCCAGATTGTTGGGGGCAAGAAGCTGACTGCTTAGAGAGGGCTGTAAAGCGGTACATAAGTCTGCTATTCCTAGTGCCTTTCCTTCCCTCCCTCCTTCCTTCCTTCCATCCATCCACCCGTGGTGCTCAGTGCTTTGAATGCAGTATTGCAAGCAAACTCTGCCCATTGCCAGCTGTTTGATCCTGACTGGCTCAAAGTTGATTCAGCCTTCCCTCCTTCTGAGATGGGTAAAATGAGGACCCAGATTGTTGGGGGCAAGAGGCTGACTCTGCAAACTGCTTAGAGAGGGCTTTAGAACACTTTAAAGTGGTATATAAGTCTAAGGGCTATTGGTATTGCTAATACCATCCCAGTATTACAAGATAGTATGTCTCTGTCCATCATCTCTCAGCCTTTTTTGAGTTTCATCATTTATTGACTTTTGGGTGATCCTCAAGGGAGTCTTGAATCTACGCTAGCTGCTATATGGCACAGTGATTGCATTCATATGCTTCACATGAGTCCTAAATCATTCCACTTTCTGGATTGGCACAATCAATTTAACTACAAACTAACTCAGCTGGTCGGTTGCAATACCGTATGTTGTACAAATGTAGCTAAGAGATCTTTATACGAGCTGATAAAGCGTCTTGTTAGGACACACTCCATAACTATCCCTCTTTCGAATGCTTCCCAACTCTCTTATTCATCGGCATTTTTTTCCAAAATTTTGTCCAGCCCACCTTATCTTAAAACAAGAATTGAGTTTAGCTTCTTTATGGTGTTGGAAGAAATGCCCCCCTGAGTTCCATTCCAAGTGGGGAAAAAGACACTGGAAACAATGGTGGCTGTTTGGAAAGATGATTTAATGGTGGACAGGACTGCATAGTTTGAGAAGGATAGCCTGCTTGAGTGTAGACCATGGCAGGATGGTCAGTGATGAACCTGTGTCGATCGCCATCTCGCATGATGACTGTGACCTTCAGCTAGTCGGTCCTCAACGTCTGCTGGAGCACGGACCAAGCGACCGATTTTAGCGGCATTGGTTCAGAGAGGTCTTTGGCAGTTTCGAACACTTGCCGTCCACAGTATCCGAGGAACACGTTCTTCTTGCGGCCTTCAGAAAGGCCCATGAGGTCGTTGGCTTTGAGGAAACAGTCAAACCTCAGCATATCCGAGTCCCAGTGTTCGGTGACTGGGTCGTACGGAGTCGGTGGAGCGTGCATGGCCATTTTGTGTTCTGAGGGCGTTTTGAGTTTGCCGCTCAAAAATGGCTGCTCGAAGCCGCGCTGAGCTCCGGGCTGGATGTCCTTGCTGGATTGCTACGCTCTTTTTGGTTGGCCTAGTTGCCTTCCAATCCCATCCTCGTCGCCAGTGTTAGATTGGGTAATGGAAAGGCAGACTCAGGCTAAAGGCAATAACAGCTCTTTATTGTAACAAAACAAGTTTGTACAATCCAGCGAAGGTTGAATCTGACAGCAGCCCTTTTATAGAGAGCTGTCAGACGCTTCGACCAATGAGATTGAATCTCTGTTCCCGCCGGAAGAGAGGACCTTGATGGAAACCACTATAACTGAAGCTAGTATCTAACAGATTCTGAGAGTGCCTGGGTTTTATGCCCTCTCTGGGCTTTTGAATTTGAGCTTGGGTTCTGATTGGTTGTCAGACATCCATGGGGCCACACGGGCAACTCTGTAGGCTGTCCTGAGCCCCAAGCTTGGTTGATTCTTGCTGGGTGATGATGTAATTAAAGGGCTTTGAGCAATTCCTCCTATGGCTCTACCTGAAGGAAGTAGACCTTTGTTATGTAGAACTGGCTCAGGCCTTAATAGCCGATTGACAAGGGGGGGAGGGAGATGAGTTTCTGCCTCCTTTTTAGGGGAAATATTCTGCCCTTTTAACATTTCCTAAAATATCTCATTTTTCTAGGAGGGGGGTGGGTGCTAACTTCCTACAATGGTAAGGAAGAAAACAGGAGAACCAGGCTGCGTCCACAGTATTCTTGAATGCAGGGAGTTTTCCAGTGAAGAGACTCCGCTTCTAATTTTTCTAGCACACGAGACATCCTAGAGACACAGAACATCTTTGCCTGGGGTAAGATAAGGTAGATTTCATGCCTCTGAACCCCCCTGTGAGTTTTTCACGCAGGTCCCTTGAAATATAGGGCAAAGGAGTTGCACAAACAGAGGCACGGAATCAAAATCGCGTGAAGTATTAGTACCGCTTTATAAAGCCTTAGTTAAGGCCACACCTGGAATGCTGAATCCAGTTTTGGTCACCACGTCGCCAAAAAGATGTGGAGACTTTTGGAAAAAGTGCAGAGAAGAGCAACTGAGATGATGAAAGGCCTGGAGACAAAAACATACGAAGGACAGTTGCAGGAATCGAGTTTGGTCATATGGTATAGTCTCAAATTCTGGAATGCTGCTATCAGCATTCCCCCCTAATTCTTCTTTTCTTTAGACTGGCCTAACCCAAATCCTGCAGTCGTTCTTCGTATGTTTTAGTCTCCAGGCCTTTGATCATCTTAGTTGCTCTTCTCTGAACTTTTTCCAAAGTCTCATCATCTTTTTTGTTTTCTGATCACTTTCCCCCCCTCCATTTTCTGATCACTGAGATAAAAGCTATCCCTCTGTTAGTTCTAACCCAGGGGTGTCCAAACTTGGGAACTTTAAGACTTGTGGACTTCAACTCCCAGAATTCCCCAGCCAGCTATGCTGGCTGGGGAATTCTGGGAATTGAAGTCCACAAGTCTTAAAGTTCCCAAGTTTGGACACCCCTGTTCTAACCCCACACTATTTGCTTGTTTGTCTTTATCCCACCTTTATGACTTTGCGTAAGTAACTCAAGGCAACAAACACACTGAATGTTCCTTCCTCCTATTTTCTCCGAAGCAACCACCTTGCAAGGAGGGTTGGGCCCAGAAAGAGGGAGATTCACCCAGCCAGATTTCATGTCTAAGATAGATAAACTGGCTCTCTAATAAACATTTGGGTCTTCCTTTGCAATACCCTCCAAGGTGGCATTTGGTCAGTGATGGGATGTTGCCGGTTTAAGAACCAGTTAGGGGTCAGCATGCACTTTGTGTGCATATGCAGTGCTGAAAATGGAGCATTTAGAAGCTCAGCTGCTTCCAAGTCAGCAACAGTACCATGTTTCCTTGAAAATAAGACAGGGTGTTTGGTACTTGGCCTTATTTTTGGGGATGTCTTATTATTTTCGAGGTGCAGGAGGTGGCGAGCGTGGTCACCTCATTGCTGCAGCAGTGTTGCAATATTTTCAGGAAGGGCTTAGTTTTGGTGGAGGGCTTATTTTAGTGCATGCGCTCAAAAACTCGATTGGGCTTATTATCCGGGGAGGTCTTATTTTCAGGGAAAATGGGTAAGTAAAACAGCTGGGGTGGAATCAGCTATGCCGCGCGGTTGAGATGAGCTAGAAAGCAGGAAATGAAGGACAAGATAGGGGTGTGTGGGTAGGCTGGGCCAGCTGATCATCGGAGCTACTGGTTTGCCCGATCTGGTCCAAACCCGCTGAATATCATCTCAGCATTTGATGCCTCGTTCTTTTTCATCCTTTTAAATCTTACAGCCTGGCATTTCTTCATGAAAACAATGCAGTTCTACGTTCTTTAGAAATAAACAAGTCTCCCCTTTTCTAACTGTATCTTTAACTTGCTTTTATTGCATTTGATACTGCATCTTTCTACGTGGGCTAAAATAAGTCCCCCTTTTTCGAACGGTGTTCCTTTTAACTTGTTTTCACTCTGATTTAAATTGGCTTAAAGCCGTTTTTGTTGAACTTCGCTCCTTGTGGTTGTTGTCGGTGTGAAGGCTTAGCGGTCTTTGAAAATGATTTCCAAGAATGTTTTCTCCGCTGCTTTCATCAGCCTAACTATTCCTGGCTTCTCGGACAGTCTGGACCAAGATTCATGGCGGCTTTAAGTGACACTTTAAGTTTAATAAGCAGCTTAACTTTAATGAAGATGGCTGCTAGCTGTTAGAGAAGGGACTCTACCATGAAAGATTGATACCCACTCCTGCCTCACTTGGCCACCATATTATGAAACAAATGGAAGTATACCAGACTTTTCCCAGGAGAATTTCATCAAAACGTTCCTCTCCTTTGAAAAGACGTTTAAGGCAAACTGTGACGCCAACAGGCTAGCACAGCAGGTCTTTGTTAGAGTTCTGGATCTCACTTCTGCTGGGGGACATCAAATTAACAGATCAACAGAGTTGGAAAGGACCTTATAGGTCATCTAGTCCAACCCCCCAGCCAAGCAGGAGACCCTACACCAGTGATGGCTAACCTTTTCGTCACCGCGTGCCGAAAGTGTGTGTATGCAATATCACACGCGCACAAACCCACAATGCAATACACACACAATGCTCCCTGCTCCCTTGTGCATGTGCACACAACGCCTCCTTTGTGATCCCCCACCTCCACATGTGCCCCCCCGCACATGTGCAGCAGGGACTCAAAAACCAGCTGGCCGGCGGAAGGCGCTGTTCTGTCCCAAGCCTCTACAATATATACGGATGCAGACTTGACTTTCTTCCACAACTAAGGAGGGAGATAAGCAACCCCTTGGCTGGGAGCCCAGAAAGCTATCTCTATGAAACAAGGCTTGAACTCACGAAATTCTCTCAATCTTCCTCTACGGTTAGGTCAGTAAATTGTTGTTTCCTGCAAAATTCCTCTCCCATTGCCCCACCTATAAGCTCTCCGGGGGAGGCCAATCAGTAGCCACCTGTTCCTATTTCCTTCTGTGACCCTTTTTCCAAAGCTGCTCCCTCCTCCTCGCAGCCCTACGCATACGTATGTCAGGGACAGCCTCCCTCAGTTCTTCCTCACTGCTCCCCGACACAGACGCCACCTGGTGGCCAACAGGCCTCTCTAGTCCCTGCTCTGACTCTGAAACCCCCGCCCCCCGAGTCTTCCTCAGCCTGCAGGGCAGTCCCATAGTATTCATCACTGCCAGATTCCACCAACAGCTCAGCCACCCGCTGTTGGGCCACAACAGGCAGGTGTATATGTGCACTAGGGCTGAGCTGGGGCAACGGCTGGCGTGCCCGCAGAGAGGGCTCTGCGTGCCACCTGTAGCATGCATGCCTTAGGTTCACCATCATGGCCCTACACCATTTCTGACGGATGGCAGCCCAGTCTCTTCTTGAAAGCCTCCAGGGATGAAGCTCCCACAACTTCCGAAGGCAACTTCTGTTCCATGAGTTGATTGTTCTCATTGTCAGAAAATTCCTCCTTATTTCCAGGTTGAATCTCTCCTTCCTCAGTTTCCATCCATCGTTCCTTGTCTGGCCTTCGGATGTTCTGGAAAATAGCTTGACCCCCTCCTCTCTGTGGCAGCCCCTCAAATATTGGAAGAGGCTCTCCTGTCTCCCCTGGTCCTTCTCTTTACTAGACTAGCCATGCCCAGTTCCTGTAACCATTCTTCCTATGTTTTAGCCTCCAGTCCCCCAATCATCCTGATTCCTCTTCTCTGCACTTTTTCTAGAGTCTCAACCTCTTTTTTTATACCGTGGTGACCAAAACTGGATACAGTACTCTAGGTGTGGTCTTACTAAGACTTTATAGAGTGGTATTAGTACATTCCTTGATCTTGATTGTATCCCTCTTACTGCAATTTAGGATTGCATTGGCTTTTTTGGCTGCCACCGCACACTGCTTACTAATGTTTAACTGGTTGTCCACTAAGACTCCAAGATCCCTCTCACAATCACTGCTATTAAGCATGGTTTCACCAAGTCTATATGTGTCCTTTTGGCTTTTCTTGCCTAAGTGTAGGACTTTACCTTTTTCTACATTGAACTTGGATGAAGTTGGATCCAAGTTCTCAAATGATGCACACCAGGATGGCTTGAAATACAGGTAGTTGTAACTACAGTCCCTAAACAAACTGTTGTTAATCAAGGACTATCCATATAATGACTTGGAACCCCAAAATGTGTGTGTGCCACTTGTCCTCTTTCACATTTCTGGGATACAATTAACCTCTTACCCTGCAGATGACTTTTTCCAGAACCATTTATTCCCATTCAGATTTGGGCATCTTCTCTCCCCGATATATGCTCCTTGGGCTCGTCAGAAGAAAGGGGCATAGTTTATTAACTTAGTAACTTTGACACTGGCAGAGTTTTGTGACCACCTGCAGGAAGAAGGGGATAAGTTCAGGAATAACAGATCGTTTTGTACCCAATGTGTGAGCTCACAGGCTCAGGCACATTCTCCATCCTTTGCACACTGCTAAATCATTAATAATTTTATTAGCAGTGAGAAAATCAAATCTGGATTGCCTCTGATTTGAGTCACTCTCATTAAATGTACTTTCTCATCATGGACCTGTAGGAGAAGATTGATGTGCGTGTGTGTATATGTGTGTGTACAGCAAGACAGCACTTCACACCAGTCACACCCGGCCATAGAACCAGTTGTTCTAAACTGCAGCAAGACAGGGAATAAAGGCTGTTCGATTTCAGGGAGAGGAATGAAGCTGGACTGCGATTGTCTGTTGATGGGACGGACTCCCAGGGCTGCCCTACACACATTGTGCAGTTTGTGTCAACCCTGAAGCTGACATGACTGAAGCCATTTTTGACTGCTTCAGTGTTGCCACACCGAGGGATAGGGAGCTGAGGGATAGGGAGGGGCAAATTGAGATAGAGGGAGGGGGGGACATATAGCCAAAACAACATATTTTCTCTTGGAAACCAAGGTCATGCAAACTCCCCTTCCCCTGTTTAAAATTTCCCCTAATTAAAAGAGCAAATATGTCCCCAGTCACATTGTCCAATGAAAGTATGACACTCCTTTTCTCCTTCAACTGTCACCTGTTGGGATGACCTTGGTTCCCACAAGAAAACATTTTGCTTTGACTGTTTGCCTGTCTATCTATTTCCCCCTCCCTTCCCTCTCTGAGAGTTCATGGCAACTGTGTGGTCCATCTTCCCCTACTTATTCAAGAAAGCGAAAAACTCTTGAAACATGGCATTTCAAAAGGAACAGGAGTGATAGCAGGACATAATCAAAGCAGGCTCTGAGGGGCTTCAGCCAATCCGCAGGAGTGAAGAGGATATTGTACTGGCCGCTCTGGGAAACTGATAAGGGAACTTTCTCACGGTCATCCTCTGCTGGCTTTCAAGCAATGTGACCCACATGGCCTTCCCTCCCCTTACATTCCTCAAAAGGTGAAAAAAGGCCCGGCCACCTAGGTGCCAGGCTAAAGGTTATAAATCAATAGACTACAGGATACATAGGGGGTGGAAGGAATAAGATCCCTTTTCCCTGAAGAATGACAGATTCACACATTTGACAGCAACTATGAGGCAGCCAAAGATGGCTTCCGCCAGGTTGACATTTGCATTACGTTGAATTCAGACACGAGATGATAGAATAGAATAGAATAGAATATTTATTTCTAAGCCGCGCCCTCTCCCGAAGGACTCGGGGCGGCGTACAATAAAACAAATAAAATACAAAGTACAATACAATACAAATCTGAACAGGACATACATATAACAAGAACGTATATAAAACGTATACAAGGAGGAGGTAGGCTAATAGCTAAAAAAAACAATTAAACAATTAACAATTAAAACAATTAAAAAGTCACAATATTTAAAAACCCCAATAAATAAATTCTATTGAATTACATTAATAAAAAACCCGTCAGGAGCGATATAGTTGGATCATGGTTGAGCCAGGCCAGCTACTTGGAATAGGTGGGTCTTGAGCTTAACTCTGAAGGAACGGAGGTCGGACGTCGTCCTAATATCCGGAGAGAGGTCATTCCACAGGGCTGAGCCCGCCACAGAGAAGGCTCTACTCCTAGGCGCCGCCCCTTGACACTGTCTGGTGGACGGCACCTGGAGGAGTCCCTCTCTGTGCGAGCGAATTGGTCGCAGGGATGTATGGGGCAGAATACGATCCCGCAAGTAACTAGGTCCTGAGCCATGGAGCGCTTTAAAGATCGTAATCAAGACCTTGAAACGCACCCGATAGACCACAGGAAGCCAGTGCAGCTCGCGCAGGAGAGGTGTCACATGGGAGTACTTCGTACTCCCCATAATCACCCGCGCGGCTGGCCGCATTCTGGACCAACTGCAGTCTCCGAGTGCATTTCAAGGGAAGCCCCATGTAGAGAGCGTTACAGTAGTCCAGGCGAGACGTCACCAGTGCGTGAGTGACTGTGCGTAGGGCGTCCCGGTCCAATAGGGGGCGCAATTGGCGCACCAGGCGAACCTGGTGGAACACCCTCCTGGCCACGGCAGTCACATGGTCATCCATGGACAGCCTGGCATCCAGGAGGACGCCCAAATTGCGCGCCCGCTCCACGGGGGCGAGTTGAATGCCCCCAATGGCCAGAGATGGGATTAACTGGTTGAACCGGGGGGCCGGAACCCACAGCCACTCCGTCTTGGAAGGGTTGAGCCTGAGTTGGTTGTCATCCATCCAGACCCGTACGGCTTCCACACACCGGGACATGTGATGATGACGATGGTGATAAAGGGCCTCTTCCTGGACATTGTAAGACTGGAAACGTCCACTGAATTGACGGGACTTGTTTTTCCCCCAAGGCTCCTCATAAGTCTCACAAGCTGCTTCAGCTCAGGTGGGATGCACAGCTGTTTGAACATCTGCAGCTGTGGCTTTTGCCAACCTCTTGCAATAGTAACTCTCTGGTGGGGCATTAAAGGAAATGTGTGTTCCTGAAACCTGTAAGATTAAGCAGCTAGCCAGCTGTTCTTACCGTTGATCTTTTGAAAATACGTTTACCTTGGGTAGTCCTCTGCTTACGACCACAATCCAGCCCCAATGTTGCTAAGCGAGGCAATTGTTAAGTGAATTTTGCCCCATCTTACGACTGTTCTTGCCACTGCAGTTGTTAGGGGAATCTGGCTTCCCATTGACTTGGTCAAGTCAATGGCAAAACCTTCTGACCCCAGCACACGGCAACCGTCACGAATACAAGCCAGTTGCCAAGCATTTGAACTCTGATAACTACAAGGGTGCTAAGTGCGAGAAACGGCCCCTTTTTTCAGTGCTGTTGAAACTTTAAACGGTCATTAAGTCAACTGTTGAAAGCCGAGGACTACCTGAAGCATGGTGGGGAATGGGGATGGTCTTGGGTGGTCAGGAAGGGAGACATCCTGCCAGTTCACTGTTAGGCTCGCGGAATTTATTTTTATTTGTTTATTAAATTTATTGGCCGCCCATCTTATCAAAGGGCATCTTACCGACCCCATGAATGCGGTGACGAAGAAAATGTGGTTCAAAGTCAGGGGTGAAACCAACTTACCTTCGCTACCGGATCGCAAATGTGAGCGTGATCGGGACTTCTCTGCCTTGGCAAACCTAGGCCATGTGAAATCCCCACAAAGTTGCCAAGATGGAGAAATGCTGGGCTGGAGGTTCTATATCACAACTATACAGTGCAAAGAAAAGCAAATAGGATGATCAAAGGCCATACAAAGAACGGTTGCAGGATTTAGGTCTGGCTAGTCTAGAGAAAAGAAGGACTAGGGGTAACATGACAGCTGTATTCTAGTATTTGAGAGGCTGCCCCAAAGAAGAGGGAGTCAAATTATTCTCCAAAGCACCAGAAGGCAAGTCAAAAAACAATTGATGGAAACTAAACAAAGAGAGAAGCAACCTGGAATTAAGCAGAAACTTCCTAACAGTGAGGACAATTAACCAGTGGAACAGAAGTTGCCTCCAGAAGTTGTGGGTGCTTCATCACTGGAGGCTTTTAAGAAGAGACTGGACAGTCACTTGTCTGAAATGGTATACGGCTGTGATGGCGAACCTACGGCATATGGCAGAACCGTCTCTGTGTGGGCATGCATGCCATCGCCAGCTGCACTTCATGCGCGATGGCCGGCTGGTCTTCACAGCCTGAAAATGGCCCCCCAAAATGGCCATTTTCCAGACTTTGGGGCCTTTTTCAGGCTGTTTTCAGGCCGTTTCCCCGACCCCAAAAATAGCCAATAAACATGCATGCACCGTCCGACTTGTCTTCAGATTTCCAGCGCTCCGGCGCGCATACATGCGCAAACATTCCAGTTTGGGCACTCAGTGCTGAAAAGATTCGCTATCACTGGTAGAGTGTCTCAGGCTTGAGCAGAGGAGACCTCCAATATTCCTTCCAGCTCTATTCTGATTGATTGATTGATTGAAAACCAGTCAATGGAGAAGAACTATCAGCCGCGGGAATGATAACAGACCCTCCATAGAAAGCTTTTGTAAAAAGCATTAACTTGGTTTATAACCTCTCTTCAGCTCAGGGAGATGAAGCCCGTTAGGGCTGCTTTTTATGTGGCTCGAAAGTGGCCTGTTAAGTGTAAACACATTTTTTAATTCCGTATCAATTAAACCTTCATTAAGCCTGACGTTCTATTTGTTTCAGGGTCAGTGACACATTCGGCAGATTGTCCCGTTGCATTTATGGGCCTTTCGGGAGAGCTGAATGCACTCTTCCGAGGACTGGGAGGAACGTATGAAGGGAAAGGGGGTCAGGTTTCTTCGTTGAGATATACATCCATCCTCTTTGAAGTCTTGGTTCTTTCTCTTGATTTATCAAGGGTTTTTGGGCGGCGGCTAATAATATTCTGCTGTGAGACTGGTGTTCGGACCTAGGCTTCCCAAAAGCACGAAGCCGACTCCTCGTCCTGATGAAAACCCCTTTTATTTCATTTTAAAGGGAATTCCTCTCCAGCAAAGTCCCGGCCAGCAGTCTTTCATGAGATTTTACAACTACAGACCTTGATCAGGCTTGGAGAGCTGCCAGGCCGATATCTTCCAAACTCCACGCTGTAGCAGCAATTCCTTGGCAAGAAGTCAGGAACAGATCTTCACCCGAATGAACTGAACTAATTGTCTTCTGCAAACTCCCCTCCACTTTTGATCCTCTTTATTCCCTAGGGGAGGGGCCATTCATCATCCCCCTGTGGCCTGACTCCCAAGTTGACCCCTGTTCTTTAGCTGTTTATCAGGCTTGGAGAGTGGCCAGGCCGAGATCTTTCAGATGCCGCAATACTTGGCAAGAATGCAGGAATGAACTAATGGTCTCCTGCAAACTCCACTCCCCTTTCGCTCCTCTTTTATTCACTGTGGGAGGGGCCATTCACCTGTGGCTTTACTCCCAAGTCTATCCTTGTTCCTTAGATGTTCCCTTCGTCTGGCAACTCTGTGCATGTGCACACTGGGAACAGGCTCCAGCTGTTCTTCTGCCTCACTGATGTCTGACTCAGAGGGCAGCTGATAACTGTCGGACAGCCCTGGCCCCATCTCTGCCTCTGACACAGAACCCTCCTCAGAGCCTTCCCCAGACTCCAGGACTGGCCCAGGCTCCTCCCCAACCTCCTTACTGTCTGAGGCAGCAGACAGCTCCACTGGCTGCTTGCGGGCCACAACAATTGGTATGGGGTCTGAAATAGTATAGGGTCTCTTACTTGAGCAGGGGGTTGGACTAGTAGACCTCGAAGGTCCCTTCCAGCTCTTTTCTAATTGATTAAATAGCATTCCAGGGACGTTCTTGAATGGAGAGCCAGTCCTCATGTGCAGAAATCAAGCATCACTGAAAGAGAAGCTGCCTAGCTTCCATTTGGATACATCCGGGAAAAGTAAGAGAGGGCCAGTTTAGGGAAGTCTTCTGACATTCAGGCAGGATCTGCCTTCCTGTAACTTAAATTCTTTGGGTCTTGCACTTGTGAGCACGAGAGAACAGGCTTTGACCTTCTTTGGTGAGACAGGCTTTCTGGGATTTGAAGATGGCTCTCCCCACCTCCCTACAGCTTCTCTTCTCGTGGCTAAACATACCTTGCTCTTGATATCTTGCAGAACACAGAATAACAGCATTGGAAGGGACCTTGGAGGTCTTCTAGTCCAACCCCCTGCCTAGGCAGGAAACCCTACACCACTTCAGACAAATCCAACATCTTCTTAAAGACTTCCAGTGTTGGAGCATTCACAACTTCTGGAGGCAAGTCGTTCCACTGATTAATTGTTCTAACTGTCAGGAAATTTCTCCTTAGTTCTAAGTTGCTTCTCTCCTTCGTTAGTTTCCACCCATTGCTTCTTGTCCTGCCCTCAAGTGCCTTGGAGAACAGCTTGACTCTCTCTTCTTTGTGGCAGTACCTCAAATACTGGAAGACTGCTATCATGTCACCCCTTTGTCCTTCTTTTCATTAAACTAGACCAGGGGTGTCAAACTCAAGGCCCGCGGGCCAGATACAGCCTACGGGGTGTTGAGATCTGGCCCGGGGGCCACCCTAGAAACAGTGAAGGGCCAGCCCAGGGTGCCTCCACCAGTGAAAATAGAACTCGGGAGGGCTGAATGCGGCACTCCTGGGCTCCGTTTTCAGCTACAATGGTCTCCTGCAGCCCTCCTTATCGTGGCAGAGTGCTCAGACCTTAACAGGAAACTCTTGACACGAGTGACGTTGAGCTGGCCACACCCACCCTGGCCACACCCACCCAGCCCCCTGACATCAAACACAATCCTGATGCAGCCCTCAATGAAATCGAGTTTGATGCCCCTGAACTAGACATACCCAATTCCAGCAACCGTTCTTCATATGTTTTAGCCTCCAGCCCCCTAATCATCTTTGTTGCCCTTCTCTGCACTCTTTCCAGGGTCTCAACCTCTTTTTGGATATTATGGTGAGCAAAACTGGATGCCGTATTCCAGGGGTGTCCAAACTTGGGAACTTTAAGACTTGTGGACTTCAACTCCCAGAATTCCCCAGCCAGCAGTTCCCAAGTTTGGACACCCCTGCCGTATTCCATCTTCCGTCCTTGTTTCTTCTCTCCCATCCTCCTCTTTTTCCCTCCTCTGAACCTGCTTCAGCTTCTCTGAAACCCTCTTTTAAGCACAAGGGACAAAGGGCTTGAGTGTAATCCACACACAGCAAAGCAGATAATTGTTGCCTTCAGGTTGACACTCTTCTCAAGCCCCAACAGTTCATGAATGGAAATGCAAGATTCTCCGGGAGCTTCATCAATCATCCTTAATGCCCGGGAAAAAAAGAAGAGTCTGGAGGCAGAATCTTGAAAATGGAATCCGTGACACCCCGGCCGCCATTCATTAGTGAACTCATTAAGGTGGAGTCTCACTGAATCATTTCAGTTTCTTTCTCTTCAATTGCTTAACTGAAGCACTAATAGTTCTTATACCACATAACGGCTCAGCTATCCATCTATTCTGCCCTGGTCAGGCTTGGAAATGCTGCTTTTTTATTTCTCAACTTTCTCAAGCATTCTCCTTCTTCAGTTTCCATCCATTCTTCCTTGTCTGGCCTTCAGGTGCTTTGGGAAATAGCTTGACCCCCTCCTCTCTGTGGCAGCCCCTCAAATATTGGAAGATGCTCTCCTGTCTCCCTGTTCCTTCTCTTCACTAGACTAGCCATGCCCAGTTCCTGCAACTATTCATTGTGCCTCCAGGCTTTGATCATCTTAGATAGATTCAGATTAACAGAGTTGGAAGGGACCTTAGAGGCCATCTAGTCCAACCCCCAGCCCCAGCTCCTCAAATATTGGAAGATGCTATCCTGTCTCTCCTGCTCCTTCTCTTCACTAGACTAGCCATGCCCAGTTCCTGCAACTGTTCATCGTATGTTTTAATCTCCAGGACTTTGATCATCTTAGATATATTCGGATTAACAGAGTTGGAAGGGATTTTGTAGGTCATCTAGTCCAACCCCCTCCCAAGCAGGAGATCCTACCTACACCATTTCTGACAGATGGCAGTCTAGTCTCTTCTTAAAAGCCTCCAATGATGAAGCTACCACAACTTCTGAAGGCAACTTCTGTTACATCGGTTGATTGTTCTGTCAGAAAATCCTCCTTATTTCCAGGTTGAATGTCTCCTTGTTCAGTTTCCATCCATTATTCCTTGTCTGACCTTCAGGTGCTTTGACCCCCTCCTCTCTGTGGCAGCCCCTCAAATATTGGAAGACTGCTCTCCTGTCTCCCCTGGTCCTTCTCTTCACTAGACTAGCCATGCCCAGTTCCTGCAACCGTTCATCGTATATTTTAGCCTCCAGTCCCCTCATCATCCTGGTTGCTCTTCTCTGCATTCTTTCTAGAGTCTCAACATCTTTTTTATAGTGTGGTGACCAAAACAGGATATTTTATGGAGTGGTATTAGTATCTCCCTTGTTCTTGATTGTATCCCTCTGTTAATGTAATTTAGGATTGCGTTGGCTTTTTTGGCTGCCGCTGCACACTGCTGGGTCATATTTAACTGGTTGTCCACTAAGACTCCAAGATCCCTCTCACGTCGTTACTGCTATTAAACTTGGTTTCACCCAGTCTATATACCACTTCACAGTGATTTACAAGCTTTAGCTGGTGAGAATTGAACTGCCAAACTGCCGTTGTAAGTGTCAAAACAGTCACTAAAGGAAATAGCCATGCCCAGTTCCTGCAACCGTTCATCATATGTTTTAGTCCCCAGTCCCCTCATCATCCTGGTTGCTCTTCTCTGCACTCTTTAATCTCAACATCTTTTTAACCATGTGACAAAACTGGATGCAGTTCTCTAGGTATGGCCTTACTAAAGCTTTATAGAGAGGTATTAGTACCTCCCTTGATCTTGATTGTATCCCTCTGTTGATGCAGTTTAGGATTGCATTGGCTTTTTTGATTGCTGCTGCACACGGCTGGCTCCTATTTAGCTGGTTGTCCACTAAGACTCCCAAGATCCCTCTCCCAGTCACTGCTATTAAACCTGGTTTCACCCAGTCTATATGTGTTCTTTGGTCTTTATTGCTTAAGTGTAAGACTTTACTTCTCTCTACATTGAATTTCACTTTGTTAGATAGGGCCCAGGGTTCAAGCCTGTCAAGATCCATCTGGATCTTGAGTCTATCTTCTAGGGCTGTTGGCTATTCCTGCCAGCTTAGTATCATCCACATATTTGGTAAGTTCCACTTCTAGTCCCTCATCTAAGTAGTTTATGAAGATACTGAAGAGTCCTGGGCCTAAGACGGAACCTTGTGGTACCGCACTGCTTACTATAAACTCGGTTTTCCAATAAAGGAGAGTATTTGCAGCTCAGGGTTGAGATGAGGGGTCTTTGCTGCTCTCTGGGCTTGATTGTTTTCCTGCAGACGTTTCATGACCCAAGTAGGTAACATCATCAGTGCTAGAAGGAAATGAGGTTTGCAAAGAGGAGGAGGAAGACTGTGGGGTCCTGGGCTTGCTTATTTTCTTGCAGACATTTCATGACCCAACTAGGTAACGTCATCAGTGCTAGCCCTGATCTCAGTTTAGCTAAGCTCCTGTTTCTTCTTTCTCTTTGTCTGCACTTGATGTGATGCTACTTGCCCTAAAAGGAAAGACTGTGGTTGGCCATATATTTCAGAGCGCCAAGGTTTGATGGCTCAAAGTGGGAACATTTTTCCAGTGTCCTGACCCTGTGGTATGTTCCCCCCCTGTACACCCAAAACACCCCCTCACACAATTTTACTATTGCCTGCTCCCATCAGCTGCCCTGTCTACTCTTTCCGCAAGTGTGTTGGCTGTGTAGCCTGTGTCCCCCGCCTTCCCACCTCCCCGTAAAGGCCTCCCCCATCTGGCACCCTGCAGATGTGTGGCTTTCAATTCTCCTTGTTCCCAGCTTTATAGTCATGAGATTTGTAGGCCCACATCTGGAGAGTGTCAGACTGGAGAAAGATTTAGTAGGGTGTGTGGAATCCATGCTTTATGATAGATGAAATGATCACCAAAGGAGTCATGCTAACTTGAAGGATGGCAAACCTCTTGGCTTAAAATAATGATTCTTAAACTCAGGGTGGGTTATTAGGGCAAATCTTGGGATTATTGCAGCTGTTTGTAAATAGCTTGTTTGTAACTCAGTATTCTACCTAGGCTTCCGCAAAAAGCACGAGGCAGAGTCCTGGTCCCGATAAAACCCCTTTTATTAAACGAATGTGAATTCCTCTCATTCACATTCAGCCAAGGCCTGGCAAACAGTCTTTCAAAGGTGAATTTATGATCACAGACCTTATCTAGCTTGGAAAGCTGCCATGTAAATATTTTCCAAATAAGATGCTGTGGAAGGAAAGACACTGGGCACAGAGTCTCTGAGATTCACGGACAGATCTTCACACTCCTGAAACAAATCTAACGACCGACCGAATGAATTGTCTCCTGCAAAAGCCCACTCCCCTTTCACTTGGATGCATTAGATATTCCAAAAACAGGAGGCTGTTTGTTGAGGCTCAGTCACTTTCAATTCCCAGTTGGTCTGACCGAGGCTTCCCAAGAGCCTGAAGCAAACTCCTGGTCCCTACAAAAAACCCTTTTATTAATTGACTGTGAATTCTGCTCATTCACATCCAGCAAAGTCTTTCGAGGGAGGATTTACAGTCACAGACCTTATCTGGCTTGGAGAGCTGCCAGGCCGAGATCTTGGCAAGGAGTCTCGGAGAGTCACGAACCAATGAAGCGAACTAATTATCTCCTGCAAACTCCACTCTCCTTTTGCTCCTCTTTTATTTCCTCTGGGAGGGGCCATTCATCGTCCACCTGTGGCCTTACTCCCAAGTCGACCCCTGTTCCTTAGTTCTTCCCTTCTCCTGGCAGCTCTGCGCGTGTGCACACTGGGAACAGGCTCCAGCTGTTCTTCTGCCCCACTGATCTCCGACTCCGAAGGCAGCTGATAACTGTCAGACGGCCCTGGCTCCCTCTCTGCCTCCTGACACAGAGCCCTCATCAGAGCCTTCCCCAGACTCCAGGACTGGCCCATGTTGCTCCCCAACCTTCCTCACTGTCCAACTCCACTGCCAGTTCTGCTGGCGGGCCACAACACTTAGTTTGGAACTGTATCACAGGTAGTCCTCCACTTACAACCACAAGTGAGCCCAACATTTCTTGTTGCTGAGTGAAACATTTGTTAAGCGAATTGTGACCCGTTTTACAACCTTTCTGACCACGGTCATTAAGTGAAGTGCTGCACTCATTAAATTAGTGCCACGGTTGTTACGGGAATCTGGCTTCTCCATCAACTTTGCTTGTCAGAAGGTGGCAAAAGTGGATCGCATGACTGCTGCAACCGTCATAAATGTGAGCCAGTTGCCAGGCATCCGAAGGTAAATCACATGACCATGGGGATGCTACGATGATCCTAAGTGTGAAAAACAGCTCTTTTTCCAGTGCTGCTGAAACTTTGAACGGTCATTAAGTGAGGTGTTGTAAGTCGGGGGCTACCTGTAGAAGGAGCAGGAGGAAAGATCCTGTCCACTCGCAAAGCTTCCCTAACCTGCTCCCGAGTTGCCATAAGCGGTGGGATGGGGAACTAGAAAGTGCCATCTTTCATACAAGAGCCGTGGTGGCGCAGTGGTTAGAATGCAGTATTGCAGGCTGACTCTGCCCACTGCCAGGAGTTTGATTCTGAGCAGCTCAAGGTTGACTCAGCCTTCCCTCCTTTTGAGGAGGGTAAAATGAGGACCCAGATTGTTGGGGGCAAGAGGCTGACTTTGTAGAGAGGGCTGGAAAGCACTATGAAGCAGTATATAAGTCTAGGTGCTATTGCTATTTTCCTTCCTTCCTTCCTCCCTCCCTCCCTTCCTTCCATGGTGTGCAGCGGTTAGAGTGCGGTACTGCAAGCTACTTCTGCTGACTGCTGGCTGACTGCAATTTGGCAGTTCAAATCTCACCAGGCTCAAGGTTGACTCAGCCTTCTGTCCTTCCTAGGTGGGTAAAATGAGGACCCAGATTGTTGGAGGCAAGAGGCTGAATCTGTATGCTGCTTAGAGAGGGCTGTAAAGCATTTTGAAGCGGTATATAAGTCTAATTGCTGTTCATTCCTTCCTGCCTGCCTGCCCACCCACCCACCCACCCTCCCATCCATCCATCCTTCAACCATTCATATTGTGCAGTGGTTAGAATGCAGTACTGCAGGCTAATTCTGCCCATTGCCAGCAGTTCAATCTTGACTGGCTCAAGGTTGACTCAGCCTTCCATCCTTCTGAGATTGGTAAAATGAGGACAGAGATTGTTGGGGGCAAGAGGCTGTAAACCACTTAGAAAGGCCTGTAAAGCACTGTAAAGCGATATATAAGTCTAAGTGCTATTGCTATCGTCCTTCCTTCCATCCATCCACCCATGGTGTGCAGTAGTTAGAATGCAGTATTGGAGGCAGACTTTGCCAACTGCCAGCAGTTTGATTGGCTCAAGGTTGACTCAGCCTCCCATCCTTCTGCATTGGGTAAAATGAGGACAGAGATTGTTGGGGGTAATATGCTGACTCTGTATGCTGCTTAGAGAGGGCTGTAAATATTTTGAAGAGGTATATAAATGCTGTTGCTGTTCCTTCAAGCCTGCCCGCCCTCCCATCCATCCATCCATCCATCCATCCATGGAGTGCAGTGGTTAGAATGCAGTACTGCAGGCTAATTCTGCTCATTGCCAGCAGTTCAATCCTGACCGGCTCAAGGTTGACTCAGCCTTCCATCCTTTTGAGGTCGGTAAAATGAGGACCCAGATTGTTAGAGACAATAGGCTGCAAACCACTTAGAAAGGGCTGTAAAGCACTATAAAGCGGTAAATAAGTCTAAGTGCTATTGTCTTTCCTTCCTTCTTTCCTTCCTTCCTTCCTTCCTTCCTTCCTTCCTTCCTTCCTTCCTTCCTTCCCTCCTTCCTTCCTTCCTTCCATCCATTCATTCATCCATTCATCCATCCATGGTGTGCAGTGATTAGAATGCAGTATTTCAGGCAAACTCTGCCCACTGCCAGCAGTTCAATCCTGATCAGCTCAAGGATGACTCGGCCTCCCATCCTTCCGCGTTGGGTAAAATGAAGACCCAGATTGTTGGGGGCGATAAGACTGTAAACCTCTTACAGCATAATACTGTAAAGCATTGTAAAGTGATTGCTGTCCCTTCTTTCCTTCCTTCCTTCCCTCTGCTCACTCCCAGCAGTTCAGTTCTCACCAGCTCAAGGTTGACTCAACCTTCCGTCCTTCCAAGGTTGGTAAATGAGGACCCAGATTGTTGGGGGCAAGAGGCTGACTCTGTAAACCGCTTAGAGAGGGCTGCAAAGCACTGTGAAGCTGTATATAAGTCTAAGTGCTCTTGCTATTCCTCTTCCTTTTCTCCTTCCTTCCTTCCTTCCTTTCATAACTCTGCCCACTGCCAGCAGTACAATCCTGATCAGCTCAAGGATGACTCGGCCTCCTTCCACGTTGGGTAAAATGAGGATCCAGATTGTTGGGGGCAACACGCCAACCCTGTAAACCCCTTAGAGAGGGCTATAAAGCACTAAGCAGTATATAAGTCTAAGGGCATGTAGCTATTGCTATCCTCCTGTGGAGTTTGGTGCCCTCATTACAGCGCAGGAGGAGGCTGGAAAAATCCTGCTTCTTGCGCACGGGCACACATAAAGCCCTAATGCCTATCGTGACTCACCAAACTCCCAACGGATTTGTCTTATCCTTGCATTTTTGGCATCTTCCCCTTTCCCCCCCTCCCAATAGGTAGAATGGCTTTAATTTCCCAAGGGAAGCCTCTCTACGTGACACGCTGTAGGCTGGGCACTGGGAACCTGTGACTTGCTTTGCTCCCTGCAATGGGGCTGGAGCATGTCAAAACATGACAAGCAGCCAGCAAAATGTCACCAGCGTGATCCAAATGCTCAGCCTGGAGGGGGCTTGGAAGGACTTAATAATCTCAGGCACGGATTGTCCCCGCTTGCTTGAGCAGGTGCCATCTCTCCTCCAAAGAGAATCTCCCTCGGAGCCACGGCAGCTGCAGCTCCCTCTTCGATTGGCAGCTTCATTAAGCGCACCGAGTGAGTTACGATGACAAGACCACGGGGCTGGTTTAGGTTTCCCGGCTTTTGATTACCCGAAAGAGGGAACCGTCTCCAGTCTGATCCGTCCCTTGGTGCTCTTCCCAATGCCCCAATAAAATATCTGAGCCATATCTATAATATTGACAGAGCAAATGATCGTAATTTATTGGTGGAGATTTACAGCCCTTTCTCGCAGGATCGGAGAGCTCTCCAAATGTATTCCTACCTCACCTCTCTGCATACGAGAGGTTGGATGCCAGTGGGGTGGAGGGGGCCTATGACAATTCACTGTGGCAACACGTCACTATAATCCCGCTCTATAAAGCCTTAGTAAGACCACACCTAGAGTACTGCATCCAGTTTTGGTCCCCACACTATAAAAAAGATGTTGAGACTCTAGAAAGAGTGCAGAGAAGAGCAACCAGGATGATTGGGGGACTAGAGGCTAAAACATATGATGAGCGGTTGCAGGAACTGGGCATGGCTAGTCTACTGAAGAAAAGGACCAGGGGAGACATGATAGCTGTCTTCCAATATTTGAGGGGGTCAAGCTATTCTCCAAAGCACCCAAAGGCCAGACAAAGAACGATGGATGAAAACTGAACTAGGAGAGATTCAACCTGGAAATAAGGAAGAATTTTTTGAGAGTGAGAACAATCAACCCATGGAACAGAAGTTGCCTTTGGAAGTTGTGGGAGCTTCATTCCTGGAGGCTTTCAAGAAGAGACTGGACTGCCATCAGTCAGAAATGGGGTAGGGTCTCCTGCTTGGGCAGAAGAGGTTGGACTAGATGGCCTACAAGGTCCCTTCCAACTCTGTTATTCTATATTGAATGGAACAACTTACCTTCAGGAATTGTAGGAGCTTCATCCCTGGATGAAGCTTGTAGAAGCTTGTAGGAGCTTCATCCCTGTGGTATCCTACCACATACATCCCTGCGACCAATTCGCTCTCACAGGGAGGGACTCCTCTGGGTGCCGTCCACCAAGCAGTGCCAACGGGCGGCGCCTAGGAGTAGAGCCTTCTCTGTGATGGGCCCAACCCTCTGGAATGACCTCCCCCCCGACATTAGAACCACCACGGACTTCCGCTCCTTCCGACAAAAATTGAAGACTCACCTGTTCCGTTTAGCCGGCCTGGCCCACTTATAGTTCTACTCTTACCTCCTGGCGGATATTTTATTGGGATAATTTTTAGGGTAAATGTTTTTATAATTTTAAAATTTTAATCTAACTTAACTAAACTGTACAGTGAATCATTACTACCTCCTCCAGTCCTATATTTAATTTAATTTATTTATTTTGTATTTATACCATGTATAGTTATTGTTCATTTATTTTAATATGACTGTACACCGCCCCGAGTCTCTTTTGAGAGAGGGGCGGTCTAGAAATTGAATAAAGTTAAGTGGAGGCTTTCAAGAAGAGACTGGACTGCCATCGGTCAGAAATGGGGTTGGACTAGATGACCTACAAGGTCCCTTCCAACTCTGTTAATCAGCAAGGCAAAACATGCAAGCTTCTGGTCCCTCCTTTCATTAAGGAGACAGCCTTAAAGGAAGGCTGGGGTTGGCCTTTTTGCATTTTGCTTGGTGCCAAGTGCTTGCCTTTTCCTGCTGTCTGAAGGTCATGGCTAAAATAGCTGTTCTCCTGTTCTTGGGCTCGGTTTGCACGGCAGCTAAACTGGGTCAGGGGAGGTTCGTCTGTTGTGCAAACAGGATCCGGTTAATTAACTCCCACAGAAAACGGTAGTTAAACCTTCCCACCTAGTCAGCTGCATCGCACAAATGAATCAGCAGCTTCCCTTCCCCAGAGGGATCCTGCAAAGATGAGGCTCCCCGAGGGACTTCTGCTCTTCCCAGCTGGGAGACTGTCTGCACACAGCCCAAAGCGGGGTTTCTCAACCTCTCTGGCTGGGGAATTCTGGGAGTTGAAGTCCACCCATCGGACCATTGCCAAGATTGAGAAACGCCTAGTCCAAAAGCAGCCTGGCATGATTATAAATGTTACATCTATGAACTCCTGGTAGTATATTGCTCATCTGGTTATTTTAAGGGTAATGTTTTAGTTTTAATTGTTTTTAGGGCTTTTAGCTTCATATTTATTTATTCTTCTGTACAGGACTCTTAATTTTAACCTCCTCCACACACATACATACATACATATATTTATAACCCTATTTATATTTGTATTTTATCTGTGATTTATTGTGGACTGTACACCGCCCCGAGTCCCTTTTTGGGAGAGGGGGCGGTTTAGAAATGTGAATAAATAATAAATAATAATAATAATCCATCTTCAAGTTATCAATCCCCCTCTGGGAAAGACGGTGAGAAATTAAGAAATACAAAATACAAGTAGTTCTCTCCTTACGACTGCAATGGGGTCCACAGTTTACCTTGTTAAGTGAGATGTTTGTTGAGTGAGTTTTGCCCCACTTTATGACCTTTCTTCCTTCAGCATGTTGGAAGAAATGTCCTTCTGCGTTCAGTTCCAAGTGAGGAGGAAGACACTGGAAATATGGTGGCCACTTGGAAAGATGGTTTTAGTGGTGGACAGGATCATATGGCTTGAGATGCTGGGGGGGAAAAGGGAAGAGATGTTGAGAGTGCCTGGGTTTTATGCCAGCTATGGGCTTTTGAATTTGAGCTTGTATTCTGATTGGTTGTCAGACTCCCATGGGGTCATGCAGAGGGCAAATATGTCCCGAGTCCCAGGCTTGGTTGACTCTTTCTGGGTGCTGTAATCTTCCCAGGTACCATGTGGTGAGATGCAGTGGTGGGATTCAATTTTTTTTTACTACCGGTTCTGTGGGCGTGGCAAGGAAAGGGTACTGTAAAATCTCCATTCCCTCCTGAGCAGCTGGGACTCGGGAGGCAGAGAATCGATGGTGGTGGGGCCCATCAGAGGTGGTACTTACCAGTTCTCCAAACTACTCAAAATTTCCGTTACTGGATCTCCAGAACTAGTCAGAACCTGCTGAATACCATCTCTGGTGAGATGAGTAGAGGGTTAATCCTACCTTTCTTGGATCTTGAGTGAGGGCATTTGCCTATGAATAGACCTAGCTATCTCTTTATCTCTTAAGTGTTGGCATCTGCTGTGGGCTCTTGAGGAGGGTGGGGGCTATTAAGAGCGAGTCTGCTTCCTGCCTTGAAAAAACACGTTTCTCCGTTTCTCACCCAGGGAAAGATAATATTCTGGCTTTTTAATATTTCCTAGGATATTTCATTTTTCTAGGAGAGGGGTGGGTGCTAACTTCCTACAGGCAAAACTCTTTCTACTCACTCTTCTGTCCCTCCCAAAAGGGGGAAAGACAAACGTGTTAAAGGCTGGAGTCCAGAATTAGGAAAATCTGAAATCATGTTGCATGTTCTTGGTGCTCCGGATACTTGAATTGTAATGAACATTTCTGTGACATCCTCCCCCAGTAAAAATCTTGTCGTTTTTCCTAAAAAAAAAATCCATTTGTGACTTCAATCAAACTTGCACAGGTGCAAACAATGGGGTAAGACAGAGTTCCCCAAGCTTTCTGGCTTTGCAGACCAGTGGGAGGGAGGAAGAGTGGGGATGGCCCCACATGAGTGGCCTGGAAGCGCACATATGCACAGATACATATGTGCAAGTTTGGGGGAGCTTGCACAAATGGAGTTGTGTGTGCACACGCTTGCCCACTGCTTGCACAAGTGGGGGTGGGGTGCACATGCATGTGCTTGCCTGCTGCTTCCACGACCCAGTTCTGAACGGCTCACGGCCCAATAGTGGGGATCCCTGGAGTAAGAAATTTCTTCTTCTTCTTCTTCTTCTTCTTCTTCTTCTTCTTCTTCTTCTTCTTCTTCTTCTTCTTCTTCTTCTTCTTCTTCTTCTTCTTCTTCTTTCTTCTTCTTCTTCTTTTTCTTCTTCTTCTTCTTCTTCTTCTTCTTCTTCTTCTTCTTCCTCCTCCTCCTCCTCCTCCTCCTCCTCCTCCTCTCCTCCTCCTCCTTCTCTTTCTCCTCCTCCTCCTCCTCTTCCTCCTCCTCCTCCTCTTTCTCCTTCTTCCTAGCATATTCTCCCAGGTGTACAGTCCACTTTTCAGATCATTGAGTGCCATTTTGCATGCTCAGCTGCATTTGCAGGGTGCAGGGCCACGGCTTCCATATCTTTGTTGATAGTGTCTTACCACCTCTGTTTTGGGCACCCAAGAGATCACCTAGTTGGTAGGCAGTCTTGGCCATGATGGAAGCTGCTGCTCTCTGGATATGTCCATACCAGCAGAGCCGGCCTTCTCTCCTCTTCTCTGTAATTGGTGCCACACCAAAATGTTGTTGAATGGTGTCATTTGTGATGCCGTCGAGAAGGAGATGCCTGATCTCCAACAAAGCCTTCGTATTTCCATGGCATGGAGAGAGCTTTCATAAGAAATATACCTGTCTTTTTTTTCCTCTCTTTCCAAAATCTGTTGCTAATATTGACTGGAGGGAATTTCTTGTTTCACTTGGAGTTGTTTTACTCATTTGTCTAGGCTGGGTGCTGTTTGTATATTCTCTAGTGCAGGGGTGTCAAACTCAATTTCATTGAGGGCCACATCATGGCTGTGGTTGACCTCAGGGGGCCAGGGAGACATGGGCGACTGGGTGGGCCTGGCCTACTTGACACCACTCACTGGGCATGGCCGGCTGAGTGGGCATGGCTAGCTTGACGCCACTCATTAGGTATGGCCTAGTGGGTGGGCATGGCCAGCTTGATGTAACTTAGTGGGCATAGCCAGCTGGATAGGCGTGGCCAGCTTGTTTTCCATTCACTGGGCATGGCTGACTGGATGGGTGTGGTCAGCTTGATGTCACTAACTGGATGACTGGGTGGGTATGGCCTACTTGACACCACTCACTGGGCATGGCCGGCTGAGTGGGCATGGCTAGCTTGACGCCACTCATTAGGTATGGCCTAGTGGGTGGGCATGGCCAGCTTGATGTAACTTAGTGGGCGTAGCCAGCTGGATAGGCGTGGCCAGCTTGATTCCATTCACTGGGCATGGCTGACTGGATGGGTGTGGTCAGCTTGATGTCACTAACTGGATGACTGGGTGGGTATGGCCAGCTTGAGGCCACTCATTGGACATGGCTGACTGGGCATGGCCAGCTTGAGGCCACTCATTGGGTGTGGCCTAATGGGTGGGCATGGCCAGCTTGAGACCACTCACTGGGCGTGGCTGACTGGGTGGGTGTGGCCAGCTTGAGTCCATTCCCCAAACTGCTGGCATGTTTCCTCTTTGCATTGGGTAGACTGGGCCAAAGCGATGTGGGCCAGCCCCTTACATTTTCCAGGACAGCCCTGTGGGCTGGATCCAACCACATTGCAGGCCAGATGCAGCCCATGGGCCTTGAGTTTCAGACCCCTGATCTAGTGCTCCCTTTCAAACGTCTCTGTTGTGAATGACAATGACATGTTGGTCTCCAGGAATGCTCTAATCCTTCCTCTCTCTCTTTCTCCCCCTTCCTTTGGGACATTTTTCAGGAAGCAAACTGCTGATTTTGGTGCTGTGCTTGAACTTCCCATCCGAAGTGGAGTTGTGTCCCGGAGCATGCGTGTGTTACAGTGAACCCAAAATCACAATCAGCTGCCAGCAGCAAGGGATCTCCACCATCCCCATCGAGATCCCAGTCCAGACTCAGCGGATTTTCCTCCACAACAACCGAATCGGCCTGATCCAGTCCACCAGCTTTACTTTCTGCCGCAACCTCTCCATTCTGTGGATCCATTCCAACAACATCAGTCTTATCGAACCCGGGGCTTTCTATGGGTTGGACAAGTTGGAAGAGCTCGACTTGAGCGACAACGTCAACCTGAAGTCCATCAATCCTTCTACCTTCCAGGGCCTCGTCCACCTGCATACTTTGCACCTGGATCGCTGCGGGCTCCTGGAGTTGTCCACGGGCCTTTTCCGAGGTCTTTTCTCCTTACAGTATCTCTACCTGCAGGACAACGGCCTGCAGGAGCTGCTGGACGACACCTTCCTGGATCTCGCTAACCTCACCTATTTGTTTCTGCACGGGAACAAAATCAAGAGCTTGTCGGAAAACGTCTTCCGGGGGTTGACGAACCTGGATAGGCTGCTGCTGCATCAGAACAGGGTCAGTGTAGTCCACCGCCGGTCATTCCATGACCTTGGGAAGGTGATGACCTTGTACCTTTTTAATAACAACTTGACGGTGCTGAGCGGGGAGACCATGGCTCCGCTGGGGTCGCTCCAGTACCTCCGGCTCAACGGCAACCAGTGGGTGTGCGACTGCCAGGCCCGGTCGCTCTGGGATTGGTTTAAGCAGTTCAAAGGGTCTTCCTCCGAATTGGAGTGCCACTTACCTGCTCAGCTGGCAGGGAGGGACCTCAAGCGCTTGCAGAGCACGGACCTGGAAGGCTGCCTCGACTCCTTCAACCAGATCAGAACGAGCGTCTTCAGCACCAAGACCAGATCTGGAAAAGTGCCCACGGCGGACCCGACGCTCGGTCCCCAGGACAACGGGCAGAAATGCTGCCCGCCAGAGATGGATAAATCTTTCATTTACGAAGCCAAAGCCAAGGCAGCGCAGCCTTCTCACAGCAACCGGGCTTCCCCTAATAACCCACTCAAGGATAAGGAAAATATGGCCAAAACCAAGCATCAGGTGGAGGCGGAGCTGCCCAAAAACAGCAGCAACAAGCACATCAATGACTCGCCCTTTGGGACGTACCCCAGCGCGGTCGACCCCCCTCTGACCAACTTGAAACCCGAGTTTTTGGGTCCCGTAGAGCCCTCCACCGCCCCGACCAAAAGGAGGCAGGGGTGCTCTCGGAGAAATAAGTCCAGGTCCCAATGCCGTATGGCACAGCCGGGTGCCAGTACTAGTATCAGTGCCAGCCCCCCAGTCCTCCCAAGCCTTCTGCTGCCCCCCGTCATGTGGAGTCTCTTTTGCTTCTCTTGAAACCAAGCGAGGCTTTGCTTTCAGGGGGTGGGGGCTCTTGGCTTTAAGAATGGGACAGGAGGGCGGGAGGGGGAGGGGGTGCAAAGCCCCTTCCCCCCCACAAAAAAGGTTGTGAAGGAGAAGTTATGCCCAGAGGGAAAAAAAAAAACGTTACGATGCTAAACAATTACTGGATGCCTTTATAGACTCTCTCTCTCACACACAGACGAAATCAACAAAACAAAAAAAGTGTAAATAATTTATTTCTTCCTTCTGGAATTTCTATGTTTGATTTTGATGGGTTGATCTTGCCTTTGTCCTTGGAATTACCCTTTTCCCAAAGAGAAAGAAAAAAAGGAAAGGAAAGGAAAGGAAAGGAAAGGAAAGAAGAAAGAAAGAAAGAAAGAAAGAAAGAAAGAAAGAAAGAAAGAAAGAAAGAAAGAAAGAAAGAAAGAAAGAAAGAAAGGAAGGAAAAATAAAGAGGTATAATGACCCCATATCTTTGTAATGTTCCCCCTCACCCTAAAACCATTTCTTGTAATTTGAAGTCCTGAAGTCCTAAACGATATTGCACATTTTTCCCATCTGCTGAGATCACATCAGTGGCCAATTTTTTTTAAAATTTCTGGATTTCGAGGTTTAACCTCCTTTGGTTTCGTTGGGTTTACAGAAGGAGGCATTTGTTAAAGAATGCTCCCTTTTCCTTCACTGAAGACTGCAGTATATATATAAATATGAATATAGATATATATATATATATATATAGATATGCATTTTATTTTACTTGTGTACAAGATCAGAAAAAAATATGAAATAAATATTTCTTTTTTCTTTTTTTTTTTTCCTTACGGTGGTATCACCTTCACACTCCGCTCACACCTCTTCTGGTGGGAGGGGAGGGGGGGGTCCTTCAGTGTTGGAGTTTCCTCCCTTGATTTGTTTTCTTCCTGTCGCTTAAGCTCCCGCAAAGGTACCTGAGAGCCATCAGCTGCTGGAAGGCAAGGCTGTAGATGAGCCAGGAGGGGCCACTTTATGCAATTTCCAGCTGGCGTCAGCCAAGGATTCCCTCCCACGAAAGCCACTCTGGTTAATGGTGCAGGGCCCTCCCCCCGGGCTCCCTGAAGGGCCTGCTTGGATCGTGAATATTTCAGAATAGCTCAGAATAGCAAGCCAGGATGGAAATCAGGGCTCTGGCCAAGGCAGTTGAGACGCCCAGAGGACAGGCAGCCAAGACTCAAAACAACAACCCGAATGAGGAAAGAGAGAGAGGAAAATATCTTGCAGGTCTATTAAAGCTGAACTAAATTGTGGTCTCTGTCTGTAGGTGTGTGTGTGGGGGGGGGGGTTGGGATGTCCAATCGAGACTTGATAGATCTATTTTTTTTCCCTAGGAAATTTGAAAAGGTTTCTTTGACAGTCTGTAACTCTCTCTTCAAAGGTGAAACTTAAAATTCAGTCCTCCAAGAGATTGGCAATTCCCTGAACAGCAGGCAGGTGGCGCTTTCCAGTTTTTGAATTTTGGTGGTATTTTGGAGCTGGCGATGCTTCGTTTTCTCTTTCCCTTCTTGCCAGGGGTTTATGCCACAACCAACTCGCCATGGATATCTTGCCACAGCTAACCTGCCACAGGCAACTTGCCACAGCCATCTTGCCATGGAGAATCCGCCATCTTGACATGGCCATGTTGCCACAGGCAACTTAGTATGGCCATCTTGCCATGGGCAATCCACCACGGCCATATTGACACAGCCAACCCACCATCTTGCCATGGCCATCTTGCACAACCAACTCACAGCCATCCTGACAGGGCCATCTTGCCACGGCCAACTTAGTATGGCCATCTTGCCACGGCCAACCCGTCACAGCCATCTTGTCACCGTCAACTTGCCACAGCCAACTTGCAACTTGCCACGGGACCGCTCACCATGGCCATATTGCCACAGTCCTCTCGCCACGGGACCACCTGCTGCGGGACAAGAGTTACGCTAACATCAAAGAATAGAATCATTAAAGAAAGGATGCAAAAGGAGAAACACAATGAAATCTGAACGGCAAAAGTTAAAATAGCTTTTTGTTTATTTTCGGTAATTAAATTGAATTGTTAAATTATCCCACGGCAAGTTTTCCCGTGGTAAATTAGCCACGACAAATTGTCCTGCAGCGAGTTCCCTGTTTTCCAGCACCTCCCAGACTCCCCGAGTGTCAACTTTTTCTAAATTCCCCAGGGACCAAAATTCCCTCCTGGATGGGGGTTCAGCCGGGGAGACTGCAAGCAGCTGGAGAGAATTCTAACAAGAGTTATTGAAGGGGAAACGTCACGAGGTTGTAGAAGTCTCAATGATGGGATTACTTTCCCTTTACAACCCAATTTCTCAGCTCATTAAGGCGGAAATGTCTTCCACTTTTTATTAAAAATTTTGCTGCAAAGCGGTGAAGTGGCTGTTGGTGTTCCAGGTAACAAGAGAAATTTACAGATGGCTGGAATTTACCTTGGAAATCTCTCTGTGCCTGCGGGGTGGAGACAGGTTGATATTCACGCACATCCCTGGGCACTTTGGGTAAGGACACCCCACTACTTCCAAGAGAAATTTATCTTAATATTTTAGCTTGGGAAAGGAAATTTGAAAGACATTTCTGTTTCAGAGGCATCGTGAAACGTATGAAAGGGAAAGCACAGGTAGTCCTTGACTTACAACTTTTCATTTATTGACCACTGGCTGATAATCTCGGTATTTATTTATAGAGGGGAAATGTCCAGATCAAACGTAATTTCTAATGTTGGATTTTCTCCCTTGCCAGAGGGACCCCCCTTGTGGAGTACTGTGAAGCCATTACCATGGCAACTCTACTGCGCTGTACAGTAGAAGCCAATGTACGGCAGTACGGTAGAAGCCATTTAAAGGCACAAATATGTAACACAAATACATACTTATTTCCCTGGCTCAGCTGATAAGGAGGAGAGCCTGTGGCTTAGTGGCTAATACATCTGCCTAATATGTAATACAGCCCAGGTTCTAATCCCAGTAAGGGTATGGCTAGCTGATGAGAGCTAAATAGCTTGAAATAGATCTATACTAGTCTCCCTTTATTTATTTATCAGCATAAGTACAACACAAACATAGCAAAGGCAACATTAAAAATAAAAATATGGTTTTCTGCCTGGATGGTCTTCTGTAATGAGCCGAAGGACAGAAAGGGGGAATAGTGAGCTCCCTCCCATATTGGGCATACCAGGGGTTGTAACACAAATACATATATATATAGAATCCAAGTTACAATGTCCTTGAAAAGGGTGACTTAACGACAGCCTTTCACACGGCCATTGCAGCATCCTCTAGTCACATGATCAAAATTCGGATGACTGATATTTATGACAGTTGCCATATCCCGGGCTCACATGATAAACCTTTTATTGGTCGGAAAACCTACAAGGTAATTTTTTTTCTATGTGACCCAGCAGAGTTTTGCCTCAGACTAATTCTTCAAGGATTAAACCCGGACTTTGGATCTACACAGGAAAAGTAAACAAATGTAAACCCGATCCAAGATGATCAAATGAACTGTGACATTTTATACTGCTGAGGAAATAAACAAGAACGTTTACTACATTTTAAGATTTTTTTGTTCCGGAAGTTGCTAGCTTTATTTTGGTGCCGAGTCCTTCTAAAAAAACAGAGAGAGAGAGATTGTACCTGCGATTTTCCCTGTTTATTCTCTGGAATAACAACTCCACACACACACACACACACACCCGCCTCCATCAGTGCTGGGGGAATACAGTCCATCTCATTCTGCTGCTTTTGCGTCATAATTATACAATCTGAATTTTAACGGGGGGCAAAAAACATTGCTTATAGCAATAGCACATGGACTTATATGCCACTTCAAAATGCTTTACAGCCCTGTTTAAGTGATTTGCAGAGTCAGCCTATTGCCCCAACAATCTGGGTCCTCATTTTACCAACCTTGGAAGGCGGAGCCAAGTTTGAGCCAGTGAGGATTGAACTCCTGGCAGAGGGCAGAGTTTGCCTGCAATACTGCATTTTAACAACTGCTCATAAGGAAGGAAGGAAGGAAGGAAGGAAGGAAGGAAGGAAGGAAGGAAGGAAGGAAGGAAGGAAGGAAGGAAGGAAGGAAGGAAGGATAGCAATAGCACTTAGACTTATATACTGCTTCACAGTGCTTTACAGCCCTCTCTAAGCGGTTTACAGATTCAGCCTATAGACACACACACACACCAAAAAAAATGTGTCCTCGTTTTACCGACCTCGGAAAGTTGGAAGGCTGAGTCAACCTTGAACTGATCAGGATTGAATGCTTGGCAGTGGGCAAAGTTTGCCTGCAATACTGAATTTTAACCACCATGGAAGGAAGGAAGGAAGGAAGGAAGGAAGGAAGGAAGGAAGGAAGGAAGGAAGGAAGGAAGGAAGGAAGGAAGGAAGGAAGGGCAATAGCACTAGACTTATATACTGCTTCACAGTGCTTTCCAGCCCTCTCTAAACGGTTTACAGCGTCAGCCTCTTGCCCCTAATGATCTGGGTCTCATTTTACCGACCTCGGAAGGATGGAAGGCTGATTCAATCTTGACCTTGGTGGGATTATGAGATTGGCAGGGGCTCCTGGGTGGGGTAAAAAAAATTGAAGATGGCAGGAAGGCTGCAGGATTCTAGCCACCCTCTGGACTTTTTTGCCTAGCAACCTTGAGTGGATACCCCAGGAATCAGAGCAAACCTTTTGCAGGAGAGTCTCCTCCTTTGGGGTTGGGAGTTGGAGTAGACTTTTCTTTCTTCATTTAGAAAATGGGGAAAGAAAATATCCAAGAAATTGCGATGTGTAGTATGTCTCTCTCTCTCACACACACACACACACACACCTTTCAAACTTCAACTTCTACCCTTTTTGGCAGGAAAAAGAAATAAAAGGGGGGCTTTGACCAGGAGAATTCTGTTTGCAAATACACTGTGTGATTGTATAACATTACTCTGAAGTAGTTGACGGAAAGTAATGTCAGAGTTCCAAATAGCATCCAAAAGTAAATCAGTCCAAGGCAAAGGATTCATCAAAGTTCCAAAGCTTCCAGGTATTCCCCACCCAGTTGAAAGTTCAAGATCCTGCCCCCCACACCCACAAGTCCATCCCATGGTCCAATCTCCCACTGCCATGCTGGCAGCTTCCAGCCATCCAGTTCCAGTCAGGTGCAGAGACAAAGGATGACCTTGGCTTTCTAGAAAGAATGTTGTTATGGCTACATATCATCTAACTCCGTACAATCCCCCCCCCCATTTTCCCACAATAGAATAGGCATAGTAGAATAATAGAAAGTGTGGCAGGCCAAAGATCCGAAAGAAAAGATGGTTGCAGGCCTGACACACAGTACATTTCGGCCACTTTTAAATGAATCAGCCACCATAATAATGAGGTGAATGAGCTTTTATTCTTCCAAACCAAACAATATGTGAATATCGATTTGATCAATGAAACTATCCTCCTCTTCCTCATACATTTTTCCTTTTTCTTGCCACTTACGTTAGTAGCATCACCTCACGCCCAACTCTGGGTATCTTCCAAGGGTTCAGCTGCTCCTTCTGTGCCCACCAACTTGGCCCAAGTCAAGAGCTTCTATATGGAATTTGGGATTCATCTCCAAACCAGGGGAGACATAATAGCAGCCTTCCAATATTTGAGAGGCTGCCACAGAGAGGAGGGGATCAAGCTACTTTCCAAAGCACCTGAAGGCCAGACAAGGAATAACAGATGGAACAAGGAGAGATTCAACCTAGAAATGAGACATTTCCTGACACTGAGAACAATCAACCCATGGAACAGAAGTTGCCTTCAGAAGTTGTGGGAGCTCCATCACTGGAGGCTTTCAAGAAGAGACTGGACTGCCATTTGTCAGAAATGGTGTAGGGTCTCCTGCTTGGGTGGGGGGGTTGGACTAGATGACCTACAAGGTCCCTTCCAACTCTGCTAATCTGTTCATCTGTCACCTGTGGCAGGAGGCCATAGATGAGGAGGCCATCTATGATCCACTGGAAAAGGGAAGGTCAACCACTCCCCTCTTCCAAGGGGCCTTCACAACCAGGACTGGCCCTGAAAGCTGGAAGGTCCCCATTAAGCCATTCAGGAACCATGGAGGGCAAGTACGGCCAGCTCTGGGGTTTATGATGCCGCCGGATTAAGGCCAAAAGGTTCTCCAGATAATGCCGTGTCCAGAGGCAAAAGGAGAGGTTGACCCTGCATTTGAATCACGCAAGGGCTCTCAGCATTGTGAACCAAGGCACACCTGAGATTGTCAAAGCAGAAAGATTGACATTCTGAAACTGGAATGGGTCACTTCACACCAATAAAACCTCACACCTTCTATTGTGGACCAAGAAAAAATGACAGGAAAGAAGGAACAGCCATCTTCATAACCCAAGGGGTTGAGGTTGATGTCAGCTGCAACTCAAAATGACAGAAAGATCTCAATTCTGTTCTCAGGTAAGTCAATCACAGCAGGTGTTCCAAGTTGGTGCTCCAGTTGCAGGTGCAGAGGAAGCAGGAAACTTGTTCCAGCAACCAACCAATCAGATTTAAGCTGGAAGGGACCTTGGAGGTCTTCTAGTCCAGCCCGCTGCTCAAGCAGGAAACTCTATTTCATTTCAGACAAGTGGCAGTCCAGTCTCTTCTTAAATGTCTCCAGTGATGAAGCACCTACAATTTCTGGTCAATTGTCCTCACTGTTAGGAAGTTTCTCCTTAATTCCAGGTTGCTTCTCTCCTTGATTAGTTTCCATCCATTGTTTCTTGTTTTGCCTTCTGGTGCTTTGGAAAATAGGTCTTTGTGGCAGCCCCACAAATCCTGGAATACCACTGTCATGTTACTCCCTGGTTCTTCTTTTCTCTAGACAAGCCATGCCCAGTTCCTGCAACCCTTCTTCGTATGTTTTAGTCTCTGATCATGGAGAGAGTTAAAAATAGATGTAATAGATGACATGCAGCAGCATGGCTGGCTGGGGAATTCTGGGAGTTGAAGTGCACAAGTCTTAAAGTTCCCAAGTTTGGACACCGCTGCAGTAAGTAAATAGTGGAAGAACTCTGGACTAAAGTTTCTGACATTAAAGACATTTTAAAAAATTCTAGAGCTGCAAAAAGCCGAGAAAAGGAAACGTTGATCTGCTGATACATTGAAAATCACTCAAGGAAAGTAAAAAGGCATCAGGGCACTGATGAATAATTGAGCTCTAGACAACAGAAGAATCAAGAGTTACATTTAAATATACAATTAGAAAACTGAGGGAAACTATCAAATGACGAGAAGAGGTTTATTTAAGAAAACGATACAAACCATGGACATGTTTATTCAAAGATAGGCAAGATAATAAGACCCCAAATTAATGATGTATATGAAGATTTCATCCTTGAACTAAAGTCAGATACTCTGGAAGGTGAAGCTAAATGTGTCCTGAAAGAAATATTGCTAAGATTAAAACTCAGATATTCATGAAATGCCCGCAGACCTGCTTAAAATCGTACACAGTAATGTAGTTAAAGTCTGTGTTTAAACAGATAATGGAAAACAAAGCAATCTCCAGGGATGGGGGAAAAAGTAGCACTAGCAATAGCCCTTAGACTTATATACTGTTTCACAGTGCTTTGTAGCCTTCTCTAAGCGGGTTACAGAGTCAGCATTTTGTCCCCAACAATCTGGGTCCTTATTTTACTGACCTCAGAAGGAGGGGAGTCAATCTTGAGCTGGTCAGGATTGAACTGTTGGCAGTCAGCAGAATTAGCCTGCAATGCTTCATTTTAACCACTGTTTACCATGGGAGGTAGGGCAATAGCATTATCAATAGCCATTAGACTTATATACCGCAGTGCCTTAGAGCCTTCTCTAAGCAATCAGCCTCTTGCCCCCAACAATCTGGGTCCTCATTTTACCCACCTCGAAATGATGGAAGGCTGAGTCAACCTTGAGCCGGTCCGGATCGAACTCCTGGCAACGAGCAGAGTCAGTCTGCAATACTGCATTATAACCACTGCACCATCACAGGTCTAAATAAATTTATATTCTAATAAACATTGTGTATTAGTGTTTAAGATTCTGAAATCTAGAGTTTAGCAATAGCTAGAATGACAACTACCCCACGCACAAAATTGATTCCGAAGATGCAAAGACCCCCGAAATCACATTGCTAACATCTAATGGTTGATGGAAAAGGCAAGGGAGAATTTTAAAAAATCTTCTGGACTACAATAAATTATGAAAGCCTCCTTTTTAAAAAAATCATACGTCTACTGGGCCACCCAATCTGCCTGTTAAAACAATGTCTATAACACCAGGAAGCAACAATTGAAAGATACAATAGAAGATTTAGATGGTTCAAAATTGGGGAAATAATGTCCCAAAGTTGTTGGGATTTTTTTTTATTTGATTCTTATGCAGAATCTAAGATGAGAAATGTTGGACTAAGAAAAATTGGGATTACAAAATTGCTGACAGAAATTTCAACAGTTTCATGTATCTTCCTGGCTTCACCTAGATGACTGGAAGTGAGGAAGATCTAATTAATTTAATGAAGAAGGAGGTAACCTCTTCTCCAAAGCACTTGAGGGCAGGACAAGAAGTAACGGGAGGAAACTCATTAACGAGAAATCCTACCTAGCACTAAGGACAAATTTCCTGACGATCAGAACAATTAATCAGTGGAACAGCTTGCCTCCAGAGGTTATGGATGCTTCATCAGTGGAGGTTTTCAAGAAGAGACTGGACAGCAAGAGAATGGAATAGGCTCTCTTGCTCAAGCAGAGGTTGGTCTAGAGGACCTCCAAAATCCCTCCCAACACTATTATTCTATGATCGAAAGAATCTCGCATTGAAAGTGAAAGAAGAGAGTACAAACACCATTCAAATGGGAGATACCCACATATGTGTGTCGTATGACCAACAGGCACAGCCAACTCAAAGCAAAGAATTGGGAGAAGTTGAAATAATAATAATAATAATAATAATAATAATAATAATAATAATAATAATAATAATATGTTGACCGATTGTATCTACCAAGAGCAGAGGGTGGTCGAGGACTCCTACAAGTAAAGCAGATTGTGGAAGAAGAAAGACACAGATACCTCAAAACTACAGACCAATAACATGCTTGCCAGCAACCTTCAAATTACTCACAGGCATTATTGCAGATAATATTATGGATTATTTGGAAACAAACAACATCTTGCCAGTAGAGCAAAAAGGCAACAAAAGAAGGAGTAGGGGCACAAAAGATCAGCTCCTAATTGATAAAATGATATTAGAAAATTGTAAGAAAAGAAAAACGAACTTGAATATGGTCTGGATTGATTATAAAAAGGCATTCGACTCATTGCCACATAGTTGGATCATAAAATGCTTAGAAACAACTGGCATTAGCAAAAATATTACATCCTTCACTGAAAAGGCGATGAAACAATGGAGAACTGAGTTGGCAGTAGGGAATGAGAACTACGGAATGGTTAATATCAAGCAAGGAATTTTCCAGGGTGATTCACTTTCACCTCTTCTCTTCATCATCACGATGATCCCGCTATCAGTAATCTTTTAAAAAATGAAATTAGGCTACCAAACAGCCAAAAAACCTGAAAAAGTTGGCATTTATTATATATGGATAATTTGAAACTCTATGGTAAGTCAGAAATAGAAATCCAATCACTGACAAACACAGTTCGAGTATTCAGCACCGATATTTCAATGCAGTTTGGCATGGAAAAATGCGCCACTGTATCCATAAAAAGGGGCAAAATCACTACGTGTGAGGGAATTGAAATGCCCAATGGCCAACTAATTAAATGCAATGAAAATGAAGCCTACAAATACTTAGGCATTCTGCAGTTGGATAACATCAAACATGGAGAAGTAAAAACTATTGTCAGGAGAGAGTACACCAACAGGGTTAGGAAAATTTTGAAATCTAAATTAAATGGTGGAAATACAATCAAGGCCATAAATACCTGGGCAATACCAGTTATAAGATACACAGCTGGTATAGTTAACTGGACACAAGCTGATTTGGACATTTTGGACCGAAAAACCAGGAAACTAATGACAATGCACTACAGTTTACATCCAGGCGGTGACACTGATAGATTATACCTGCCCCAAAAATCAGGTGGCAGAGGATTATTACAAGTGAAGCAAATAGTTGAAGAAGAAAAACATGCACTGGCTGATTATCTAAAAGAAAGTCAAGAACATCTATTAATCGAAGTAAAGAACAAAAATCTACTGAAGGCCCAACAGACAAAACAAGAATACAGAAAAGATGTGATGAAATCAAGAATGGAGAGTTGGCAGAACAAAGCATTACATGGTCAATTTCTGGAAAAAATAAAAGATAAAGTGGACAGTGAAAAAACTTGGTTATAGTTAACAACAGGTACATTGAAGAAAGAAACAGAGTCACTAATCCTGGCTGCGCAAGAACAAGCTATCCGAACAAATGCCATTAAGGCCAAAATCAAAAAAATCCTCTGATGATGCCAAACGCAGACTCTGCAAAGAAGTTGATGAAACTGTTGACCACATACTCAGCGGCTGTAAAAAAAAATCATGCAGACTGATTATAAATTGCGGCACAATTCAGTAGCACAAATGATCCACTGGAATTTGTGCAAAAATTATAATATTAAAACAACAAACTGGTGGGAACATAAGCCTGAAAAAGTCACCGAAAATCAGATGGTCAAGATCCTGTGGGATTTTGTATACAAACAGACAAAATACTGGCGCATAACACACCAGACATCACACTGGTTGAGAAAAATAAGGTTACAAACATAGACATCGCAATACCAGGTGATAGCAGGGTCGACGAGAAGGAACATGAAAAAACCGCGAAATAACAGGACTTAAAAATTGAAATTCAACTATTATGGCACAAACCAGCAGTGGTAATTCCAGTGGTAATCGGCACACTGGGTGCTATTCCAAAAGCACTGGAATTACATTTAAAACAGTTAAAACTTGACAAAATCACCATCAGTCAAATGCAAAAAGCTGCACTGCTTGGATCCGCACGTATATTACGAAAATACGTTACGATGTCCTAGGCGCCTGGGTGGGGCCCGACTAGTAATCAATGCCAAATCCAGCGAAACAACTGGCCGCTGTGATACAATTGTATAATAATAATAATAATGTGATGTTGACCTATTGTATCTACCGACCGATTGTGGTCAAGGACTCCTACAAGTAAAGCAGACTGTGGAAGAAGAAAGACACAGCTTGAATGATTACATCCAGAAAAGTGAAGAACCAATGATTAAGGAAGTAAATAAAGGAGGCCTTTTGAAGACAACTAAGTCAAAAGCTGAATATAAGAAAGACATAATTGAGAAGCGAGCGGAAAATTGGAAAAGCAAAGCTATGCATGGCCAATACTTGAAAAGTATTGAAGGCAAAGCTGACCAAAAACTAACTTGGGACTGGTTAAGATCAGGAGTACTGAAAAAAGAAACAGAAGGCTTTATTTTGGCAGCTCAAGAACAAGCCTTAGCTGTTGTCCCAATTGTAATTGGAGCCCTTAGAGCAATACCTAAAGGGCTACCTGGCTATTTGAAAATTCTAAATTTACCTGATTTGAACATTCTGACTCTACAAAAAACCACCCTACTTGGAACAATTTATATCCTCCTACGTTACCTTAACAGTTCCTAGGTCCTTGGTTAGGAGCTAGGCACAGTTTATTGATATCGCTTTTCCTGGAGATGCCAGAGTCGAAGAAAAAGAACTACAAAAAATCATGAAATATCGCGACCTGGCCATCGAAACTACACGGCTATGGATGAAACATGTAAGAGTGATACCCATGGTCATCGGGGCACTTGGTACCATGTCCAAGAATTTTACAAGATACATCCACAAATTGCAGCTTCCTGCAATAACACCAGCGGAGCTGCAAAAAACTGCGCTACTCAGAACATCTTATATTTTAAGAAAGTGTACTTGGTTGATACCCAGGATGCTGGCAGCAACCCATATCAGCCATTAGCACCAGTCACTGGTATTTGTAATGCATTTTTGAATGTTCAGTTGGCTGAGTTTCAATGTTTAATAAATAAAGTATATGATAATATATTATCTTCATAGGTTCAGAAATTCACAGGGATGATGATTTCAGGTTTGAAATAGAAGAGGCATCTGCCATTAGGCAGAAAGACCATAACAACAATAAGAGTAGAGTAGAGTAGAGTAGAGTAGAGTAGAGTAGAGTAGAGTAGAGTAGAGTAGAGTAGAGTAGAGTAGAGTAGAGTAGAGTTAGAATATAGAATATAGAATATAGAATATAGAATATAGAATAGAATAGAATAGAATAGAATAGAATAGAATAGAATAGAACAGAATAGGAGATGGAAGGGACCTTGGAGGTCTTCTAGTCCAGCTCCCTGTTCAAGCAGGAGAGCCTATACCATTTCAGATAAATGACTGTCTACAGACTCTACACTCTTCCTAAAACCCTCCACAGATGGAGCACCCACAATTTCTGAAGACAACTTCTGTTCCACCAGTGAATTGTCCTCCCTGTTAGGAAGTTTCTCCTTGATTCCAGGTTGCTTCTCTCCTTGAATAGTTTTCATCCGTTGCTTCTTGTCCTGCCTTCTGGTGCTTTGGAGAATAATTTGGGCCCTTCTTCTGTGTGGCAGCCCCTCAGATAATGGAATACTGCTATTATGTCCCCACTAGTCCTTCTTTTCTCTAGACTAGCCTGCAATTGTTCTTCGTATGTTTTGGTCTCCAGGCCTTTGATCATCCTATTTGCTCTTCTCTGGACTTTTTTTTTCCAAAGTCTGAACATCTTTTTTCTAGTATGGTGACCAAAATTGGTTGCAATATTCCAGGTGTGGTCTTAGTAGATATAGATCCATGATGGACACACAGAAACATCACACCGACAACAAAAGTCCGCGTTGTTAAGCCATGTTTCTCCCAGGTGTAGCAGCTGCGAAAGCTGGGTCTGAGGAAGAAGAACTGACGCCTTTCAACCGTGTTTCTGGAGAAAATTGTGGAAAAGATCCAGGGACAGAAAGAAAAAAAAAGTAATTCAATAGTTGTTGAAATAAAATCAGATTTCTCACTAGAAGCCCTACTAATTAACTGACTGATTGATTATGTGTCATCACGTTTATCCACCCTCCTGCTAGTAGTCCTTCACTTTCCTTTCCACCTTTCCCAGCATTAATGCTGCCTCCAGAGACTTGGGTCTTCTTACGATGTTCATGAAGTATGATCATTTGAAGTTGATCATTTATGCCACAAGTATAAATGGGGCCAATTTGTTCAAAGATCCATTCATTTCTTTTTTTCTTGGCTGCCTATGACACTCTCAGGAGTTTTCTCCCACCCTAACCTTCAAAACCATCAATATTCTTTCTATTCTGCTTTTTGCATTCTATACAGGGGTAAAGTTCAGCAGGTTTTGACAGGCTCTGGAGAACCGGTAGCAAAAAGTTTGAGTAGTTCGGAGAACCAGCAAATACCATCTCTGGCTGGCCCCAGGAGTGGGGAGGGAATGGAGATTTTGCAATATCCTTCCCACCCAGGAGTGGGGAGGGAATGTAGATTTTATGGTATCCTTTCTGGGATTGGGATAGGAATGGAGATTTTGCAATATCCTTCCCCTGGAGTGGGAGGGAATGGAGATTTTGCAATATCCTTCCCCAGGAGTTGGAGGGAATGGAGATTTTGCAATATCCTTCCCCTGGAGTGGGAGGGAATGGAGATTTTGCAATATCCTTCCCCTGGAGTGGGAGGGAATGGAGATTTTGCAATATCCTTCCCCTGGAGTGGGAGGGAATGGAGATTTTGCAATATCCTTCCCCCCAGGAGTGGGAGGGAATGGAGATTTTGCAATATCCTTCCCCTGGAGTGGGAGGGAATGGAGATTTTGCAATATCCTTCCCCTGGAGTGGGAGGGAATGGAGATTTTGCAATATCCTTCCCCTGGAGTGGGAGGGAATGGAGATTTTGCAATATCCTTCCCCTGGAGTGGGGAGGGAATGGAGATTTTGCAATATCCTTCCCCTGGAGTGGGAGGGAATGGAGATTTTGCAATATCCTTTCCCTGGAGTTGGAGGGAATGGAGATTTTGCAATATCCTTCCCCTGCCACGCCCGCCAAGGTAAGCGCGCAGAACCAGTAGTTAAAAAAATTGAATTTCACCACTGTTTCTACAACATGGTGAACCTTTTAGACACCAAGTGCCCAAACTGTGGGCACACCCAAAATAAAAGGTGTTTAGGTGCAAATGTGTGCATGTGCATGCATCCATGGACATGTGCACATGCATAGCAGAGACATGGAAAAAAGCTGGCCAGCGGGAAGCGGGGCCTCCCAACACCAGCAGCACGGCAAGAGGTCAGATCTTCTTCTTTCGTGAGCTTCCGTTTTGTCATTTGCAGGGAAACAGAAGTGCACAAAAGAAACGTCGTGGAGATCTGACCTGGGCCGATGGCGCACGTGCCAGCAGAGAGGGCTCTGCATGCCACCTCTGGCACATGTGCCATCGGTTCACCATCACAGTTCTATAGCGTGTTCAAGAAATACAATCTTTTTACGGATGGATTTCTGCCGGCATTATTGCCAATTCAGTGCCCGTACCCAACTGCCTGAAAATAGGCCTGCTCATGCGCAGAACATTTAAAAAGTTCACAAAAAGATCTTGTGGCCACTGGGGAACCAGTTCAGGGGTGTGGCCAGCATGCCGTCCCTACCGGTTCGGTGACCCAGTCTCCATTTCCACTACCGGTTCCAGCGAACCAGTGCGAACCGGTAGGAACCCACCTCTGAATTGTTTGCATTGTTGTGGTCTTCATAGGCATAGAAACATGATGGCATCTACGTATGTTTCCCAAGGTACTTTACCAAATGTGCAGCGTATTTCTTGACGGCTTGTTCTATCAATGTGCTGTTTGGTTGAACCAAAAAAGCGGGAACCATCTATCACTTAGAACATAGAACAATGGGGATGGAAGGGACCTTGGAGGTCTTCTAGTCCAACCCTCTGCTGGAGCACGAGACCCTACACCATTGGGAAGAGACGGCTGTCTATTCCCTTCTTGGAAAGCTTCAATGATGGAGCACCCACAAGTCTGGGAAGTGAGCTGTTCCACTGACTAATTCTTCCCATGTTCAGGAAACTTCTCCTTAGTTTTAGGTTGGACCCCTCTTTAATGATCCCCAAAGCACCCATGGCTTCTTTTCCTGCCCTCAGGCCCTCTGGGGAATAGGCCAATGCTCTTTTTTCCCTAGCCTAGACTGCTATCATATCACCCCTAGTGCTCTGACCGAGGCTTCCCCAGCAGCACGGAGCTGAGTCCTCGTCCCAATAAACCCCTTTTATTTAATTGACAGTGAATTCCTCTCCAGCAAAGTCTTTCCTCTCCCACAATCTCTCACGATAGTTCACAATTACAAACCTTTATCGTGCTTGGAGAGTGGGCAGGACAATATCGTTCAGACGCTGCAATATTTGGCAAGCATGCAGGAAAGAACTAATGGCCTCCTGCAAACTCCACTCCCCTTTCGCTCCTCTTTTATTCCCTATGGGAGGGGCCATTCATTGTCCACCTGTGGCCTTACTCCCAAGTCGACCCTTGTTCTTTAGCTCTTCCCTTCTACTGGCAGTTCTGCGCATGCGCACACTGGGAACAGGCTCCAGTTGTTCTTCAGCCCCACTGATGTCCGACTCCGAAGGCAGCTGATAACTGGCATACGGCTCTGGCCCCCTCTCTGCCTCCAACACAGAGCCCTCATCCGAGCCTTCTCCAGACTCCAGGACTGGCCCAGGTTCCTCCCCAACCTCCTCACTGTCCGCATCTGCTGCCAGCTCCACTGGTGGGCCACAACGCCTAGTCCTTCTCTTTGTTACACTAAACTCCTGTAACCTTTGGACACAATGACTGAAGTGCTGGTGTCATTTCATCTTTCAATATTACACATTCTTGTAAATTGAAAATACCTCCTGAGGTATTTTCGGTGCCGATATTGCTGTGTCCTTTATCCTACCAACTGGAGGTTGGAAACCTTTTCCCGAGCTCAAAGATTTTGAAAGACTTCCCCTGCTTTTCCATATCGGTTTCCATCTTCAGTGACTTTACGAATGTTGTAAAGTCTTGATTGCTGCTTGACTCTTCTAACAGCTTTCTGAAATTGGATTTCAGAAACTGATAATTACCACTGCACAACTCTGGAACGCTGAAAGATCACCTGGCACTAGCATTCAAAAGCGTCCACGAAAGGGACACAAAGCAAGACGGAGCGATGACATCAGCAAGTATTGTGAGCCCAACTGGCAAAAGGAAATCTCAGGACCGTATGCTTTGGAAACACGCAGAAGAAACTTTCATCCGGCAGTGGATAGACAATGGCTAGAATGATGATGATAGAATAGAATAGACGACAGAGTTGGACAGGACCTTAGAGGTCTTCTAGTCCAACCCCCTTCCTGCCTAGGCAGGAAACCCTACACCACTTCAGACAAGTGGTTATCCAGCATCTTCTTAAAAACTTCCAGTGTTGGAGCATTTACAATCTCTGGAGGCAAGCTGTTCCACTGATTAATTGTTCTCACTGTCAGGAAATGTATCCTCAGTTCTAAGTTGCTTCTTTCCTTGATTAGTTTCCACCCATTGCTTCCTGTTCTACTCCCAGGTGCCTTGGAGAATAGTTTGACTCTAGGGATGGGTTCCGGCAGACACTACTGCCAGTTTGCTCATGGATGCATGGTGTGCAGACTGCGGTCACATCCGCAATACAATACAAATTGTTCTGCGCATGCACAGGAGCAAAAAAACAAGATGGCAGGACTTATGACATCCGCCCAGAGAACTGGTTAGCCCTCTCTAAGTGGTTTACAAAGTTGGCATGCTGCCCCCAACAATCTGGCTCCTCATTTTACCCACCTTCAAAGGATGGAAGGCTGAGTCAACCTTGAGCTGATCAGGATTGAACTCCTCCCTGTGGACAGAGTTAACTTGCAATAATGCATTCTAACCATTGTGCAGGGTGGATGGATGGATGGATAGATGGATGGATGGATGGATGGATGGATGGATGGATGGATGGATGAATAGCAATAGCTCTTAGATTTATAGACTGCTTCACATGACCCTGAGGACACAGGTAAGCCTCCAAGTGGCCTCAACAATCTTCTAAAAAAATAGCAATAACATTTGGACTTATATGCCACTTCACAGTGCTTTTACAGCCCTCTCTAAGTGGTTTACAAAGTTGGCATGTTGCCCCCAACAATCTGGCTCCTCATTTTACCCACCTTCAAAGGATGGAAGGCTGAGTCAACCTTCAGCCGATCAGGATTGAACTCCTCCCTGTGGACAGAGTTAACTTGCAATAATGCATTCTAACCATTGTGCAGGATGGATGGATGGATGGATGGATGGATGGATGGATGGATGGATGAATAGCAATAGCTCTTAGATTTATAGACTGCTTCACATGACCCTGAGGACACAGGTAAGCCTCCAAGTGGCCTCAACAATCTTCTAAAAAAATAGCAATAACATTTGGACTTATATGCCACTTCACAGTGCTTTTACAGCCCTCTCTAAGTGGTTTACAAAGTTGGCATGTTGCCCCCAACAATCTGGCTCCTCATTTTACCCACCTTCAAAGGATGGAAGGCTGAGTCAACCTTCAGCCGATCAGGATTGAACTCCTCCCTGTGGACAGAGTTAACTTGCAATAATGCATTCTAACCATTGTGCAGCATGGATGGATGGATGGATGGATGGATGGATGGATGGATGGATGGATGGATGAATAACAATAGCTCTTAGACTTATAGACCGCTTCACATGACCCTGAGGACACAGGTAAGCCTCCAAGTGGCCTCAACGATCTTCGAAAAAAATAGCAATAACATTTGGACTTATATGCCACTCCATAGTGCTTTAACAGCCCTCTCTAAGCGGTTTACAGACTCGGCCTCTTGCCCCTAACAACCTGGCTCCTCATTTTATTGACCTTGGAAGGATGGAAGCCTCAGTCAATACTTGAGGGGCTGTCATAGAGAAAAAAGGAGTGGGTCAGCTTATTCTCCAACCCCCCTGAAGACAGAACAAGAAGAAATGGGTGGAAGATCCTTAAAGAGAGATCCAAATTAAAAGTAGGGAAAATGTCCTAACAGTGAGGACAATTAACCAGTGTCTCCAGAAGTTGTGGGGACTCTGCCTCTGGAGGTTGTCAAGAAGAGGTTGGTCAACTACATGTCCAGAATGGTATAGGATCTCCTATTTTAGTAGGGGGTTGGAGTAGAAGTCCTCCAAGGTCCTTCCCATCTCTATTGTTCTGTTATTCAGTAAATACTGATCGTGTTCTGACCCAGTTCTCCAAACACGACAAACCCTCTGTAATTAAGCAATGATTCCTTTATAAGGAATGCCGGCAGCCCCAGCAAAAAGTTTCTCTCTCACTGCAGGCTAACAAGTCTGCCCAGTAGGGAGATGAATAGTTGTCTGCCACACTTATTCATCTCCGCCCTCTGCCTTTTATCCCCAGAGCTAGGTTGGAGCTTTGCTAGCAGCGGTGGTTCTTCCATCCCAAGGACCAGCCCATAGATTTCCACTGCTCTCCTCTCCTCTGCCACATCTATTCATCTCTGCCCCCTGCCTTTTATCCCCAGAGCTAGGGTAGGGCTTTGCTAGCAGCAGTGGCTCTTCCATCCCAAGGACCAGCCCATAGATTTCCACTGCTCTCCTCTCCTCTGCCACATCTATTCATCTCTGCCCCCTGCCTTTTATCCCCAGAGCTAGGGTAGGGCTTTGCTAGCAGCAGTGGCTCTTCCATCCCAAGGACCAGCCCATAGATTTCCACTGCTCTCCTCTCCTCTGCCACATCTATTCATCTCTGCCCCCTGCCTTTTATCCCCAGAGCTAGGGTAGGGCTTTGCTAGCAGCAGTGGCTCTTCCATCCCAAGGACCGGCCCATATATTTCCACTGCTCTCCTCTCCTCTGGCTTCTGTGCATCCATGCATCAGGCACTGGACCCAGCTGTTCCTTCTCTTCCTCATCAGCCGACTCCAGACCTGGGGGATGTTAACTCTCCATCTGAGGGCTGACGGACGTCCCACTCTCCACCTCTGTCTCTGTCTTCTCTCTCTCTGCCAGTTCCATCCCCTCTTCCCTCTCAGAGCTCTCAGGTTGCCTTGATGCTGACCCTGACTCCCATGCCTGCTCCTCCTGTGATTCGGCTGCTGGAGGGGGGGCAGGTGACAACAGATTGAGAAAGCCGAAGGACCCCAAAAAGAAGTCAGTGTACATTTCATTAATTATAGCAAGGCTTTCAATTGCGTCAATTACATCAAACTGTTAACTGGCCTTAGAAAAATGAGAAACCGAGAATAACTCATTGTCCCCATGCAAAACCTATACGCAGGGGTGGAGGGAGTAGGGAATGGCCTTGGGGGACAGCGGGAAGATCCGTTACCAAGGCAATGATGACACGAGCGAGGCTTAATTCTGAAAGCCCACTTGAGTAAATGGGTCAGGTGGGCCCTTCCCTTATTCACACAAACATAAAGTGAAGGAACGGGAAAGCACGTTCAGACTCGGTGCTTGCTGTAGCTGTTCTAATAAGTAGCAATAGCATTTATACATTCCAGTTCACCATGATTTACAGCGCTCTCTAAGTTTGCAAAGTCAACATATCACCCTCAACAACCTGGGTCCTCATTTTACCAACCTTGGAAAGATGAGTCCATCGAACCCCTGGCAGTGGGCAGAGTCAGCCTGCAATATTCTAACCACTCCACCATCAGATATAGAATATGTGATGATGATAGATAGATAGATAGATAAATAGATAGATAGATAGATAGATAGATAGATAGATAGATAGATATTAGATAGAGATAGATTGATAGGTAGGTAGGTAGGTAGGTAGGTAGGTAGGTAGGTAGGTAGGTAGGTAGGTAGGTGGGTGGATGATTAGATAGATAGTGAGAGAGAGATGGATGGATGGATGGATATTAGATGGAGATAGATAGATAGATAGATAGATAGATAGATGGATGGATGGATGGATGGATGGATGGATGGATGGATGGATGGATGAATATTAGATAGAGATAGATTGATAGGTAGGTAGGGAGGTAGGTAGGGAGGTAGGGAGGTTGGTGGTGGGTGGGTGGGTGGGTGGATGATTAGATAGTTAGAGAGATAGAGAGAGATGGATGGATGGATGGATGGATGGATATTAGATGGAAATAGATGGATGGATGGATGGATGGACAAATGGACAAATGGATGGACAGACAGACGGACGGACAAACCAATAGCAATAGGACATATACCACTTTACAGCCCTCTCTAAGCGGTTTACAGAGTCAGCCCATTGCCCCCAACAATCTGGGGCCTCATTTTACAGACCTTGGAAGGATGAAAGGCTGAATTGGTCAGGATTGAACTCTTGGAAGTCGGCAGAATCAGCCTGCAATGCTGCATTCTTACCACTGTGCTTCCATGGCTAAAACTGGTTATGGCAAAGTTCAAATCTGGATCTGAGAATAGTCAGGAAGCCACAGAAGAGGCAGAACAGGGCAGGACAGACTGGTTCCAGTTAGCAAAAGAGAGTGACAAGGTTGTCTACTCTATCCTTTTTATTTCTGCCCGGCATGCTGATTATATATTAAAAGAATCTGGACTGGCAGAAGAGGAGCATGGTTTTAAAACAGAAGGGAGAAACCTCAATAACCTACGCTAGGCTGGAGACACTGCGCTGATCCATGAAAATGCAATGGATTTGTAAACTCTAATAATAAAAGTCAAGAGACACAGTGAAAAAATGGAACGGAAAATTAAATATAAAGTTTAGTTTAGTTTGCTTTATTGTCATTGCACCTCCTACAAAGAAATGAAATGCCATCTGCAGTGTACATCTATATATATATAAAAAATGGTTGTACGTGTATATATGTTCCAGAGTTATGCACACACAGCCATTTTTATAGAGAGAGAGTTATACTGGAACACCTCGAGAAAATTCTACCAAACTGCACACAGATGACTTACTCTCTGGAGACAAATAATAATTTGAATTTTGAAATTGAATCTGAATTTTGATCACGTGACTAGGGGATGCTGCAATGGTTGTGTGAAAAGCTGTTGTAAGTCACCCTTTTCTCTCGGGAGGGGCCAATCCATAACCACCTGGGCTTAATTATCTTCTGTGAATCTGCCTACAGAGTTGCTGCTTCCGTTTCTCAATCTAGCATCAGGGACAAACTGCCTTTGATCCTCCCCACTGCTCCATGCCTCAGGCGCCTCCTGGTGGCCAACCAGCCTCTCCGTTCCCTGCTCTGAGTCTGAACCCTGCACAGGGTCCTCCACATCGTCCAGGGCAGACTCATATGGTTCCTCGCTATCTGAGTCCATCAGCAGCTCAACCGGGTCCTGCTGGGCCACAAGAGAAATTGTGTTTGATTCAGACATTTCCCCCCTATAAATAAATACCCATACAATGCTGGATTATCAGCTAGTCAGACATAAGAAAACTATAAAAACTATAAAAATAAAACAAAAACATACATCCTTCACTTTGTACAATTGAATTGAAAACCCCTGATTATCATTAATATTACACTATGGAGTAGAGTTTAATATAGTTACTGCTCTGGGGTAGAAGCTGTTTTTCAGCCTATTTGTCCTTGTTTTTCTTGTCCTGTACCGGCTGCCAGATGGTAATAGTTCAAAAAAAAAAAAAAAAGGTGCCCAGGACAAAATGCATCTTTAAGAATGTTTTGAACTTTCTTAAGGCAGCAGGAGCTATAAAGCTCTTCCGAGAAGAAGAAGAAGAAGAAGAAGAAGAAGAAGAAGAAGAAGAAGAAGAAGAAGGGGAAGGGGAAGGGGAAGGGGAAGGGGAAGGGGAAGGAGGAAGGGGAAGGGGAAGGGGAAGGGGAAGGAGGAAGGGGAAGGGGAAGGGGAAGGGGAAGAGGAAGAGGAAGAGGAAGAAGACAACCAAACTAATGACAGATACAGCATCTAGTCAGAGTTTTTTTTAAAAAAAAACCAACAACTTGTGATTGAAGAGTTTAATGACACAATCTGAAATCAGGAAGAAAAAAGAATGTAGAAAAAAAGTCAAAGTCCAAAAAGAAAAGGAAAGAAAAAACCTTTCTTGCAACAAATGCCAAGAATGCAATATTTTCCCACCCCTATAACATTACACACATAATTCACTTTTTGAGAGAGGGGGGAGGGAGGGAGGGAGGGAGGGAGAGAGAGAGAGAGAGAGAGAGAGATCTATTCTCAAATCCAAATATTGTTGTCTCTCCCCAGAATTTTATAGAATATTTCTAATTTTAGCCCTGATCAAACAAGACAACTTTATATTCCTTTACAGTCTTGGTCTTTAATTCATCAGCTTGTGGAAGAATTGAATCTCCTTTCAAGCTTTCTTTCTCCTATCTCAGACATTTTTTCAAGGCTTTAGATTTGTAAATACAATTTTAAAAAATCCCATTTCTTGGCCGATCATTTGTACTTCAACTCTGGCTGCTGTTTCTGTTTCATAATCACTTTAAAAAAATTCGAAGGAAGGAAGGAACGGGAATAGCAATAGCCTTAAACTTATACTGTATATCACTTAAACAGTGCTTTTCAGCCCTCTCTGAGCGGTTTACAGAGTCAGCCTCTTGACCCCAACAATCTGGGTCCTCATTGTACCAACCTCTGGATGGAAGGTTGAGTCAATCTTGAACTGATCAGGATTGAACTACTGGCAGTTGGCAGAGTTAGCCTGCAATACTATATTCTAACCACTGGGAAGGGAGGGAGGGAGGGAAGGAGGGCAATAGCACTTGGACTTATATACTGCTTCACAGTGCTTTCCAGACCTCTCTAAGTGGTTTACAGAGTCAGCCTCTTGCCCCCAACAATCTGGGTCCTCATTTTACTGACCTCAGAAAGATGGAAGGCGGACTAAACCTTGAGTCAGTCAGGATTGAACTGCTGGCAGTGGGCAGAATTGAATGAATGAATGAAGGAAGGAAATAGAAATAGCACTTAGACTTATATACTGCTTCACATTGCTTTCCAGACCTCTCTAAGTGGTTTACAGAGTCAGCCTCTTGCCCCCCAACAATCTGGGCCGTCATTTTACTGACCTCAGAAAGATGGAAGGCGGACTAAACCTTGAGTCAGTCAGGATTGAACTGCTGGCAGTGGGCAGAATTGAAGGAAGGAAGGAAGGAAGGAAGGAAGGAAGGAAGGAAGGAAGGAAGGAAGGAAGGAAGGAAGGAAGGAAGGAAGGAAGGAAATAGCAATAGCACTTAGACTTATATACTGCTTCACAATGCTTTCCAGACCTCTCTAAGTGGTTTACAGAGTCAGCCTCTTGCCCCCCAACAATCTGGGCCCTCATTTAACCGGCCTCAGAAGGATGCAAGGCTGAGTCAAGCTTGAGGATTGAACTCCTGGCAGTGAGCTAAATTAGCCTGCAATACTGCATTCTAACAACACATCACCATAAGGTTGCAGTAGTAACGACAAATGTAAGCACCATGTGGATACTACCCACCAAATATTAACCAGCTCACCAAGGGATGAAATCGAATGTTGCAAAGGGGCTCCTTGCCACCTACGAATCAAGTAAGAATCAAGAAGGGGCCACTTGATTGGGAACCTGCACTTTTAAGGAGGGGTGGGAAGGAAAACAGCCCCCTCCCCAAAAGGCTAAACTTCCATTCTCCATGTCCACTTTTTTTTTTACTAATCAACAGCCTCTTCCTTTTGTCTGGAATTAATTTGGGTTCATCCTTTCTCAGCGATCCTATTATGGAACTTGAGCACTGCGTGAATTGAGGTCTACGGCCGTGACCCCCAAAATCAAAATGAAACCTATGACGTTCTACGCATTCAGCAGCTAAGCTTTTCGCAGGCTCCTCAAGGCAGCCCTAATTTGTTTCCCTGACTTGGTAACCCTGAATTGTACTTCCATTAAGAGCTTCTGGCCGCGCATTGTGCATGCTCAGATGTTTCTCCAAGTTGCTGACGGGGAGATTCTTCCGGCTACCGGAACGGCTGGAGGAAGCCTCAAAGTGAAATAAAATGAAGTGATGCACTCTAAAAACAGAATCTGCATTCCTTCTTTTGACATCATTTAGGTGATGGGGTGGCAGACATTCCTTCTCATTGTTTTATTTTGACATCACAATGGATGATGCTAGAAGGTCCCAGAGGTCAAATCTCCTGCCTTGGAGATGTGTGTACAGTGAATGGATGCCTCCTATTCCTGTGAATCCACTTGGCCATAACTGATATGATCATGGGAATAATTCTTCTTCTTCTTCTTCTTCTTCTTCTTCTTCTTCTTCTTCTTCTTCTTCTTCTTCTTCTTCTTCTTCTTCTTCTTCTTCTTCTTCTTCTTCGTCTTCGTCTTCGTCTTCTTCTTCTTCTTCTTCTTCTTCTTCTTCTTCTTCCTCCTCCTCCTCCTCCTCCTCCTCCTCCTCCTCCTCCTCCTCCTCCTCCTCCTCCTTCTTCTTCTTCTTCTTCCTTCTTCTTCTTCTTCTTCTTCTTCTTCTTCTTCTTCTTCTTCTTCTTCTTCTTCTTCTTCTTCTTCTCCCTCTCCTCCTCCTCCTTCATGAGTTAGTATTATAATTAAGTCATTTTTAGAAGTCAAAGTTCTGATCCTCTAATTTTTGTGTGAAAACTCAACACTGCACCGTGTTCCTTGCTTGTTTATGTTCTGCTTTAATCAGAATAGAGCTGGAAGGGACCTTGGAGGTCTTCCAGTCCAACTCCCTGCTCAAGCAGGAGAACCTATGCCCGTGATGGCGGACCTATGGCACGCGTGCCACAAGTGGCACGCAGAGCCATTTGTCAGGGCACGCGAGGCGCTGCCCTGTCAGCTGGCCAGTGCGCATGCCATTAAAAGCCATTTTTGCCCTCCCCAGGCTCCAGAGGCTTTATAGGGGCCTGGGGAGGGCGAAAAGAGCCTCCCCCGCCCCCCCGGAGGCCCTCTGGAGGCTTCAGGGACCGTCTGGAGGCTTCCCTGACGCCTTCGGAGCGCTTAAAACAACCCTCCAAGCAAACCGGAAGTCACTTCCGGTTTGCTCGGAGGGTCGTTTTAAGCGTTCTCTTTTCGCCCTCCCCAGGCTCCTATAAAGCCTCTGGACACTGGGGAGGGCGAAAAAAGCATGTAAAAATGAGGGGGGGTCATGGGTTGTGCGCACATGCGCACTGGGGGTGTCGCACGTTGCATTATGGGTGCGGCACGCCCGCACACGACACCCCTGCGCTCCCCCCACTTGTGGCACGCGAGCCAAAAAAGGTTCGCCATCGCTGACCTATGCCATTCCAGACAAGTGGCTATCCAGTCTCTTCTTTAAAGTATCCAGGGATGGAGCACCCACAACTTCTGAAGGCAAATTGTTCCACTGATTAGAATAGAATGGAGTTGGAAGGGACCTTGGAGGTCATCTAGTCCAGCCCCCTACTCAAGCAGGAGAACCTATACCATTTCAGACAAGTGACTGTCCAGTCTCTTCTTAAAAACCTCCAGTGATGGAGCGCCCGTGATTTCTGGAGGCAACTTCTGTTCCACTGGTTAATTGTCCTCACTGTTAGGAAGTTTCTCCTTAGTTCCTTCTCTCCTGGATTAGTTTCCAACCATTGTTTCTTGTCCTGGCCTCTGGTGCTTTGAAAAATAATTTGACCCCCTCTTCTTTGTGGCAGCCCCTCAAATACTGGAATGCTGCGATCATGTCACTCCTAATTCTTCTTTTCTTTAGACTAGCCAGACCCAAAAATCCTGCAGCCGTTCTTCATATGTTTTAGTCTCCAGGCCTTTGATCATCTTAGTTGCTCTTCTCTGAACTTTTTCCAAACTCTCAACATCCTTTTTATAGTAGGGTGACCAAAATTGGTTGCAGGTTGTGTGATTCATTGGTTTCTCTGTCAGGAAGTCCCTCCTTAATTCCAAGGCTGCTCTGATTCGTTTCCAACCATTATATCTTGTCCTACGTTCTGGTGCTTTGGCAAAATAAGTTGACCTCCTCTTCTTTGTGAGAAGCCCCTTCTCTTTTTCACCCATGATGCCGTTTTATTTTCCAATATTTTCCCACAAGGCGGTTGCATTTTCCAGGACTCTTTCGTTAACAATTAACCTGCAGACCTGTTAAGAAGGCTCAGTGACTGTTTACTTTTCCTGACTCTTCCCCACTCCCATTTCAACCCAATCAAGCAAAGTTGTTCTTTGATTGATTTTAGCTCTGAGTAATTAGCCTTTTAAAAGCCCAAGGTATATATGTTTCTTGTTTGGGCTGCCTTAAGAGTTGCAGAAAATGAATGTGTGGCCATTAAGATTACTGGCAACCTAGCAATCACTAATGATTCACTGATCAATCCATCTTTGCCTTGTCAGGTTGAAAACAGAATTACACTTCACAGAGGAAAGAAATATTTTGAGCAAAGGGGAGGAACAAGAAAATAATTATCTCGCCTCTCTTACAAACTCCCTACTAAGGGTCAGATTTTGTCAAAAGGAAAATTTCAAAGTGAAGTCTGATAACCCAGCACCCTGAGAAGAAGGAGTCACATTTGGGATTATTGTCCTCTCTTCAATAAATGGAAGATCAGCTACACAGAAATCTGAAAATCACCTTGCTTGGACTCTTGAGTTCTGGGCCACTGGTCTTAAGAGCTTCCCTAATGCAGAATATATTGCAATAAGAGCTGTGATGGCAAAGTGGTTAGAATGCAGGATTGCAGGTTAATTCTGCCAATTGCCAGCAGTTCAATTCTGACTGGCTCAAGGTTGACTCAGCCTTCCATCCTACCAAGGTGGGTAAAATGAGACCCAGATTGCTGGAGCAATAGGCTGACTCTGTAAACAGCTTAGAGATGGCTGTAATGCACTGTAAAGTGGTATATGTCTAAGGAAAATCTGAAGGCTTCCCGGTTTTCCCCACCCAGTTGTAAGTTCAAGATCTTGCCCCCACACCCACAAGTCCATCCCATGGTCCAATCTCCCACTGCCATGCTGGCAGTTCCACCCATCCAATTCTGGTGCAGAGGTGCAGAGAAAAAGGATGGCTACATATCATCTAACATTCTAACTCCATACAATCCCCTCTCCATTTTCCCACAATAGAAAATGCGTAGTAGAATAATAGAAAGTGTGGTAGGCCTGTGATCCACAAAAAAAATATGGCTGCAGGCCTGACATCTAGCTACTTCTTAGGGCCAATGCTCAAATTAAGCATATTGTAAACACGGCTTGATCAGATCTTCACTTGACCAGAAATTGTTGATCACTTGATGTTTATGGTCTGCATGAGACCTGCAGGCGAGCAGCATATCTGCATTATTTCCAGGCCCAGGGAGTATGGGACAACTGCATACTGTTTTCACTGTCTGTACGGGTAATTGCCAGTAAATTAGCATGCCACAATTAAGGCTGCCAATAAAGCATAAAAGTTCATGCAATGCAAACTCAGCATGGTAAAGATAATGGTTCACAGAAGTACACCAGCCACTAGCACTGTTTTGATCAGACTCAGAGAGATTTAAGTCAGCAAGAATTAGCCCTGGAGTTTATCAATTTAAAGTTCCCCCACGTGCTTTACTCTCTGGCATGCTAAGGCCATTTCCTTAAGGAGGCCAGAAAAAATAACTAGGAGAGGAAATGAAGGACTGTGTGCCTGGAGGAGGAGTTGTTAAAAATAAAAATGCGTAAGTGATTTTGGCATTGCTTTGAAGAAATGTGGGCTGCTTCGCGTAAATTTGATGCTGTTTGCTTGGGATGCTTTCCTGCCAATAACTCTTTGCAATTTAAGGCGTGGAAGTGACGCTTCTCTGAATGTTTAATTTGCAAGCGGACAGCCTGCACTGCAGCCATCAATGAATTCACTCCTGATTCAGGAGCAAAATAGTGGGAATCCTTGGGAAAATTACTATGCGATGGTGGACTGAGCAAAATTGGATATCTGAAAAACATGTTGCCTTCGTCTGAAGACATCCCCTCTCCATAGGATTGTGCTCTGAATTTTATGAATGTGTAATTCTGCTCTCTTTTTCCCTCACAACTAAACCTCCACAGTCCCCCTTCGCCCAATCTAACAAAGGAGATGGATAACAACAGCAGCAATTAGATTTATATACCACTTTACAGTACTTTACAGCCTTCTCTAAGCAGTTTACAGAGTCAGCCTCTGGCCCCCCAACAATCAGGCTCCTCATTTGAACAACCTCAGAAGGATGAATGGAAGGCTGAATCAACCTTCAGCCGGTCCGGATTGAACTGCTGGCAGTTGGCTGAGTTAACCTGCAATACTGCATTCTAACCACTGCGCAGGGACACGGTGGCTCAGTGGCTTAGACGCTGAGCTTGTCAATCAAAAAGGTCGGCCATTCGGCGGTTCAAATCCCTAGCGCCGCGTAACTGAGTGAGCTCCCGTTTACTTCTCACAGCTTCCGCCAATCTAGCAGTTTGAAAGCACATAAAAATGCAAGTGGAAAAATAGGAACCAGCTTGGTGGGAAGGGAACAGCGTTCCGTGCGCCTTCGGTGTTGAGTCATGCCAGCCACATGACCATGGAGACGTCTTTGGACAGCGCTGGCTCTTCAGCTTTGAAATGGAGATGTACACCACCCGCTAGAGTTGGGAATGACTAGCACATAAGTGCAAGGGGTACTTTTACCTTTAACCACTATGCACTATGGAAGGAAGGAAGGAAGGAAGGAAGGAAGGAAGGAAGGAAGGAAGGAAGGAAGGAAGGAAGGAAGGAAGGAAGGAAGGAAGGAAGGAAGGAAGGAAGGGCAATTGCAATAGCCCTTAGACTTATATACCACTTCACAGTGCTTTATAGCCCTCTCTAAGCAGTTTATAGAGTCAGCCTCTTGCCCCCAACAATCTGGGTCCTCAGTTTACCAATCTCAGAAGGACGGAAGGCTGAGTCAATTTTGAGTCTGTTGAGATTCAAACTGCCGAATTGCAGGCAGCCGGCAGTCAGGAGAAGTAGCCTGCAATACTGCACTCTAACCATGGCACGTGGATAATAATAATAATGCTAAGAATAATGCTTATAATAATGGTAAGAATAATGCTAAGAATAATAATATGAATACAAGGCTGAAAAATGTTACCTTTCTTTGCTCACTGGGAAAATGTGTAGATAAAAACAATCCTCAAAGGCTACACCCATTACTTTTGGGAAAACACATTAATGTCTTTACCCTTTTGGACAGAAAAGATGTTAGTGTAATTTAAGCCACTCATCAGGTCACTCCCATGCCTGAAACACCAGGATTGCTAATTCGTGGAGTAATTGCTGCTGTATCATAAACTCTTGATACCAATCAGGCCAATAAATAGGCTTCCCAAACCAGCATTAAGGGATCGGATTCCTTTCAGTTGCAGAGATAAAAACGCCTTTACAGTCATGCAACTAAGATTCAACAGTCACGTCTTTGGCTCCTTGGCTGATTTCTGGGTTGAGTGCAAGTTGAGTGACACATTCCAGGATTTGCAAGAACGCCATTTCAACAGGGATTAGATTAATCCCTGTCCGTTGGTGGACAAGCTTGTTTGGAAACCTTTCTCCTGAAATGCCGGATGAGTTTTTCAGAAACCAGCAGAGAGGAAAAAGGTACAGATCGTGTTTTGACAAGCTCCCAATCCTCAATATCGGTGTAACTTCTATTGTATGCAGTCCAGGTGGAACGAGTCAAAGATTGATGGATCAGAATGGTAGACGGATGAAAGAAAAAATATATGAAATTCCAAGTCTTTCCATGATGGACGAAAGTCTTGTTTGGGGAGTAAGTACGATAGAACTCTAAATATTTAAAGGCTGCCTCAGAAATGAATCTCGAGAGTTGCTCCTTCTTTTCAGAGCGCAGGATATGGAATAAGAAACTATGTTGAGATTCTGGTCAAATGTTAGAAAAATATTTCTTAACGTAAGACTGGGTTGGCCTGGGAAGTAATGTCCCAGAGAGAGGTGATGGACTCCCCCTTCTTGGATAAATGCCTATGGAGAAAATCATTGATTGTGGTTGTCCCAAAGGTGATTTTTTTTCAGGAGGCAATTGGACTTTCTTGTTGTTTTTTGAAGGCGTTTCGCTTCTCAGCCAAGAAGCTTCTTCAGCTCTGACTGGATGGTGGGGAATGGAAGGATTTATATTCCTTGCAGACAGCTGGTCATTTGCATCCTTTTAGAAGGTCCTTGAGGCCACTTGGAGGTTTGTCTGTGTCTTCAGGGTCACCTGAGTGGTGCAAATAGTTCCTGTACTCTGCATTTTTTCCCCTCTGGAAATCCATTTCTCCTCCCACACCATTCAAAGAGTCTCCATCCCAAATTGTCTTGCTAAGAGTCTGTAGAGATTCTCAGTCATCCAGGCCACGGTTGTCCCAAAGGGGCTTTTTTCCGGAGGCAACTGGACTTTCTTAGTTTTTGTTTTGAAGATGTTTTGCTTCTCAGTCAAGAAGCTTCTTCAGCTCTGACTGGATGGTGGGGAATGGAAGGATTTGCACTCCTTGCAGACAGCTGGTCATTTGCATCATTTTGGAGGGTCCTTGAAGCACTTGGAGGTTTGTGTCCTCAGGGTCACCACCATCCTGTCAGAGCTGAAGAAGCTTCTCGGATGAGAAGCAAAACATCTTCAAAGAAAAACAAGAAAGTCCAGTTGCCTCCTGAAAAGGCTCTTTTGGGATAAAACAACAACATGCTGGCCATTTTCCCAGATGTGCCAACAATGGCTCTCTTAATAAATTGGAACTTTGAGGAATCCTTTGCCTCGGACTCTGATTTAATTTTGGATGCTATTTGGAAACCTGACACATGCTGCTCGCCTTCCACTTCCACGCCTCGGTTCCGGTAGTGGGCTAAGGCCACTTCTTTTAACGACCCCATAATCCCTTGTGGGGTGGAGTCTGGGCAACTGAAAGGAGCTGGCCGGATGCCGTCCCTGTCACCAATGCAGAGTTTTGTTCAGCAGATATATTCTCCTTGTGCCCAGAGGGAGAGTAAATAGCTGCCTCTACCTAGGATGAACTCACAGCCTCCTGATTGTGAGGCGAGAGCTCCACCTCTAGGCCACCCCACCACTCCCTGCTCTCTCCCATATGCAGTGCAGGAATCCCCTCCTACAGCATCCTCAGCAGTTGGCCTCCCATCTTGTTAAACACCTCCAGAGGTGAGTCCATTCAGCACCATTCAGACACTACGTTCAATTGTTGAGCCGTCTTAAAGTAAGAAAATTCTTATTGATGTCTGACTCCATTGTCCTTCCTTGTAATTTCAACCTTCTGTTTCTTCTATTCCGAGCAATTCTACTCCGTCTTCTACGTGTTACTCATCAAATATTGTTATGACACCTTTCTTGATGACTATTGTACTAAGGTGACACATTTCTACATGACACCTTCAAAGCTAAGATGTTTTCCTGCAACCTTTTGTTCCCCAGGATAAGCATACCAAATCTCTCCAACTAGTTTCTAGTATGTTTTCTTTTTTCCCGTGGAAGTGTCTTATCGTCTTAGTCTCCTCTGGATATACTGCAGCTTGTCAATATTCTTCCTAAAATGTAGTGCCAGAAATGGATTAACAATTTAGGTGGCCAGTAAAGACCAAGGGGAATAATGAGATCGCTTGATCTTGAACTGAATTCTGCTATTTATAAAGCTAGGATGACAAATGCTCTCTCTCTCTCTCTCTCTCTCTCTCTCTCTCTCTCTCTCTTTGGCAACTGTATTATACTGTTGCCTCGCGTTCCCATTTCAGTCAATCAGTTAGAATAGAGTTGGCAGGGACCTTGGAGGTCTTCTAGTCCAGCCCTCTGCTCAAACACAACATCCTATCCCAGTGATGGCAAACCTTTTTGTAAATGTGTGCCAGAATTGTGCAATAGTACCCACACATGCACCACACCCACAATGCAATGCACCCTGCCCAATTGTGCATGTATACACAACTCTCCCCGGTGCATTCGCGTGGGAGGAGGGAGTTTTCACCCTCCCCAGGCTTCCTGAAAGTCTGGGGACAGCGAAAAACAGGCCCAGTGAGCCAACCGGAGGATCAGAAATGATCTGTTTCCGGCTTCCGGAGAGACTCTGGGGCCCTTTCCTGAAGCCTGGGGAGGGTGAAAACGGCCTTCCTTGCCCCCCCCCCCGTAAGGCCGAAAATCAGATGGCCAGTGCACACATGCAGGCTGGAGCCAACGGCTTGCGTGCCGGCAGATATGGCTCCGTGTGCCACCAGTGGCATGCGTGCCCTAGGTTCTCCATCACAGCTCTATTCCATTTCAGACAAGAAGCAGCCCAGTTTCTTCTTAAAAACCTCCAGTGATGAAGCAGCCACAACGTCTAGTGGCAAGCCGTTCCACTGATTAAACATTTTTTCAAGTGAGGGAGTTTCTTCTTAATTCCAGGTTGCTTCTCTCCTTGATTAGTTTCCATCCGTTGTTTCTTGTCTTGCTTTCTGGCACTTTGGAAAATAAGTTGACCCCCCTCTTGTGTTAAATTGAAATTTGCCGACAAAGAAATAAATAAAGGGAGACTAGCATAGATCTATTTCGAGTTTTTGAGCTCTCATCAGCTAGCCATACCCTTCTGGGATTTGAACCCAGGCCACTCACATATTAGGCTGATGTATTAAGCTCTAGGCCACGGGCTCTCCTCACTTTGTCAGCTGTACCAGGGTAGACCAGGTTGCACTGATAGACCGATCTCACCGGGAAAACACTTAATCCCCCCTTCTTTGTGGCAGCCCTAAACCCTCTCTGATTTCCAAGCGTGTCTTTTTAATACCTGGCCCAGGTGTTAAAGAAGTTACATGATGATTATGATCTATGAATGCAGCTGCCCTCCATTTTCGGACAAACTTTATAAATATTTGACCCTGTTACGAAACCCTGAAGCCTTTCGACTTTGATGCAGCAAGGTGGATTTTCTCACGAGGATCAGGCGGAGGTGAAGTAGAAAGATAATTCAGAAAGCCTGAAGCAGTCACAGTAGCTTTCTGTGTCATTAAATTAATTGCAATTTGTCTAAACTATGTTGTCTTTCCAACCAATTTTTTTTATTGCGATGCGCGTTCAAATGTACTAGAAATGCAGTTTTGAGAATAAACGCTGAGCAATTTATGTAATACAATTTATTGTCCATGTTTATGAGCACTTTTAATCACAGTCTTTTAGAAGAGGCTCACAGCAAGCATCTTTGCAGGCTTGGCTGTTATTGGTCTCCTTGTTGGATTTATAGTCCAGCATTTCTCCAATAATTCAAGGCAGCTTTCCTGCTGATCTCCATCCTTTTATCTCCAACAACATCCTCTGCCCAAAATCACACCCAAGATTTTCCAGGGGAACTTGGAGTTGGGCCCCCCCCACAAGTAAGAAGGGCAACAAAGATGTTTAAAGGCCCGGAGACAAAAAACATATGAAGAACAGTTGCGGGAATTGGGTAGGGCTAGTCAACAGCAGAGAAAAAAAGGACTATAAATATAATCTTTATTGTCATTGTACTTAAATAGAACGAAATTGGTTGTATTGTGGGTGACATGCTAACAGTATTCCAGTATTTGAGGGGCTTCCCCAAAGAAGAGGACTTATTTTCCAAAGCACCAGAGGGCAGGACAAGAAGCAATGGTTGGAAACTAATCAAGGAGAGAAGCAACCTGGAATGAAGGAGAAACTTCCTAACAGGGAGGACAATGAACCAGCGGAAGAGGTGCTTCATCCCTGGAGGTTTTTAAGAAGAGTCTAGAGACAGTCACTTGTCGGAAATGGTACAGGTCAATGATGGTTAAACTTTTTGCCATTGCGTGCCAAAAGTGGGGGGAGCACAGGGGGGGTCGTGCATGTGTGTGCCCACACCCATAATTATATGCACCCTCCCCACACACGTGTGTGTACGCCCCCCCTCCTGTCCTTCCCCTGTGCACGATGGCATGGTGGACCCATTTTTCTCCCCCCCCCCCAGGCTCCAGAAGCTTTCTAGGAGCCTGGAGAGTGCAAAAACGGCATCCTTTGTCCCCCGGAGGCTAGAAACCGCCTGTTTTCCAACTTCCGGTTTGCACATTGAGCCATTTTTCACCCTCCAAAGGCTTCAGAAGGCTTTCCTGAAGTGTCTGGAGGGAGAAAAATGGCAGAAAATCAAGGCCGAAATCAGCTGGCCAGCGCATGCTTGCACACTTGAGCTCACAGGGCAATACTTCGTGTGCCCTCAGAAATGGCTCCGTGTGCCACCTGTGACATGCGTGCCATAGGTTCGCCATCACGGGTATAGATTCTCCTGCTTGAGCAGAGGGTTGGACTAGAAGATCTCCAAGGTCCCTTCCAACTCTGCTATCCTTCCTTCCTTCCTTTCTTCCTTCTCCATCACTGGAGGATTTTAAGAAGAGACTGGATAGCCCCTTGTCTGAAATAGTATAGGTTCTTCTGCTTGAGCAGGGAGCTGGACTAGAAGACCTCCAAGGTCCCTTCCAACTCTTCTATTCTATCCCATCCCAACCCATCCTATTCTTATTCATTCTATTCTTTCTTATTCATTCTATTCTTTCTTATTTGTTCTATTCTTTCTTATTTGTTCTATTCTTTCTTATTCATTCTATTCTTTCTTATTCGTTCTATTCTATCCTATTCTATTGATTGATTTCCCCAGTCCCTATGAGAGAGGATGCCTGCTTACAGTCCCATTGTGCATTTTCAAAGCAGAGGTGAGCTTAGACCCAGGTTTCCCCCATCGTAGACCACCGTTGTCACCATTATGCCTATGGCCCAGTCAGTGTCCCACTTACACATCTTTTCTCCTTTTCATTTAAAGAGGAAGGAGGTGAATGTTGGTAGAAATTGAGGAAGACGAAGGATGAAATAACAGCAATAGCACTTAGACTTATATTGAATCAAAGGAATTGAACTCTTCGCAGTGAGCAGAATTTCTCTGCCATGTTGCGTTCTAACTACCATGCCACCATGGCTTCACAGGGCTTCACAGCCCTTTCTAAGCAATTTACAGAGTCAGCCTCTTGCCGCCGATAATCTGGGTCCTCATTTTACTGACCTTGGAAGAATGGAAGGTGGACTCAACCTTGAGTCGGTTAGGATCAAACTGTTGGCAGTGGGCAGAGTTAGCCTACAATACTGCCTTCTAACCACTGTGCCATCACGGCTTTTATAGCCTCTTGATACACCAAAGAAGCCCTGGGGCACAAAGTCAAGAAGGAGTAGGGCCTCCAATGCATGCTTGTAGCTGCTCCCTTGACATTCTCCGCCCTATCCTGCAATTATTTTGCTCCTATTCCACTGTATTTATTGCCACTTTTTTATTCTAAATGGGAATATTTTATTCTCCTGCGAGTCCCTTGGACTGCAAGGCAATCCAACCGCTCAGTCTTAGAGGGGATCAACCCTGACTGCTCTTGAGAAGGCCAGATCCTGAAGAGGAAACTCAAATCCTTTGTCCACCTAATGAAAAGGAAGAAGGAGTCACCGGAGAAGAGCCTCATGCTGGGAAAGATGGAAGGCAAAAGAAGAAGGGGACGACAGAGAATGAGGTAGCTGGATGGAGTCACTGAAGCAGTCGGAGTGAGCCTATATGGACTCCAGAGGATGGTAGAGTACAGGAAGGCCTGGAGGAACGTTGTCCATGGGGTGGCGATGGGTCAGACACGACTTTGCAGCTAACAACAACAATTCTAAAATTCTTAGGGCCTTTCTCTATAGTGAAAGTAATCAACCCTGTTACTAGATTCCTTAAACTTCCTTGCTTGTTAGGGGAAATGCATCCAGTCTTCACAACAGCTGTCAGGCCTGCAGCCATCTTTTCTTTCGGATCTTTGGCCTGCCACACTTTCTATTATTCTCCTATGCATTTTCTATTGTGGGAAAATGGGAGGGGGGATTGAACAGAGTTAGATGCTATGTAGCCATAACAACATTCTTTCTAGAAAGCCAAGGTCATCCTTTGTCTTTGCACCTCTGCACCTGACCGGAACTGGATGGGTGGTACTGCCAGCGTGGCAGTGGGAGATTGGACCATGGGATGGACTTGTGGGTGTGGGGGCAAGATCTTGAACTTTCAACTAGGTGAGGAAAACTTGGAAGCTTTCAGATTCGGGTTTTCCCAGATGTGCCAACAAGGCTCTCTTAATAAATTGGAACTTTGAGCAATACTTTGCCTCGGACTCTGATTTACTTTTGGATGCTATTTGGAACCCTGAGATTAGCTTGTTGAAGCCTTTGGTAGACTCCCAGATCAGGCTGGTAGTTTGAGCAGCCCCAAAACCAATAGTGATGCAAGGGGAGACATATTAAGAGATGAAGACAATCCTGGATTCTAAATTGCACAGGGGCCAATTGCAGTACTTAATGCGATGGGAGTGGTACCCACTCTCCGAAGCTACTTGGGTCAAGAGCTGGGATGTGAAGGCAGATAGGTTGGTCAGTATGACAAGTCCCCCCTGCTTTATCTGCCATTGGGGCATAGAGCCATCTTCCGCTTCAAAACCGTTGACCGTCTTCTCCTGTAACCCTGGAAAGGGGCCCTTATGAGTTGCTACCAGCTGGGCCAGCTGGACCAAGGCTTTTTAAGGAGGTGTTACCCCTCCATCACTCACCCTTTGTCCTGGCTTGTGACAGGCAGAGCCTGGCTTCCCAAACGTTGGGCCCAGGATGCCGGTTTAATCCCCTCAACACTGTCAAATTATTCACTACGACTGTATTACTATTCCTATTACTCTTCTCATCGTTCCTATCACCTATCTCCTCCCACTTATGACTCCAGGACTATAACTTTGTTGTTTGTATCCTTACAATTGATATTGATTGTTTCCTAATATGATTTGATTGCTTAATTTATACCCTATGCTCTGACCCACCCCTCTCGTATACCAAGCCACTCCGACACAAAGTCTCTTCAAGATGTTTATTGACATACAGGTTCAACCTTGGCAGCAATCCAGCCTGCCAAGGTCCAGATAGCACTTTGGGCAGCAATCCAACTACAGCGAACTCTTTGGCAGCAATCCAGCTACCAAGCTCCAGATAACCACCTTAGCAGCACTCCTGCCTGCCAAGGTCCAGGTAACAGAGTGGCAGCAATCCAGGTAAACCCTTTGGCAGCAATCCAGCCTGCCAAACTACGACACAGATCTGAGAGTGTCTCCAACTCTAATGATCAGTTGATTCCTGCAAAGGCCGTGTCCACAAGCAGCCCCTTTATAGTCTGGAGAGGAGTCTAATTATCAGCAGCTGAGAGCAATTACCTCCTGTAACTGCTCAATTGCTGCTTAGGCCGGTAACGAGCATCTAATAACTCACTGCTGATGTCTGACTCACTGTCCCATGACTCCTCCCCACTGTTCCAAGGCATGACATCAGGAGCCCCCTTCCTTTGGCTTTCACCACTGCTCCATGCCTCAGGCGCCTCCTGGTGGCCAACCAGCCTCTCTGCGCCCTGCTCAGAGTCGGAACCCTGTCCAGGGTCCTCCACATCCTCCTGAGCCGACTCATAGGGACCCTCGCTGTCTGAGTCTGGTGGCAACTCCAACGGCTACTGCTGGGCCACAACACCCTATGACTATCACTAAGTGTTGTACCTTAGGATTCTTCACGAATGTATCTTGTCTTTTTATGTACACTGAGAGCATCTGCACCAAAGACAAATTCCTTGTGTGTCCAATCACACTTGCCCATAGAATTCTATGCCATGCCATACCATGCCATTCTATTCCATTAGTTCCTCTCTGCTCAGCTTCCTAATTTGGCTTTGTCTGGCGACTGACTGACATTAGGAGTATCTGTTTTCCAGTAGCTGAGGGTCACAAAGATGGGGGTGGGATGGGGGGGCAACCTATTCTGGAAAGCCCCTTGGGGCAAGACAAGAAGCAATGAGTGGAAGCGCATTAAAGAGAGCTCCAACCTGAAGATATGCAGGGCAGCTAGAATTATTATCCAGTGAAGCTTCCGTTGTGGGTACTCCACCACTGGAGGTTTTCAAGGAAAAAATGAACAACCATTGGTCCAGAATGGTATAAAGACTCCTGCTTCAGCAGGGGTTGGACTAGAAGACCTCCAAGGTCCCTTCCAGCTGTATGATTCTACGATTGTATGTAGTAGTATCTGCCCACCCCCACCTTGCCTGTCTTTGCTGGGGAGAGATTTTGCAGTTCATCTTGTGTGCACAGCAGGCTAAGATTGTTTTTTTGTGTGCGATGCACCTCGAATTGATTTTTGTTCTCCTGGATAGATGGCAAAGTCTTCCTAATATGCTTTATTAATGGGTACAAATGTTGTTTCCTACACAAGGGCGGAGGGAGGCTGCCGTGTAAGTTAACACAGCCCTTACCCCTCCAGGAAGGTCTGGCTGAGATAGCAAGTCAAGAGAAATTGTGGTACCTTTTGTCCCTGATTCCATTTGCCAAGAAAAGCCCCTGCAAGGATTATATAGGATCTCTTGGTCAGCTGCTCAGTTTTATTGCCTTCCCAAATGAGGATAAAATCACCCACGTGTCTGATGAGAAATTAAACAAAAATTGGGCTGGTATTGGCTAAGCCTTTATCCCTCTAGATTCTGTGTTCTCCCATTCATTAATTTGTACATTTAAAAATCACTATTGTTACAGATTACCCTGAAACTGAAGTAATACGCCTCAATTAGACTCTATTACTGCTGTTCTTCTCTCTTCCTTCCTAAGTACCTATCTCTTCCCACTTACGACTATAATCATGTTGCTTGTATCTTTACAATTTATATTGTTTTATTTGTTTCCTAGTATAATTCGATTGCTTATTGGTAACCTATGACTATCACTAAGTGTTGTTATCTTATGATTCTTGATGAATGTATTCTATTTTATTTTTCTTTATGTACACTGAGAGCATTTGCACCAAAGACAAATTCCTTGTGTGTCCAATCACACTTGGCCAATAATGAATTCTATTCTATTCTATTCTATTCTATTCTATTTTCTATTCTATATCCCTATAATATTCTGTTCTATATTCTATATTCTATTCTATTCTCTATTCTGTATCTCTATTATATTTTATTCTATTCTATATTGTATTGTATTGTATTGTATTCTATTCTATTCTATTCTATTCTGTATTCTATTCTATTCTGTATTCTATTCTATTCTATTATATTCTATATTCTATTCTATATTCTATATTTTGTTCTATATTCTATTCTATATTCTATTCTCTATTCTATTCTATATTCTATTCTATTCTATTCTCTATTCTGTATCTCTATTCTATTCTATTCTATTCACTTCAATTTCATTCCATATTCTACTCTACTCTACTCCATTCCATATTCTATTCTATTCTATTCTATTCTAATCTATTATTGTAAAGGAAGATTGGACACAAAAATTCCCATCTCTACTTTCATTTCTACACAGTATTCTCAGCGAATAGAAAATGATTTTGCCCTGTTCCGTTTTTCATTTGAGGAAAACAAATCTACTCACCCTGCAGTCCTCGTTGTGCAACTGTGGCTTTTAACTATTTGAATATTTTCAAAAGTCTATTTTATAGCGAAGCCTTATGTCCCTTCTGGGCAATTTAGTGTGCTCTCTGTTGTGTGATTATTTTACCTACGTGTACACAACACAATATTAAGATGATACATAGTGCATATTGGTAGAGCCCTTTGGAACTGAAAAACATGCCAAAAAGAGGTAAATAAAATTATTTCAAAGGCTGGAATAATTTCCTGGAGAGTAGCGGTACGGAGTTACCGCAATTTAGTTTAGGTAGAGATCGTGCAGCAATTTGTACAGCAAGTTTGTGACGCAGAGCAAAGCAGTGGGGAATTTTCCCACATCCCTCAAAGTGCTGAAACCCAGACATTATCAATGAAGCAGAATTATGAGAGATTTAGGGCAGATTGAAATGCTTATTCGCCAGGACTACAGTTAAATTATGACTTCGGTTATTTATCATGGTGATTGTTAGAGCTGTGAGGAGCTTCGATTTGGAGATGTCGATTTGCAGGTGATTTGAATGAAACACAGCTTAGAATGGACTCCTCAAATCAAATAACAGAGTCAATTTAGTTATCAAATCAAGTGCATACAAATCAATCAGATGATTCAGTGGACTTTTGGGGGGGATGCGAGCCCAGGAATGTATTTCATGGAATCAAAGCATCAAAAGAGTAGAGAATAACAGAGTTGAAAGTGGGACCTTGGAGGTCTTCTAGTCCAGCCCCCTGCTCAGGCAGGAAGCCCTATATCATTTCAGACAAATGGTTGTCTGCAATCTGTTCTTAAAAACGTCCATTGTTGGAGCATTTACAACTTCTGGAGGCAAGCTGTTCCACTGATTAATTGCCCTCACTTTCAGGAAATGTCTCCATAGTTCCAGGTTGCTTCTCTCCTTTAGTTTCCATCCATTGCTTCTTGTCCTGCCTTCAGGTGCTTTGGAGACTAGGTTGTGTTCTGACACCCCCCCCCCGCTCTGGTATACCAAGTCACTCTGACACAAAGTCTCTTCCAGATGTTTATTGACATACAGGTTCCACCTTGGCAGCAATCCAGGCTGCCAAGGTCAAGATAGCACTCTGGGCAGCAATCCAACTACAGCGACACTCCTTGGCAGCAATCCAGCTACCAAGCTCCAGATAATCACCTTAGCAGCACTCCTGCCTGCCAAGGTCCAGGGAACAGAGTGGCAGCAATCCAGGTAAACCCTTTGGCAGCAATCCAGCCTGCCGAAGTACGACACAGATCTGAGCTTCTCCAACTCCAATGATCAGTTGATTCCTGCAAAGGGTGTGTCCACAAGCAGTCCCTTTATAGTCTGGAGAGGAGTCTAATTATCAGCAGCTGAGAGCAATTACCTCCTGTAATTGCTCAATTGCTCCTTAGGCCGGTAACGAGCATCAAATAACTCACTGCTGATGTCTGACTCAGTCCTGTGACTCCTCCCCACTGCTCCAAGGCATGACATCAGGAGCCCCCTTCCTTTGGCTTTCACCACTGCACCATGCCTCAGGTGCCTCCTGGTGGCCAACCAGCCTCTCTGCGCCCTGCCCAGAGTCGGAACCCTGTCCAGGGTCCTCCACATTCTCCTGAGCCGACTCAGAGGGACCCTTGCTGTCGGAGTCTGGTGGCAACTCCAACGGCTACTGCTGGGCCACAACAGGTTGACTTCCTTATGGCAACCCTTTAGATATTGGGATTCTGCTATCATGTCTTTTCATAAAACTAGCAATCATTCTTCCTATGTTTTAACCTCCTGTCCCCCAATCAGCTTTGTTGCTCTTCTCTGCATTCTTTCTAGAGTCCCCACATCTTTTTTTACATTGCGGTGACCGAAACTGAATGCCAAGTATTCCAAGTGGGGCCTTGTCAAAGCAGTATAAAGTAGTAATAACATTTCACATGATGTTGATAGTATTCCTTTGGCACAGCCTGGGACGACATTGGCTTTTTGGGCGGCTGCTGGCTCATATTTAAGTGGTTGTCCACTAGGACTTGAATTTGGATCACGGATCTGAGTGGCTTCACTCGCGGTTTGAGACGGGATCGAACATGGTGTTCCCCACCTTTAACAAGTGGGTCTTACAACGCAGAAGAATAACGCCAGCTGTTGTGGCTCTCAAATAGGCAAGTGCATGTTGTGTTTATGTTCAATTTGTGGGTTTTCCCAGGAACCTCAGTGTATTTATTTTTATTTATTTATTTTATTAAATTTGTTAGCCGCTCCCTCTCCACAAAGGGACTCGGGGCGGCGTACAATAAATAAAACACATATTATAAAAATTACACATTGTACACATTGTACAGAGGAGGTATAAAACACAATACAATATTATAATAACATATAAATATTAAAATAAGTTAAATTAAAACCCCAATAGAGATTATAAGTTTAAAAATTGCCAGGGGGAATAAAATGGAACTATGGTTGAGCCAGGCCTGCTAGTTGAAAAAGGTGGGGCTTGAGTTTTGAACGGAAGGAGCGGAGGTCGGTGGTAGTCCTGATATCTGGGGGGAGGTCATTCCAGAGGGCTGGGCCCATCACAGAGAAGGCCCTACTCCTGGGCGCCGCCCTTTGGCACTGCTTAGTGGACGGCACCCGGAGGAAGTCCCTCTCTGTGAGAGCGAATTGGTCGTAGGGATGTATGGGGCAGGATGCGATCCCGCAGGTAGCTAGGTGTGACCATTATGGGGACCAGGAACTGAAATAGAACTTGATGAATCAGCTGCAGAATATATTTTTTCCACTCTTCCTGCTCCCCTTCAAAAAAAAAACCTCACTTTGCACCGGAGATGGTATTCAGCCGGTTCGCACCGGTTCGCCTGAACTGGTGGCAGAAATTTTGCCCGGTTCAGAGAACCAGTAGCGATCACCTGCTGGCCACGCCCCTGAACCGGTCCCCCTGTTGCCAATTGCTCACCCGGCACATCTGGTCGCCGCTTGTTTTCGCTGCCTCTTTGCATATCGGCTCTCAAAGAGGCCAACAGATGGCCATAGGCCACTGAAAAAAAAGTCCTCTGGTTGACGAAAAAGTGGCTGCTATCGCCACCATCTTTTTCGCACCTGTGCACCCCACTGCCTTGCAAGTCCACCACCTACCCTTCACCCCAAAAGGAGAGATGAGGGGGCAGCCCCTGCGACGGGGAATAGGAGCAGCTGCAATGGAGAAGAAACCACACCACAGGACGTCCTCTCTCCACAACCTACAGCCTTCCTGGCTTCCCCTATTTCCATTCCACCCCAAGGAGAATCTTCAGGAAGTAACTGCTCCAAGGAATCCCCCCCTTTTTTTTGTAGCCTGGGGAAATCTCGGCAGCCAAGGCTGCGCCACAGAAGTAGTAGTCCTCTTCTCTGATATCTCCAGCAGCATCGGAAGCACCCTTGAGAGAAGCTGAAAGGCACTTCCAAGCTGAGAAAACAAACAGAAGCGCCTTCCGCTTGGGAAGGGAATTGCAGCAGAATTGCCAAATGCATCTTTCGCGAGGAGCTCTCCCACCTTGTCTTTCCTTCCTCCTCCTCGTTCCTTCTGCCCGGGGTTCCATCTTGCGCGAAGAAATGGCCACCTGGATCAGTTCCAAGCTGGGAGAAAGATACTAGAAACGTGGAGGCTGATTGGAAAGGAGGTTTAATGATGAACAGAACCAGAGGTGGGAATGCCACTTTTTTTTTTTACTACTGGTTCGGGCGCAGAATGCATCCAGCCAGGTGGGTGGAGCCTTCCGCCACCGCTACTTCCAATTTGGCCGAACTGGGCTGAACCGGCAGCAACAGAACCACCAAGCATATGGTTCTGATCCACCTGACCACACGGAGTCGAGAGTGGGTGGCTTTTATATCCTCTCTGGGCTCTGTGTTTGAGCTTCCTGTTCCTGTGCAAGAACATGTTTTCTATTGGTTGTTGTCAGGCTCCCATGGGGACATGTAGGGATTATGTAGGAGTCGTAGCTGGCTCTGTAGGGGGAGTTGTGCCGTGGCCTAGAGGTGGAGCTCTTGCCTCACAATCAGGAGGCTGTGAGTTCGATGCTAGGTAGAGGCAGATATTTCTCTCTTTGGGCACACTGAGAACGTCTCTGCTGAACAAAACTCTGCAATGGTGATAGGAAGGGCATCCGGCCATTCGAACACTCTGCTAGCTCCATTCAGTTGCCCAGACTCCACCCTGCAAGGGATTATGGGGATGGGGATGAGGATAGCTGGCTCTATAGGTGTAAGTATAAATCCTAGGTGTTTGTCTGAGGTAGGTTTAGTTGAAGTTTGGACTGCTCCATGATGCCAATGGAGGCTTAATGGCTTTGTCCTGTCTTGGATCTTGAGTGAGGGGCTGCTTCTAATGACTAGATGGACCATCTTTTTAGTGGCTTACAGTTATCGTCTCACCCATTGCCCCGGAAAGGCACTGGGTCACACTGATGCTTCTCAGCAGATGCCCATTGCCGGAACTTTTGGAAGACCCCACTCCCAACACACCAGTCTTGCTTATTGACTGCCTGGATGCTGGTCCCTGTCACATCCAGCGAGGTTGCAAGAGACGCTGCAAAGGGCAGAACCATTGCACAGGTTCTGAACTAGAGGTGGAGGAGGTGGCCCAAGGGGCCGTTTGGGGCTGAATTCAAACCGTTTGTCCTAAAGCAAATTAAGGCTGTTCAGGACATCTACCCTTCTGCCTTGGTTTCAAAATATCCTGTCTTGAATGGATGACCAAATCTGCATTTCTAAAAGCTGGCCCCAGTATCTGCTGGGGCTATTAAGAAAGAGGCTTTATTTCAGTCTCCAAGAACAGGCTTCTCCATTTCTGCCTTTGGGGAAATATAATATTCTGCCCTTTTTAAAAAAAATACTCCTCAATATATTTCATTCTTCTAGGAGGGGAGGGGGTGGCTCCCCGCAACCTTTAACAGCCATTTCTAAAAGCCAGACATCTGCAAAAGCCCTGCCTATGCTCTGGGCACACTGAGAATATCTCTGCTGAACAAAACTCCGCATTGGTGACAGGAAGGGCATCCGGCCATTGTCAGGCTGCTTCTCCCATCTCGGAGACATCCGAAAGAGCAGGTATGAGGACGTTTGGCCGTTGCTTTAGCACAGCGGTGTCCAAACTTGGCAACTTTAAGACTTGTGGACTTCAACTCCCAGAATTCCCCAGCCAGCAGGGGAATTCCCCAGCCAGCAGGCTGGGGAATTCTGGGAGTTGAAGTCCACAAGTCTTAAAGTTGCCAAATTTAGACACCCCTGCTCTAGCAGAAATCAATTCACGGCCCCGAGTTTACTTTACTTTATTTTAAATTTGAGTTTGAGAAGGAACCGCTCGGAAATCTGATTCAAAAGACCTCAGACCGACTGTAATCCTAAAAATAAACAGTCCCCGTCACTCGCCTGCCATATAGATTTAGGAAGAAGCCAGAAAGAGAGAGGGTGAGGGTGTTGCAGAGAGAACTTGGGGGCATCCGATGCCTTCATTTCCTGGGGCATTTCTGGGCTTTGATTATGGGGACCAGAGGCAAGGCTGGTCTCTCCCTCCACCCACCCCCCAACTTCCCATCCTCCTTTTTCACCTGGCTTGCTGATGGAGGAGCAGGGTTTCCCTCCCGGAGCGAGGAGACGAGCAGAATTACAATTTCTGTGGCTCTGCCTGGAGCCAGCCCAGCATTCTGCTGCTTGTTAAAAGGAAGGAGGCAGTTGTCTAAGTAGCCTCTCCAGGGAGAGACGAGGGCTGCAGTGTGTGCGTAGAGGTGTGCAGAGAGAAACCACACACGTACGCACAACTACTTAGCTGAGAAAGCAAAGCAAAGCTCTCACACCGGGCTTGTGGGGAGGTCTGGGCTGCCTGAATCAATTCGTGGTCCGTAATGGGATGGAATGAAGCTCAAAATTGGTGACATCTCAGGAAGCCTCCAGTTGAGAAGGCCGCGTGGGAGTTTGCATGCAAGGTTCCTGCAGCTGGACTCAGGCCACACTGGCTTATTTATTTTACTTCTCAAGTTGATGTAGCTGCCCATCGCACAAAAAGAGACTCTGGGCAGCATTCAACAATGGATTAAAACACACCGTATTTTTCGGAGTATAAGACGCACTCCTCCCCACCCCTCTACAAGCGGGTGGAAATATCTATGCGTCTTATACAGCGAATCTTGCCGAAGCTGGGCCCACCCTTCGGCTATTTTTGGCCTCTGCACACCCCAATTTTAGGGCCATTCCAGCCGATCCCCACTGCCTGGAACTGGCCAAAAGCATGACACGCAGAGGCCAAAAACAGTGTGCGCAGAGGCCGCAAACGCGACACGCGGAGGCCAAAATGTGACCCGCGGAGGCTGTGTTTGGCGGCAATGTGCTTTGGCAATCCCTGCAGCCTGGAACAGGTTCTAAACTGGGTGTGCGAAGGAGACAAAATGGAGTCTGGAGGCTGATTGGAAAGAAGGACCCTTTATTGATGAATAGAAGCACATATTTGTAGTTCTGGTGCAGCTGACCACATGGAGTTGGGAGCGGCTGACTTTTATACCTTCTCTGGGCTTTGCACTTGAGCCTCCTGTTCCTGTGCAAGGACCTGTATTCTATTTGCTGTTGTCAGACTCCCATGGAGCCAGGTAGGGGTTATGGAGGAGTCATAATTCTGTAGGTTGTCTGAGCTCCCAGGTTTGGTCAAAGTTTGCTGGGGGTATGTGTGATGCAATGAAGAGGGTCGTGTGAAAGGGTGTAGGGCAGGGGTGTCCAAACTTGGCAACTTTAAGACTTGTGGACTTCAACTCCCAGAATTCCCCAGCCAGCAGAGCTGGCTGGGGAATTTTGGGAGTTGAAGTCCACAAGTCTTAAAGTTGCCAAGTTTGGACAACCCTGGTGTAGCGTAATTCTTATTATGGCTAAATAGCTTTGTCCTGGTTGGACCTTGAGTGAGGGCTCTTTGCTTACCAACAAAAGTGCACACAGTCAAGGCTCTGGTTTTCCCAGTTGCAATGGATGGCTGTGAAAGTTGGACCATAAGGAAGGCTGAGCGCCAAAGAATGGAGGCCTTTGAACTCTGGTGCTGGAGAAGACTCCTGCGAGTCCCTTGGACTGCAAGGCCATCCAACCGGTCAGTCCTAGAAGAGATCAACCCTGACTGCTCTTTAGAAGACCAGATCCTGAAGAGGAAATTCCAATGTTTTGGCCACCTAATGAGAAGGAAGAAGGACTCCCTGGAGAAGAGCCCAATGCTGGGAACGATGGAGGGCAAAAGAAGAAGAAGGGGACGGCAGAGAACGAGGTGGCTGGATGGAGTCACCGAGGAAGCAGTCGGTGTGAGCTTCAATGGACTCCAGAGGATGGTAGAGGACAGAAAGGCCTGGAGGAACGTTGTCCATGGGATTACAATGGATCGGACATGACTTGGCCACTAACAACAACAAGAAGAGCTACCTGGTTACTTGGGTTCTTTCAATAAGCTCTTTATCTCTCAAGTGCTGACATCTGCTCAGGGCTATTTAAAAAGGTGGGGGGGCTCCTTTCTCTCTGGAAAAATTAACATATTTCTCCCTTTGGAAAAATATAATGATCTGCCCTTTTTAATATTCCTTAAAACATGTCATTCTTCTAGGAGGGTGTGTGTGCTAACTTTCTGCAGACTATTGGGGGACCTTGGAGGTCTTGTAGTCCAACCCCCTGCTTACACAGGAAACCCTACACCACTTCAGACAAATGGTTATCTAATCTCTTCTTTAAAACTTCCAGTATTAGAGAATTTACAAGTTCTGGAGGCAAGTTGTTCCACTGGTTAATTGATCTAACTGTCAGGAAATTGCTAAGTTTCTTCTCTCCGTGATGAGATTCCACCCATTGCTTCTTGTCCTGTCTTCATGTGCTTTGGAGAAACAGCTTGACTCCTTCTTCTTTGTGGCAACCCCTGAGATTTTGGAACACTGCCATCATGTCACCCCTAGTCCTTTTTTTCATCAGACTAAACATACCGTATTCCACAGTGGTGGGTTTCACATTTTGTTACCACCAGCTTGCCCCCTTCAAACATTTGCTTTTCTCTCTCGTATGCCTTCCGTGCATGTACCTGGCCTCAAAAATACCTAAATAGGCTGGCATAGAGCAGGAGGGGCAGGTGGGCAGGCTACCAGTTTGGGCAAACCGGTCTGAACCATCTAAATACCACCTCTGCCATTCCAGCAACCATTCTTCATTTGTTTTAGCCTCCAGTCTCCTAATCATCTTTGTTGCTCTTCTCTGCACTCTTTCCAGAGTCTCCACAACTTTTTTACAAGGTGGAGACCAAAACTGGATGCCGTATTACAAGTGTGGCCTTACCAAGGCCTTATAAAGGGGTATTAACCCTTCACGTGATCTTGATTCTATCCCTCTGTTTATGCAGCCTAGAACTGTGTTGGCTTTTTTGGCAGCTGCTGCCCACGGCTGGCTCCTATTTAAATGGTTGTCCACTAGGACTCCAAGATCCCTCTCACAGTTACTACTATTGAGTAAGAAAATGAACAGAAGTTTTTGACAAGAAATGCCTCCCACAGAGTGGAGAGAGCGCATTGTTTTTCTACCAGAACATGTGTCTCAGAAAGTTTATCCATCCTTTTTCTTATCTTTGGGGAAAGATGATCAAAGTGCACACATTCGTCTACTTGTTCTAATTTTTGTTTAATTTATGTATAAAGTGCAATTGTTGACTCCATTTTCCTCTGTCAAATACAACTACCTTGGTCTCTGATACATTTATTTTCAGAGCCAGGTCCTCGTTGCATCATGTTAAGATGGAATGGAATAATATGGGATAATAGGAATCTTAAATATATGTAACTGTCTTTATAGTGGAGCATGTTAAGAGTTCTGTAAGAGGAAAACTTTAGTGAACAGAATAAGGATTTGCAAGAGGAAGCTTCATCTAAAGGAAATAACACCTAGCCAAACCGCAGAATTGAAGACAGGAAACGTAGATAGATTTGCCTGTGACCTGCAGAGCAACAGGGAGGGGGGCTGTGGGCTGTCAGAAAATATAACCAATCATGAAATGTCACAAGTATGTACAAAAGTAACTGCAAAAGAATCCTTCGGGATTCAGTCTGTGCTTCCTTTGCGACTGAATCTTGCGCAATAAACCTTTTCTGTTTGATCCTGGAATTCCGTGTCAGTTCCTATATTCCATAATAATGTAGTCTTAACATTTGCTGCATATAATTCATGGTTTTAGCCAACAATACAACATCATTTGCATACTAAAGTGCATTCATGTCTCTAACCAGCTCGTTACTAACCTGACATTTGCTTATTCTTCCATAGAATCATGGAATGGCAGGATGGATTGCAAGGATCATCTAGTTATAGTCCAACTCTCTACAATATGCAGAAAAATCAATTAAAGCTTCCTTGAGACTCATCTTCAAAACCTTCAGACGTGGAGACCCCACAACCCTGCCAGATAGATTGGCCCACTGCTCCACTGTTGCATTTATGCACTGAGGAAGCAGAGATAGATCAATAACTTTGTCTTATTCCGTGTGCAATGATGAACAATAAGTACTCTATTAGACCTCAGCCATCTTTATTGTAGGATGAAAGGAAGCTGCTGTCTTATCACACTGAGAAACCAACCAAGAATAATCGTTCTGCCATACACTTTCTCTAAATGAACAAATGTACAATGGATTTCCCTCACATTTGTACATTTTTCAGTAACCTACTGAAAATGTGATATCTGCCATGCCCTTCCAAAATTTTGCACTATCGGGCCTTGTACCCTTTGTGCCAAGCAGTGTCTCAGAGACTCTTAATGACAGACAGACAGACAGACAGACAGGCAGGCAGAGATGAGGCATGGATGGATGGCATGGATGGAGGTAGGTAGGTAGGTCAGGCAGTGCTAAGGCAGGCAGGCAGGCAGGCAGGCAGGCAGGCAGGCATAGATGACAGAGACAGACAGATATGAACAACAGAGAGACAGACAGAGAGACAGACAGACAGACATAGATGACATAGAGAGAGAGAGAGACAGACAGACAGACATGAATGACATAGAGATAGATAGATAGATAGATAGATAGATAGATAGATAGATGATAGATAGATAGATAGATAGATAGATAGATAGATAGATAGATAGATAGATGATAGATAGATAGATAGATAGATAGATAGATAGATAGATAGATGATAGATAGATAGATAGATGATAGAAGATAGATATAGATAGAAAGAGAGGGGGAAGAGAGAGAGAGAGATATTGCATTCATTCTTGATATCATTCCCTGTGTTTAAGGGAACAACAACTACATTCTTTAAATAATTAGTTATATATTAAGTCTTCACACATATTAAACAGGTCACACAGCAACTCCATAAGCAAATCATATTCATATTTTAATATACTTAAGCACAGCTTTATGGGTGAAAAGCTCAGTGGCTGCCATTAAAAGCAATAACAACAGCACTTAGATTTATTTGCCGCTTCACGGTGCCCTATAGCCCTCTCTAAGCTGTTTACAGAGTCAGCCTGTTTCCCCCAACAACCCGGGTCCTTATTTTACCGACCTCAGAAGGATGGAAGGCTGAGTCAACCTTGAACCAGTGAGAATTGAACTGTTGGGCCGTTGGCAGAGTTAGACTGCAATACTGCATTCTAAGCACTGCGGGAGGGTGTGGGAGGGAGGGAGGGAGGGAGGAAGGAAAATAGCAATAGCGCCTAGACTTCTATACCGCTTCACAAGGGCTTTTCAGCCCTCTCTACGAAGTTTACAGAGTCAGAGCCTCTTGCCCCCAACAATCTGGGTCCTCATAAAGTGTCCAGATCACGAACAAGGATTGTTTCATTCTATTCGGCTTGGTCAGACCTCATTTGGAGTCCAACTGTGTTCAAGAAGGAAAGCAACAAATTAGAGGAATCCTACCAAGATTGTGAAGATTGTGTGGAAACCCAAGCCTATGAGGAAAGGTCTTGTGTATACTTCATTTAGTATGCAGGAGGAGACTGAAGATGACATAGAAGAGCAGTTTTCAAAAACCTTAAGAAGGCCTGAACTTCTCAGTTGCGTCCAAGGACAGGAGAGAACCCTTGAAGTGTGTAGGGAGTGTGTTCTAGCGAAGGAAGTAAGCACCTACTCCTCTCCTAGAAAAAAGAAATATTTTAGGAAATATTAAAAGGGCAGGATATTTCCCCTCAAAGGGAGGCAGAAACTCATTGTCCCCCCAACTTTGTCAATGGGCCATTAAGGCCTGAGCCAGTCTATTCTACATAACAAAGGTCTACTTCCTTCAGGCAGAGCCATAGGAGGAATTGCCCAAAGCCCTTTCATTACATCATCACCCAGCAAGAGTCAACCAAGCTTGGGACTCAGGACAGCCTACAGAGTTGCCCCTGCATGGCCCCACGGGAGTCTGGCAACCAATCGGAATACAAGCTCAAATTCAAAACCTAAAAGAGGGTATAAATATGTATGTGTATGTATGTATGTATGTATGTATGTATGTATGTATGTATGTATGTATGTATGTATATATAGTCTTATTACTGCTACATATTACATTCCATTTCCCTTATTTCATGTTATTTATACATGCCTTTTACTGTTACCCTTCATATCTAGACCTTTCTATTCTTTTATATATCGTAACGTGTGTGTGTGTGTGTGTGTGTGTGTGTGTGTGTGTGTGTGTATGTATGTATGTATTTGTGTTACAACCCCTGGTATGCCCAAATATGGGAGGGAGCTCACTACGCCCCCTTTCTGTCCTTCGGCTCATTACAGAAAACCATCCAGGCAGAAAACCATATTTTTATTTTTAATGTTGCCTTTTATATTTGTGTTGTACTTGTGCTGATAAATAAATAAAGGGAGACTAGTATAGATCTATTTCAAGCTATTTAGCTCTCATCAGCTAGCCATACCCTTACTGGGATTCAAACCTGGGCTGTATTACATATTGGGCAGATGTATTAGCCACTAAGCCACAGGCTCTCCTCCTTATCAGCTGAGCCAGGGAAATAGGTATGTATTTGTGTTACAACCCCTGGTATGCCTAAATATGGGAGGGAATTCACTACTCCCCCTCTCTCTACCCCCCTTCTCCCTCTCTCTCTCTCTCTGTGTGTCTGTCTGTCTCTCTGTGTGTGTGTCTCTCTCTCTCGTCCCTTTTTGCTCAGGACCTCAAACCATGTGATCATGATTCATCATTAAACCATCTTTCTAAACAGCCACCATGTTTTTAGTGCCTTTCTCCCCACTTGGAATGGAACCCAGAAGGACATTCCTTCCAACACTAGTTAGGTTTATAGGAAGGTATCTTGGAGATCACCTAACAGGTAGCCAGGACCTCTCACACTCCCAACTGCAAGTAATTTATTTTAACACTGGCTGTAATTAAGAACAGAGAGCTGGCTGATAAGAATAGCCTCTCGTTGGGTATTTAATCATTTCCCCCTGGAGGCAGGTTAAAAATAATACAATAATACAATAGTAGAGTTGGAAGGGACCTTGGAGGTCTTCTAGTCCAACCCCCTGCCTAGGCAGGAAACCCTATACCGTTCCAGACAAATGGCTATCCAACATCTTCTTAAAGACTTCCAGTGTTGGGGCATTCACAACTTCTGGAGGCAACTTCTGTTCCACTGATTAATTGTTCTCACTGTCAGGAAATTTCTCCTCAGTTCTAAGTTGCTTCTCTCCTTGATTAGTTTCCACCCATTGCTTCTTGTTCTGCCCTCAGGTGCCTTGGAGAATAGCTTGACTCCCTCTTCTTTGTGGCAACCTCTGAGATATTGGAAGACTGCTATCATGTCTCCCCTAGTCCTTCTTTTCATTAAACTAGACATACCCAGTTCTTGCAACCGTTCTTCATATGTTTTAGTCTCCAGTCCCCTAATCATCTTTGTTGCTCTTCTCTGCACTCTTTCTAGAGTCTCCACATCTTTTTTACATCGTGGCGACCAGAACTGAATGCCGTATTCCAAGTGTGGCCTTACCAAGGCCTTATAAAGTGGTATTAACACTTCACGTGATCTTGATTCTATCCCTCTGTTGATGCAGCCTAGAACTGTGTTGGCTTTTTTGGCAGCTGCTGCACACAGCTGGCTCCTATTTAAATGGTTGTCCACTAGAACTCCAAGATCCCTCTCACAGTTACTACTACAAATTACATTTGACAGTTAGTCGCTGGGGATTGCCTCCAGACCTCTGGGGAGAATTCTCCCCATATGTAGACCTGGGATCCTTCATTTACATTCCTCTCATTTTTCAGGGAGAAAAGTCCTTGGGAGGCAATATTTGAAGTCTTCTCTTCCAGTCCTTCGAATGCAGCCTAAATCATTGCATTCACAAGACGCCTCCTCCTTCTTCTTCTTCAATTCTCAGATGGAGCTAATCTATCTTGCGGGAGGTCCCAGGAGCCTCTCCATATTTATTTCTTAAAAGAACACTTCACCTGTCAGCAGCCAATTGATATTCTCTCAGCTGCATTACAAAGGAGAATAGCAACAGAAGGAATGGGAAGCAAAAGAGATTTTGCAAAAGCAGCACAAGATATTTTTCGAGAAACAAACACTATCGATAAGGATCTCACTTCAAAGAGTTACAAGAGATGATAGAATAAGGCAAGGAAATAACGAAGATACTCTGGGGAAGGGCTTTCCACCAGCGATTGGATTGGAATCTAGAAGATGTGGTCTTAATGGGTTTGTGTCAGCGGTGGGTTTCACATTTTGTTACCACCAGTTCGTGGGCGCATGCTCCCCTTCCTCTCATGCACCCAGCCTTCCATGCATGTGCTTTGCTCACTCACGTGCCTTCTGCACATATGCCTGGCCCCCAAAACGTGCCTAAATAGGAAGCCACAGAGCGGGGGAAGGTGGACGGAAGGGATGCCATACTGGACCCAGGACTCTTCAACATCTTCATAAATGATTAGATAAGGATATAGAAGGGAGATTCATAAAATCTGTGGAAGACACAAACTAGCACTCCAGCATAAAGGCTCAGGATTCCAAAGATCTTGACAGACTTGAATACAGGTTGAATCTCTCCCTGGTCAGTTTCCATCCATTATTCCTTGTCTGCCCCTTGGGTGCTTTGGAAAATAGCTTGACCTCCTCTTCTCTGTGGCAGCCCCTCAAATATTGAAGACTGCTATTCTGTCTTCCCTGGTCCTTCTCTTCACTAGATTAGACATGCCCAGTTCCTGCCACCTTTCATTGTATATTTTAGTTTCCAGTCCCTTCATCACCCTGGTTGCTCTTCTCTGCACTCTTTCTAGAGTCTTCTGGTGGCAAGCTGTTCCACTGGTTAATTGTTATAATTGTCAGCAAATGTCTCCTTAGTTCCAGGTTGCTTCTCTCATTGATCGGTTTCCATCCATTGTGCCATGTATGGCCTTCGGGTGCTTTGGAGAATAGCTTGATCTCTTTGTCTCTCTGGTAGCCCCTCAAATATTGGAAGACTGCTCTCCTGTGTCTCCCCTGGTCCTTCTCGTCACTAGACCAGCCATGCCCAGTTCCTGCAACCATTCATCGTATGTTTTAACCTCCAGTCCCCCAATCATCTTGGTTGCTCTTCTCTGCACGCTTTCTAGAGTCTCAACATCTTTTTTATAGTTTGGTGACCAAGGAATCTAGGTGTGGTCTTACTAAGGCTTAGTCGATCCTTGTGCTGGCTGGTGCTGGAGCCCATCCTCAGGAAACATGCAGGGAATTTTCATCGACCCTGCAAAAATGGCAAAAGGATGAAAGCTGTCCATGCAAGGGGAAAGGTATTCAATGACACTTAGAGGACTTGAAGATTCTCTAACTTTATCACCAGCCTTTAAAATTTATCTCCTTCTCTCTACTCCTTTCTTGGGATAGCGGAGGGTTTTTTTGCCTCTTTTTTTCCACTTACCATTAACTTACTAGCACGCTAGGTTAACGTGTAAACACACTTTCAACTGTTGAAATGTTCAGCTTCACGATTTATCAATAAATTAAGGGAGGAGATGGAAACCGAGAATGTTCCCACACCTTTCCTGCCCTTCTCACACTTTTCTTTTGATTTTTTTTTTGCAAATCTTCCCTTGCAACTTCAGGAGAAGCGGGGAAATCAGCTAATGAATAAAATCTAATTTGCATATCACTGAAGGCTTTCTAGCAGGCAGCATCAGAAGCAATAAATTAATAAATCAGCAAATGCATTGAAAAGAACAAGGCAAGGGTATTCTTTGCTTCGTGTTATGCGGGAGGGTTTTTTTGCACACAAAGCACCATTTTGTAATGGGCAATTTTAGCAAGTGTATCACCATTAGTAAACAGAGCAATCCACAGAGCAGCCCATCAGTACACAATTGTGTTATATGCAAATAGACAAAGAAGACAAAGGAGGCGTGTAATAAAAACTTTGGGAATTATGAGATGCGCAGGAAAAAGAGAGTTGTTTGCCTCTCCCCAAATAAGGGAGGGTGTGAGTTGTCTGGAGATAAGGTAACGGTTCCCCTCGCACATATGTGCTAGTCCTTCCCGACTCTAGGGGGCGGTGCTCATCTCCGTTTCAAAGCCGAAGAGCCAGCGCTGTCCGAAGACGTCTCCGTGGTCATGTGGCCGGCATGACTCAATTCCAAAGGCGCATGGAACGCAGTTACCTTTCCACCAAAGGTGGTTTCTATTTTTCTACTTGCATTTTTCATGTGCTTTCCAACTACTAGGTTGGCAGGAGCTGGGACAAGTGATGAGAGCTCACTCCACTACATGGCGCTAGGGATTTGAACCACCAAATTGCCAACATTTCTGATCGACAAGCTCAGCATCTTAGCCACTGAGACGTCCTTTTAGAGATAAGGAAAAATGAGAAATTCGGGTTTGAAAAGGTGGTGCATTTTGACACAACAGAATTAAGCTGTGGAACTCATCACAGGTAGTCCTCGGCTTATGACCATAACGGAGTTCAAAATTTATGTTGTTGTGAGACATTCGTTAAGTGAGTTTTGTCCCATTTTACGACCTTTCTTGCCACAGTTTTAAATTGAATCACTGCAGTTGTTAAGCTAGGAACGTTTTTTCTTTTTCATACTTAAGGATTTGCTTCTTCCAAAAAACAATAAGCTTCTAGTCTTCTGTTTTTATCCACAGGGTCACTGTGGTGTGATGGATGGTGATATAAAATGTCAAAATGAATGAAATATGATGAAAAGTCTGTGCTGCTGGCTTTGTCTTCTCTCTGATGACTGGTTGACAAACCCTACTCACCGAGTAGTCCTTAATGGTACTACATCTACATGGAGTAGATGTAGTATCTTGTCAGGGTTCCAAATAACAGTGCCCAATGAAATCAAAACTCCAAGGCCTGGAGTTTCCTCAAAGTAAGAATTTATTAAAGGGAAAGGTTCCTCTTGCACATCTGTGCTAGTCATTCCTGACTCTAGGGGGCGATGCTCAGCTCTGTTTCAAGAGCCAGCGCTGTCCCAAGACGTCTCCGTGGTCATGACTAAATGCCAAAGGCGCACGGAACATTGTTACCGTCCCACCAAAGTGGTCCCTATTTTTCTACTTGCATTTTTTACGTGCTTTCGAACTGCTATTTTGGCAGAAGCTGGGACAAATAAATGGGAGCTCACCCGCCCCAACGTAATGCGCGAGCACTGCGCATGCACAGAAGGCACATGTACATTTGCGAACTGGGAGGCAAGGTAAATGAATCCCACCGCTGGTGAAGACGGCTGGAAAGCGGTCTCCAATGGAAAATAGACCATCACCACCTCATCACCAGGTAAATGCCAGAATAACAGTCACCACACGATGGCATTCACCAAAAAAATCCTGTTTTTCTTTAAAGCATACTTCAAAAGCTCAGTTCCCTTTCATCCTGCTGAATCAGAGCTGGCGATCAAAGGCCCGGATTTTATCGGCAGAGCCCAGCGTTAAGCAGGGTTTCTGCAGCTCCAGTTCAACCCACTTCTTAAAATAGACGAAATCTTTGCAGAAAATCTTTGCTGTTTCGCCAAAACTTCAGAGAATCCCTGTCCCACATCCACTCCATTCTCCTTGTCCCATCCAGAGTGAGAGGAGAAGAAGTGGGAGGAAATCTGGGGAAGGAACAGCCTCCCCAGAGATAAATTCTTCTTGTTTCTAAGAGCCTGGGAGGACAAAAACGAGCTCCCCCGCCGCTCCTGGAGGCCATCCGGAAACGGCCCATTTTTCACACTTCTGGTGAGTTTCGGTAGGTCCATTTTGCACCCTCCCCAGGCTCCAGAGGCTTTCTAGGAGGCTCCGGAGGGCGAAGAACCGCCCAACGGGCAAATCGGAAGTTCAGGAACGGACTTTTGGGTTGCCCATTGGGCCATTTTTCTCCCTCCAGAGGCCTCAGGAGGCTTTCCTGAAGCCTCCGGGGGGTGACAAATGGCCCAACGGAAAAAGCAGAAGTCCTTTCCCGAACTTCCAGTTTGCGCATTGGGCAGTTTTTCGCCCTCCGGAGGCTTCAGAGAACCCTCCATAGGGCGAAAAACAGCTGAAAAATCAAGGCCAAATATCAGCTGGGCAGCATGTGCATGCATGCTGGAGCTGACAGGGCAACGCCTCACGTGCCCTCAGAAATGGCTTCATGTGCCCCCTGTGGCACACATGGCATAGGTTCGCTGTCAGGGACCCCACAACATTTCTGACAGGTGGCCATCCAGTCTCTTCTTGAAAGCTTCCAGTGATGAAGCTCCCACAACTTCTGAAGGCAACTTCTGTTCCTTGGGTTGATTGTTCCCATTGTCAGAAAATTCCTCCTTATTTCTAGGTTGAATCTCTCCTTGTTCAGTTTCCATCCATTATTCCTTGTCTGGCCTTCTTCAGGTGCCTTGGAAAATAGCTTGACCCCCTTCCTCTCTGTGGCAGCCCCTCCAATATTGGAAGATGCTCTCCTGTCTCCACTGGTCCTTCTCTTCACTCGAGTAGCCATGCCCAGTTCCTGCCACCCTTCATTCGCATGTTTTAGCCTCCAGTCCTTTGATCCTCTTAGATAGATTCAGATTAACAGAGCTGGAAGGGACCTTGTCGGTCATCTAGTCCAACGCCCCTTTTTGACAATCCGGTCTCTTCTTGAAAGCCTCCAGTGATGATGAAGCTCCCACAACTTCTGAAGGCAACTTCTGTTCCATCGGTTGAATGTTCTCACTGTCAGAAAATTTCTCCTTATTTCCAGGTCGAATCTCTTGTTGTTCAGTTTCCATCCATTAAGCCACCACCATATTCCACTTAAATTCTCTTCTCGGAAAGAATTTCAAAAGAATATTTGTTTTCGTGAGATGGAATGAGAATCAGCAGAGCCAAATGCAGGCTGGACCTCTCTCTCTCTGTGCTTGGCCCACCCAGGTGTGCGTCTTAACACCTGCTGACATTTTCAAGCTGCTTTTGATGTTCTTGTTCTTTTTCCCTGTCTTGTTCCTTTTGCTGCTGACATTTGAATGTTTCTTTTTCTGCCTCTGCAGGATTCCTTCGATGATGGGTCCACTCGGTTTACCGACTGTGGGCCATCAGCGGCTCTGGGTCAAACAGACCCTTCAATTTTAATTTTTTTTTAGTGCATGATTGGAAGTCATTAAGCAGAATTCCCAGCCAAAGGGAAAGGATTGTTAACGCGAGTAATTATCCAGCACAAAAGAGAAAAATGTCTTTTGCCCATGATACGTAATTTTCAAATCAGAGCAATCAAGGATGAAGAGAGGGGAAGAAGAAGGGACAGAGAGAGGGTTGGTTCAACGAACAGAAAAATTGCTCTCCTCGTGTGGCTTGTTAACAATCATTAAAAACTTCAATAATATATTAATAATAAAGACCTAAATAAGGAGCACCACTGTTTTAATTAGAATTTGACCCTTTTTATAAACAGATGGGGATAAATGAACTCCCTGGAAGACTGGGGAAAAGAAAAATTAATCAGGCAAAAAAGTGAATGTTGTGCAATGTATTTGATCTAGTGAAGTTTACAGATTAACAGAATTGGAAGGGACCTTGTAAGTCATCTAGTCCAACCCCCCGCCCAAGCAGGAGACCCTATACCATTTCTGACAGATGGCAGTCCAGTCTCTTCTTGAAAGCCTCCAGGGATGAAGTTGCCACAACTTCCGAAGGCAAAATTTAAAGTTTTCTAGATTATTTTTTTCCTCACTTTTAAATCCTTTGAAAAGGTAATGCTAACAAATGGAAGTGCAATCAAAACCCTTAATGTTGAGAAGAAATTCTCTCCCGTGACCTATCCTAGACAGAGGTGGGGTTTTTGCCAGTTCGGCCTGGATCAGGCAAACTGGTAGTAGTGGCAACAGGACGCTTCTGAGCTTGCACAGAAGCAGAGCACGCGAGAGAGCAAACCGATAGTAAAAAAATGGAAACCCACCATTGATCCTAGGGGACTCCATATTGAATATAACATTCAATATCAAAGCAGGCTCTGGGTTTTTTTGAAACTATATTTCTGGGAAATTGGAGAGGAGATATTTGTTCCCTGCTGTTAAAAAATGAGTTACAGCAGGCTTAATTGCAGTCCGACAAACCCACCCCCTCATTTGAAGCTATAAAGCCAGCAAGATATAAATGCAAGAATGATAAACAATTAGGGAAAGGAATCAGCTGGTGGCAAACGCCATATAATATTGGATATTGAGATCAGAATAGCGCAAAAAAAAAATCAGGGATTGAGATCAAAATAGCCAAATGCAAAGATTTCTTATCAGCAGGGAGCAAAGAAGCTGCGAAAAATTCTAAAGCTGGTTTTAAAAAAACCCTGTTATCGTTTTTTCTGCTCGTGACAAGTGCTATGTTGACAGATGACAGAACAATTATTAGCATGGGTTCAAAGGATGGCCTGTTTTAGTAACGGCAAAGGTTCCCCTTGCACATATGTGCTAGTCGTTCCTGACTCCAGGGGATGGTGCTCATCTCCGTTTTAAAGCTGAAGAGCCAGCACTGTCCGAAGACGTCTCCGTGGTCATGTGGCTGACTTAACCACCGAAGGCACACAGAAGGCTGTTACCTTCCTGTTCTGACCCCCCTCTTCCCCCTCAATCACAGACACACTCCAAGCCAAAGATACTTCACGAGGTTTATTGCACAGACAGACAGATCCTTGGCAGCAATCCAACACAACTCGACCTTCAGAACCCTCTGGCACTGACACACAATAGCAGCTATCCAGCCTGCCACGCTTACAAGACTCTACTCCCACAATAGTTCCTGCCTTGACTTCTGCAAAGGGCGTGTGCACAAGCAGTCCTTTTATAGTCTGGAGAGGAGTCTAATTATCAGCAGCTGAGAGCAATTACCTCCTGTAACTGCTCAATTGCTCCTTACGCCTGTTAGCGTGCCGGTAATGAGCATCTAATAACTCACTGCTGATGTCTGACTCACTGTCCCATGACTCCTCCCCACTGCTCCAAGGCATGACATCAGGAGCCCCCTTCCTTTGGCTTTCACCACTGCTCCATGCCTCAGGTGCTGCCTGGTAGCCGACCAGCCTCTCAGATCCCTGCTTGGAGTCAGAACCCTGCCCAGCATCCTCCACATCCTCCAGAGCCGACTCATAGGGACCCTCGCTGTCGGAGTCTGGTGGCAGCTCCAACGGCTCCTGCTGGGCCACAACACCTTCCCATCAAAGGTGGTTCCTATTTTTCTACTTGCATTTTTTACATGCTTTCGATCTGCTAGGTTGGCAGAAGCTGGGACAAGTAATAGGAGCTCACTCCATTACGCGGTGCTAGGGATTCGAACTGCTGAACTGCCGACTTTTCTGATTGACAAGCTCAGCATCTTAGCCACTGAGCCACCACGTCCCTTAATAGGCCTATTTTACCCAACCATTACGACAAGGGACAGATTCCAATAATAGCTTGAGCCATAAAGAATCCAGGTTTTCTTCCTAGTCTAAGGTGTGGAAGCCCCACAATATGATCCAGCAATGCTGTGCAACTTCCAATGGGATAAATGTGAATTAACAGCCACACAGAGTACAGACCCTGGGGAGGAATTGTTTTATTCTCATATGTTCAACCAGAGACAAATTGAGAAAATTCAGAAGGACCAAGATGTTGAAGCATCTGGAACACAAGCCTGCAGAGAACCCTGAGAGGAGATACAACAGAGTCCTTCAAGTATTTGAAGGCAGGAGATGACATTCTAGAGCAGGGATGGTGAACCTTTTTCTTATGGTGTGCCAAAATTGTGCGATAGCGCACACATGTCCATACCAATTTAATCCTTCCTCCCACCTAAGCATGCATGCGCAACTCCCTCCCCCCCGGTGCATGTACGCATGACCTCCGGAGCCTGGAGACTTTCCTGAAGCCTGGGGAAGGCATAAACGGCCTCCCCAGGCCCTCCAGAAGGCCCAAAATGCACTCCACATGCCATAGGTTCGCAAATATTGCTCTGCGTGCCATAGGTTCGCCATCACGGTTCTAGAGAGATGTAATAGCACTGGTTCCAACTTGTGGTGGGATTCAAATAATTTAAAACTTGTTCTCTGCCTTAATGACCTGCTGGGTAGGAGGGGCTCGGTGGTCATGTGACTGGGTGGGCTGGCCAACTCAATGTCACTCACGTCGACGGGAGCTTCGCCTTAGCGGTTCCAATGTCATAAGGTTTAAGCGGAGAGGCAGTTTCTGTAAGCAGGGCAATAAAGATTAGGCTAGAAACGACACCAGAATGTTTCCTTCCTGCCTTCCTTACAGGATTAGCCCTGTAAAGTAGAAAAAAACAAAAGGAGATTTCTTCTAATAACCGGTTCTCCGAACTGCTTAGAAAGTTAACAACCGGTTCTCCCGAATAGGTGCAAACCAGCTGAATCCCACCACTGGTTCCAACACTTGAGGAGCTGTCTCAACCTATTTTCCAAGGCACCTGAAGAAGGCCAGACAAGGAATAATGGATGGAAACTGAACAAGGAGAGATTTAACCTGGAAATAAGGAGGGATTTTCTGACAGTGAGAACCATCAACCAGTGGAACAGAAGTTGCCTTCAGAAGTTGTGGGAGCTTCATCCCTGGAGGCTTTCAAGAAGAGACTGGCTGGAAAAGGAAAAACTATTCGCAATTGGCGAATAAATTATACCAGAAGGGGGTGTGGTTTAGATGGTTGATGCCTGAAGGTATGCTGATATTCTGGGAGGAGACAAGAATCAGAATTAATACACCCATAGAGGCACAGGCCTTTATGGAAAAAAATAAAGCGAACCTAGAAAAAACAGATGATACTACAACGGTCATACAAGACACGGGAGGGGCCGGAGCTCTGCCAGCGGGGGGTGAAGGGGCAACACCAAGAAAGCTCAGATCACAAAAATAAATAAGAAAACCACAATGTTATAAACAGACCGAAAGTATTAATGAATTTACAACTAGACTATATATTATAATTATATAAACTGACTGAAAAGTATTATTTCTAGAATTAATATGCTGAATTTTTTTTATGATTATGCAATAAGGTTTGATATCTCGATGTAACCTAGGAGTCTGGAGGGAGGGGGCGTCCACCACACTTGCAACTGCCAAAATTTGTACTATTCCACTTACCTTTTTCCCGTATAAATGTTTTTAAAAAAACCAATAAAACTTCTTGAAAAAAAAAAAAAAAGGAACAGAGTTCAAAAAAAAAAAAAAAAAAAAAGAAGAGACTGGCTTGGACTAAGTAACTACGGAGAGAAATTCCCACAGTCCAATTGATTAATGGAGACCACATGATCTGCTGAGCCACAGTCATTCGAAGAGGCCCCAAGATTTGATTTTATGGCATCATCAAAAAGGGGCAGCCAGTTCAGCTCCTTTCTGAAGGGCTGCCGAAGGGAGGTTGCTTTGCTCGTTTCACATTCAGAGTCACAGCAGGAGACAAAGATGCCAAGGTGGACACCCTCATCTATTACATTCACTTAAAAGGAAGGCATAGCATTGACTGCCCCTCATTTTTTTCTTGTGTCCCCTGAAAACATACCTATAAGTCAATGTTGTACAGAAGACAAGCTATCCAGACACAATACATAATATATAGCACTTAGCACTTATACATATCATTTTAGAGTGTACTTTTCAGCCCTCTCTAAGCGGTTTACAGAGTCAGCCTCTTGCCCTGTAACAATTTGGGTCCTCATTTTACCCAACTCGGAAGGATGGAAAGCTGAGTCAACCTTGAACCAGTGAGAATCAAACTATTGGCAGTAGGCAGAGTTAGCCTGCAATACTGCATTCTAACCATTGTACATGATGAATGGATGGATGGATGGATGGATGGATGGATGGATGGACGGACAGACGGAAGGATGGATGGATGGATGGATGGAAGGATGGATGGATGGAAGGATGGATGGACGGACGGAAGGAAGGAAGGAAGGAAGGAAGGAAGGAAGGAAGGAAGGAAGGGCAATAGCAATAGTACTGAGACTTATATACCACTTCACAGTGCTTCACAGCCCTCTCTAAGCAGTTTACAGAGTCAGCCTATTGGCTCCAACAATCTGGGTCCTCATTTTACCCGCCTCAGAAAGATCGAACGCTGAGTCAACCTTGAGCCAGTCAGGATTGAACTGCTGGCAATGGGCAGAGTTTGCCTGCAATGCTGCATTCTAACCACTGAGCATCATGGTTGGAAGGGAGGGAGGGAGGGAGGGCACTAGGAATAGCAGAATTATGTACCACTTCACAGTGCTTTACAACTCTCTCTAAGCAGTTTACAGCGTCAGCCCCTTTGCCCCCAACAATCTGGGTCCTCATTTTACCCACCTCGGAAGGACGGAAGGCTGAGTCAACCTTGAGCCTGGTGAGTTTCGAACTGCCAAATTGCAGGCAGCCAGCAGTCAGCAGAAGCAGCCTGCAGTACTGCACTCTAACCACTGAGCCACCTTGACTCATATATATTTATTGTAATTAGTAAGACTGATGTTCTTCATAACACTGGTTCTCTTCAACCTTCACAACAAAGAGAACAATGAGGTAACACCACTGTCAAAATACTAGGAGGTGATTGGTAAGATTTGGGAGAAAAATGCCTGAAGACTTTTCTCTCTCTTTTTCCTTAAACAAAGCTCTCTTCCAATCTCACCTGGGTGCCTAGGTTGGCTATGAAACCTGGAACTGTGAATCGATTTACAAACTTTTGCTACTATTTTCAACATTCTTTGTGGTTTGCTCAAAATTTGGCAATTCTTTCCTTTGAGGAAACCCATGTGTTGTGTCCTGTCGGCCACTGGCCCCTCCAGCAGCCAAATCAGAGGAGGAGGAGGAGGAGGCATGGCCAGCATCAAGGCAACCTGAACTCCGAGGGGGAAGAGGGAATCGAGCTGGCACAGAGAGACAGAGAGAGGGAGAGAGGGAGAGGGAGAGGGGGAGGGAGGGAGGCAGACAGACAGACAGACACATGTCAGGGACATCCCTCAGCCCTCAGATGGAGAGTCAACAGCCCCCAAGTCTGGAAGTGGCTGATGAGGAAGAGGAGGAACAGCTGGGTCCAGTGCCTGACACATGGATGCACAGAAGGCAGAGGAGAGGAGAGCAGTGGAAATCTATGGGCTGGTCCTTGGGACAAAAGAGCCACTGCTGTTACAGAAGCCCCACCTTAGCTCTGGGGAAAAAAAGCAGGAGGAGGAGATGCATAGATGTGGCAAACCACTATTCATATTCCAGCTGGCTGGACTTGTTAGCCTGGGAGAGAACATTTTTGCCGGGGCTGCCAGCATTCCTAATAAAGGAATCTTTTGAGATCACGTCAGAGAGTTTGTCGTGTTTGGGAACTGGGTCAGAACGCCACACCACCTGCTCCAAATCTTACTTTGGTGAAGCTTCAGTGAAATGCCAGCTTTCTCCAGCAAGACTACAGCTGACTGGGCACTGGAAGCCATGGCTGATTCCAAAAAGACCGGATCATTCTTGAGCCCAGATAAACAACACGCAATACCACATCTGCAGTCTAATTGGCCAGATACGAACCGTTTTCTGGGTTTTTTGAGATACGGTGAACATCAGAAGGAATTAATTAATTCCTTCTGATGTTCACCACTTAAGCCCGTCAGTCTCACCTCTGGCACCCGTGATTTGGTCAAGCGGACTACAGGATAAACATTTTTTTTTCCTTTTCCCTTGAAGATTGGAGCTTGAATTGTCTCTCGCAAAGCTCGGTGGCTTCACTTCTGTTGTGTTTGATGCATCGCAGATTGAGGCTTATCTCTGCTTTGCACACCTGTGGCATGGATTTGTCAATGTTTCACCTTCAAACTTGAATCGTAGGGACGGGTTTCGGTTTTTGTTCCTCAGCCGAGCCTTGTGAAGAATGTCGAACAAGTCTCCAAATGTTTTGCTTGATCTGTACAAGACACAAATTAATTCAGGTCCCTGGTTTCCAGTTATCAGAACTGCCCAAATTGCTTTTGCAGAGGCTGGGTGTTTCGTGTAAATACATTGCTCCAGGAAGCTGGAAGCTTCATCCAGCAATGGAGTGAGCAACCGCAGTTTATTGCTTACGTTTACATACATCAATGTTGTGGCCCAGCAGGAGCCGTTGGAGCTGCCACCAGACTCCGAGAGCAAGGGTCCCTATAAGTCGGCTCTGGAGAATGAGGAGGACCTTGGGCAGGGTTCCAACTCTGAGCAGGGATCAGAGAGTCTGGTCGGCCACCAGGAGGCGCCTGAGGCATGGAGCAGTGGTGAGAGCCAAAGGAGGGGGGCTCCTGATGCCATGCCTTGGAGCAGTGGGGAGGAGTCACGGGACAGTGAATCAGAGATCAGCAGGGAGTTCTTGGATGCTCGTTATCGCTGCGCCCACAGGCTCAAGGAGCAAGGGCGCAGTTACCGGCGGTAATTGCTCTCAGCTGCTGATAAGTGGACTCCCCTTCAAGCTATAAAAGGATTGATTGAGCATACGCCCTTTGCAGAAGTCAACAAAGGAATTATTTGGAAAGTTCTGTCTTGGAAGCTTAGCATGCTGGACAGCTGCTATCGTGTCTCTGTGTCGGAGGGTTCTGAGAGCCTTGTCGTGGTGGATTGCTGCCAAGGTTCTGTCTGTCTGTCTGTGCAATAAATCCTGTTGACGTAGTTTTGGTCCGGAGTGTGTTCTGTGTTGGCGAGGGAAGAAGGGGGGTCAGAACACATCAATTATAATTTCATTTGTTTGTTGTGGCTTATAAGTCCATGTCTATAGTTGTGTATGTAATGTAATTTAACTCAGGGGTGTCAAACTCAATTTCATTGAGGGCAACATCAGGGCTGTGGTTGACTTCAGGGGAGGGGGAACTGGATGGATGTGGCCAACCAGGTGGGCATGCCCTGCCTGATGCCACTCCCCAAACTGCTGGCATGTTTCCTCTTTCCAATAGGTAGACTGGGTGGAAGTGACCCTTACATTTTCCAGGACAGCCCCGTGGGCCGATCAGACTGTGGGCCTTGTGTCTGCCATACCTATTCATCTCTCCTCCCTGCCTTTTATCCCGTGAGCTAGGGTGGGGATTTGCTAGCAGCGGTGGCTCTTCTGTCCCAAGGATCAGCCCATAGATTTCCATTTTATTTATTTATTTTATTTATTTCTTGGATTTCTAAACCGCCCCCTCTCCCAAAAAGGGACTCGGGGCTCTCCTCTCCTCTGCCTTCTGCGCATCTGCATGTCAGGCACTGGACCCAGCTGTTCCTCCTCTTCCTCATCTGCCACCTCCAGACCTGGGGGCTTTTGACTCTCCATCTGAGGGATGACGGATGGCCAGGCTCCACCTCTGTCTCTCTCTCTCTCTCTCTCTGACAGCTCCATTCCCTCTTCCCCCTCGGAGCTCCCAGGTTGCTTTGATGCTGACCCCGAGTCCCACGCTTCCTCCTCATTGGATTCAGCTGATGGAGGGGCTGGCAGCAAACAGCCACAACACTCCTGGTGGAATGTGACTGTGGGTTTGTGGGCTATTGCTATTCCTAGTGGTTGGAGGATTCTGGCTGTCATTTCCGACAACTATTTTGTGTACGGTAGAGTGGTGACTGGCTGTGTGGTGTCTCATGGTTTGGGTGCTGCGTGTTGGAATATGAAGGTTTTTTTTGGATAGCCGTTATGGAGAAAGATGTCGAACAGCCATTTCTCTTCTGCTTTTCTTAAACTACTTTAGAATACTGTTTGCAGTTCTGAGCGCTGCATTTCTGGAAGGACGTTGACAGAGTAGAGCATAGGATAGGGAGCATATTCACAAGAGGTCAATCAAAAAAAAATGACAAGGAGCCTGAAGGAAAAATTGTGAGGATTGATTAGAGGCACTGGGTATGTTTAGCCGGAGGAAGAGAAGATGTGGGGAGATACTGTAATCGGTGAAGGAGGTCATGTAGAACTTGGGGCAGAATTGTTCAGAGTTATTCCGGAAGACAGATAAAGAAACAGAGGAGTTAAATTATAAGGAAGTATATTTAGGTTGGACAATCAGAAAACATTCCTAAGTATAAAGAGTTATACAACATTGGAACTGTCTGTCTCAGAAGCTATTTAAACAGAGCCTGGTTAACTCCCTGTAGATTCACACGTAGATACAACATGTTATAGTCTAGCACTGAACAGATTTATGCTGGATGATGTCCAAGATCTCACATTTACATTCTGTTATGGAGTTCTTGTGTTGGAAGGTCAGAATAGAGCTGGAAGGGACCTTGGCGGTCTTCTAGTCCAGCCCCCTGCTCAAGCAGGAGATCCTATACCATTTCAGGAAAATTGCTGTCTCTGCTTAAAAACCACCAATGATGAAGCACCCATAACTTCTGCAGGCAAGCTGTTCCACTCGTTAATTGTTCTCATTGTTAGGAAGTTTCTCCTTAATTCCAGGTTGCTCCTCTCCTTGATTAGACTCCATCCATTGTTTCTTGTCTTCTGATGCTGTGGAAAATATGTTGACCCCCTCTTCATTGTGGCAGCCCTCAAATACTGGAATCCTGCTATCATATCACCCCTAGTCCTTCTTTTCTCCAGACTGGCCCTACCCAATTCCTGCAACCGTTCATTGTATGTTTTAGTCTCCAGGCCTTTGATCATCTTTGCTGGGCTTCTTTGCACTTTTTCCAAAGTCTCAACATCTTTTTTGCAACATGGCGACCAAAACTGGGTGCTGTCTTCCAGGTGTGGCCTTACTAAGAATTTATAAAGCAGCACTATTACTTCACATGATTTTGATTCTATTCTTCTGGTTATACTTACAAAGGATTTTATGAGCTTTTTTGGCTGCTGTCCTACACTGCAGGCTCATGAACCTGGGTATTTGATTGCAAACATTGCATTACCCAACTAAGTAACATCATCAGTGTGAGTAAATGAAGGATTTCCTGCCTGTTTATATGCAGTAGCTTGACCTAACAGTCACCATACTTGATTATGGTATTGTTTTATGCCTAATTAAGGGATGCGGTGGCTCAGCGGCTAAGACGCTGAGCTTGTCAATCAGAAAGGTCGGCAGTTTGGCGGGTCGAATCCCTAGCACCACATAACAGAGTGAGCTCCTGTTACTAGTCCCAGCTTCTGCCAACCTAGCAGTTCAAAAGCATGTAAAAAATGCAAGTAGAAAAAAAGGAACCACCTTTGGTGGGAAGGGAACAGCGTTCCTTGCGCCTTTGCCGTTTAGTCATGCCGGCCACATGACCACGGAGACGTCTTCAGACAGCGTTGGCTCTTCGGCTTTGAAACGGACATGAACACTGCCCCCTAGAGTCGGGAACAACTAGCACATATGTGCGAGGGGAACCTTTACCTGATGGTTTGCCTAGTTCTCATCATTACTGCGGCTGCTGGAGAGGATGTTCTGCAGTCTTTTTCTTAGTGGGTTTTCTTTTTAGAGTTGTGTCTTTTGATTGATTTTCTGCCATCAAGTCATTTGCAACGCCTGGCAACCACATAGATAGATTTTCTCCAAGACAACCTATCCCTAACTTGTCTCCCAGTGTATCCATTGCAACTGTAAATGAGACACAAACACCTTCCTTCCTTGGTCAAGGAAGTTCTTTCTTCCACCTTTCCCAGTCTTCTCTAGAGTGCTGGGTCTTCGCATAAGGCGTCCGAAGTAGGATACGTTTAGCCTGGACATTAGGATAAGTTGAGCCTGGTGGCTCGAGCGAGAACTCTGGATCAATTTTCTCAATGATCTACATGTTTGTTTTCTGGGCTGCCCATAGTATTCTCGGGAGTCTCTTTAAACACCTCTGAAGGGTGTGTAAATGTCTCTTTTGAATGGTTTAATGTGGCTTATCTCTATGGGTCTGTTGATGGCTGATTGCTCTGAAGGTCACACTTCCAGGAACTCCTTAGCATTTTTCGCATTTGGCCAGGTCAGGCATTTTTTGATAAAGTTGCATGGGTGTCCACTAGAGTCATCATTGTTTTTTAAGCGGGTTGTTTACTGGCCAGATGCCCTTCCTGTTGCCAATGCGGAGTTTTGTTTCATTGGGGAATGCTGGCAAAGGTGATTAAGAAGCTGATAATGAAAAACTGCTTAGATTTTCCCACTAAGTCAAAATATAATTTGTCTAACTGTTGTGGCCCAGCAGGAGCCGTTGGAGCTGCCACCAGACTCCGACAGCGAGGGGCCCTATGAGTCGGCTCTGGAGGATGTGGAGGACCCTGGACAGGGTTCCAACTCCAAGCAGGGATCCGAGAGGCTGGTCGGCCACCAGGAGGCGCCTGAGGCATGGAGTAGTGGTGAAAGCCAAAGGAAGGCTCCTGATGTCATGCCTTGGAGCAGTGGGGAGGAGTCGTGGGACAGTGAGTCAGACATCAGCAGTGAGTTTTTAGATGCAAGTTACCGGCATGCTAACAGGCGTAAGGAGAGGCTGGTTGGCCACCAGGAGGAGCCTGAGGCATGGAGCAGTGGTGAAAGCCAAAGAGAGTGTGCTCCTGATGTCATGCTTTGGAGCAGTGGGGAGGAGACAAGGGAGTGGTTTCTGGATGCCCGGCAACGGAGAGCTGATAGACGTAGAGAACAGCTACGCAGTTACAAGAGATGATTGTACTCAAGTGATCGTAATCAGGCTCCTCTCCTCTTAAGGAGGGACTTTCCAAAAGTTGTTTTGCAGGAATCAACTTATCATTAGAGTTGGAGAGGCTCTCAAATCTGTGACATACCTCGGCAGGCTGGATTGCTGCCAAGGTGTTATCTGGACCTCGGCAGGCTGGATTGTTGCCAAGGTGTTATTTGTACCTGGATTGCTGCCAAGGTTTAAACTGTATGTAAATAAAACATCTTGCAGAGACCTTGTTTCGGAGAGTTTTGGTATATGAGAAGGGGGGGGTCAGAACATCTAACCATGGTTTATCTAATTCTTCTTTCAACGACCTCATAATCCCTTGCGGGGTGGAGTCTAGGCAACTGAACGGAGCTGATTGTTTACTGGCCGGATGCCCTTCCTGTTGCCAATGCAGAGTTTTGTTCAGCGGATATATTCCCATCGTGCCCACAGAGAGAAATATCTGCCTCCACCTAGGATCGAACTCACAGCCTCCTGATTTTGAGGCGAGAGCGCCATCTCTAGGCCACCTCACCACTCTTGGGTGTCCACTAGAGTAAAATGCTTTCTTTCTAACCGAGGGAAATAAAACAAGACCTAGAATTCTACAAGGTTGTCACAGACTATGAAAGCAGCATTGTTTCCATGTAGCAAAGCTGCTATATTCTCCCTTTCCCTGTAAATCAGAATAATTTGCTTGGTTGATTCTGCTGTGGAATAATTAAAAACAATTGAATTGTTTAAAATAAAACATTATTTTATTTTTTGCCACATTCACATTTCATTCTGTCCCTCCTTTTGCGTCCTTTGAATCAAAGGATTCTATTCCACGAATCCTTTGATATTCGTGTAACTCTCAATCCCGCAGCGCGTTGGACGTGGAGAATTGTCATAGAAATGACTTTGACTTGTGTATGAAACCATAAAGGTAAATCAACAGATAAACCAATCCATGTAAATGTAAATCAATGGGCAAATCAATACATGATAAACGGGTCTAGCTTGACAAATGGCACTTCACAACTGAAGCCCGATAGAACCAGCTTTATTAAATGATCAAATCGCTCTCTCCAAAGCTTCAGAGAGTTCAAATGACTTGCATTTAGAAATCTGGCTGACCTCCGACGTGTCTCCTCCTCACTCTCATTATGAAATTGCTTGCCTATCAACCTGCCTTGACACCACCACCTGATTAAGAGCAGTCTCCATTAGTTATTTTTAGTGTCACCGCACAACACGACAACCCCAATTTCACCCCCCCTACACACACACACACACACACACACACACACACACACTCTTAGGCAGCATATGATGGAGGCGCCTCATTCCCCAGACTGGAAATTGATGCTGCCTCTCCTTTCCCAGATGAGATGCCAGATTCAAACACAGATGGTACTGAAGAGATTCGGGCCTACACATCATTAGGATATTTTTCTATCATCACAGACGGCTCTTTGGTGCCTGCTGTTGAGTGCGCTGCCTTTTTAGTTATGGGGGAGGTTGTGGCATTCTCAAAACTGGAAAAGCTTTAGCCCATGTCTGAATCCAGAGCACGAAAGGAGAAGAAAGCAGAAAACTTCGAAAGACAAGCTGTTCCACTGATTAATCATCATTGATCATCATTAATTATAAGCTATGGTAGTTGGTGAACCCTATTAGATAAAGCATGGAGTGGTGCGATGGCCTAGAGGCGGAGCTCTCGCCTCACAGTTCGATCCTAGGTAGAGGCAGATATTTTTCTCTCTCTGGGCACAATGAGAATATAGCTGCTGAACAAAACTCCGTATTGGTGACAGGAAGGGCATCTGGGCAGTAAACATTTAGCTCCATTCAGCTCCACCCCCTGAAGTGATTAGGGGGTCGTTGAAAGAAGAATTAGATAAACCATGATTAGACAAATTATATTTTGACTTAGTGGGAAAATCAAACAGTTTTTTATTATCAGCTTCTTAATCACCTTTGCTAGCATTCCACAATGAGAATATATCTGCTGAACAAAACTCTGCATTGGCAACAGGGAAAGGCATCCGGCCATGCAAACAATCAGCTTCATTAAACGCCCAGACTCCCCTCCCTCAAGGGATTATTGTCATTGGAAAAAAATATTAGATAAACCATGGTTAGACAATTATATTCTGACTTAATAAAAAAAAACTGCTTAGATTTTCCCACTCCTTAATCACCTTTGCCAGCATTCCTCAAGGTGGACTTTTGGATATTTCATTGAGTTCAATTTCAAAATTCTGAGCAACGCCATGCTGGCTGGAGAATCCTGGGATCCATACCTCTGGAGAATACCTAGTTTGGAGAAGATTGACTGCAACTTTGAGGATTAACTGAAACTTCCTGCTAATTTAGACCACATTTAAAAAAAACGAACACGTGTCCTGTTCTCTGCTTTTTGTGGGAATTCCTTTCTACCTGCCTGCTGATCTTGCTAACTCATTCTTGGGTTCCCACCACCGAGGGACTATCTTAGAGAGGACAGTTTGCTTCCTTTCCTCCCTTCTGCCCAATAATTACAACATGCAGAAATAAACAAATCGGTAATGTTTGGCCACGTGGTGTGGCATTAAAGAAAAGCTAATGGTTGAAAATAATTAGGAAGGAAACATGAGAAAATAGACGCACAGCTCCGGCTGAGAACAAGGAGGACTTAAAAGCTGCAGGCGAGAAACAGATTTTGTTCACTCACCTGACAATCAATAATGAATGGCAATGGGTGACATGCAGCAGTGACACCAGCTTTGGCACTCCAGAGACAATCCTTTTTTTTTTTTTATCAGCACCCGTGTGAAGCAAAAAAGAATTCATTTTCTGGTCTTTATTTCTGATCCCTATGGAGTCTGGGCAACAGAACCGAGCTGATTGTTTATTGGCCAGATGCCCTTCCTGTCGCCAATGCGGAGTTTTGTCTCATTGGGGAATGCTGGCAACTAAACGAAGCTGATTGTTTACTGGCCGGATGCCCTTCCTATCACCAGTGCAGAGTTTTGTTCAGCAGCTATATTCTCATTGGGGAATGCTGGCAAAGGGGATTAAGAAGCTGATAATGAAAAACTGCTTAGATTTTCCCACCAAGTCAAAATATAATTTGTCTAACCATGGTTTATCTAATTCTTCTTTCAACAACCCCATAAACCCTTGAGGGGGTGGAGTCCAGGCAACTGAACACAGCTGATTGTTTACTGGCCGGATGCCCTTCCTATCACCAGTGCAGAGTTTTGTTCAGCAGCTATATTCTCATTGTGGAATGCTGGCAAAGGGGATTAAGAAGCTGATAATAAAAACTGCTTAGATATTCCCACCAAGTCAAAATATAATTGTCTAGCCATGGTATATTCCCACTGTGCCCAGAGAGAGAGAAATATCTGCCTCTACCTAGGAGCGAACCCACAGCCTGCTGATTGTGAGGCAAGAGCTCCACTTCTAGGCCACCGCACCTCACATATTTCATGGGAGTCCTCCTGGACACGAGGCTTAGTTTAGAAGAACACCTGACGGCCATGACCAGGGGGGCCTTTTACCAGGTTCGCCTGGTATGTCAGTGGCGCCCCTTCCTGGATCGGGATGCTCTATGCACAGTCACTCATGCCCTTGTCCTTTCTCGCCTGGACTACTGCAATGCTCTCTACATGGGGCTGCCCTTGAAGAGCACCCGGAGGCTTCAGCTGGTCCAGAATGCGGCCGCGCGGGTTGTCATGGGGGTACCTAGGTGCTCCCACGTTACACCCCTTTTAGGCAGCCTGCACTGGTTGCCGGTTGTTTTCCGGGTGCAATTCAAGGTACTAATTATGACCTTTAAAGCGCTCCATGGCTTAGGCACAGGGTACCTGCGAGACCACCTACTGCCACCAGTAGCCTCCCACCGTCCAGTACGATCCCACAGAGTTGGCCTCCTCAGGGTGCCGTCGGCCAAGCAGTGTTGGCTGGTGACCCCCAGGGGGAGAGCCTTCTCTGTGGGAGCGTCTTCCCTCTGGAATGAGCTGCCCCCGGAGCTCCGCATAATCCCTGACCTCCGGTCCTTCCGACGCGCCCTAAAAAGTTGGCTTTTCCAGCAAGCCGGCCTGGCCTGTTAATTTTATCTAGTTTTTTAAATGTTATTGTTATATTAATTGGGTTTGTTTTTTGGATTGTTTCTAATTTCCTTTTAACTTGTTGTGATATGTGTTTTTTAATGTTGTACGCCGCCCTGAGTCCTTTGGGAGAAGAGCGGCATATAAATCCAATAAACAACAAACAACAACAACATAGAATAGATAAAAAGGGCAAACAGATGTTGACATTTCCTTCTTCCTAATTTCTACAAACACATGATCAGCAAAGGGGCCACCGTACTTGGATCTAGATAGACAGAGGTGCTATAAAAGTATACCTATCCCGTGGTGCGGGGTGGAGGTCTTCTTCTTCTATCAATATGCCAAAATCTGCTGCTAGGAAAAGCGACATTGCTCCCCCCCCCCCCAGAGGCCCCTATTTCTCCGAATTACCGTTTCATCAACCAAATGAGACTGTTCTCTTCAAACCGAAACCTTTCTTCAAATGCCGGCTTTTGAAGAAAGGTTTCAGTTCTGAGAAATTGTTGCTTTGATTCTTAATTAAAAGTTGATCGGGGGGGGGGGGGGGAAGGAATCAAAACGGCACACCCAGGGGCTGTGTTTTCATTTAGGAACTTTGTGAAATAAGGTACTAGGTCTGTCTCTCACTCCTCTTTGGTACTGCCTGAAGTGGCTGCTGTCATTCCAGTTCAGATGCTGCTCCAGAGACTCTAAAAACGGCTTGCGAAAGACAGACGGAAGGGAAATAGGATGAAAGAACGACGGAAATGATATATCGGGAATAGCTAAGCATATCTACGCCCAATAGAGCGATTCTTAGATAGACTCTCCGCTCCAAATGCCCTCCAGAAAAGCTATGATTTCAATCCTTTTCAAGAGGGAAAGACAGTCCAATATTATTTAGGGGGAGCCCTTTATGGGCAGAGGGGCCATCTACGACAACTCACATGCAGGCAACTTGCCAGAACCAACTCAATTCACCACATCCAACTTGCCATGGGCCGTCTCACCCACTGGACGAGAGTTACACTAATGTCAGAGAAATAACATGTTAACAAGAGTTGGAAGGGACCTTGCAGGTCATCTAGTCCAACCCCCTGCCAAAGCAGGAGACCCCACTCCATTTCTGACAAATGGCAGTCCAGTCTCTTCTTGGAAGCCTCCAGTGATGAAGCTCCCACAACTTCTGAAGGCAAGTTGTTCCATTCAATATAGAATAACAGAGTTGGAAGGGACCTTGTAGTCCAACCCCCACCCCCAGGCAGGAGACCCTACCCCATTTCTGACAGATGGCAGTTCAGTCTCTTCTTGGAAGCCTCCGGTGATGAAGCTCCCACAACTTCTGAAGGCAAGTTGTTCCATTCAATATAGAACAACAGAGTTGGAAGGGACCTTGTAGGTCATCTAGTCCAACCCCCACCCACCCAAGCAGGAGATTCTACCCCATTTCTGACCGATGGCAGTCCAGTCTCTTCTTGAAAGCTTCCAGTGATGAAGCTCCTATAACTTCTGAAGGCAACTTCTGTTCCATGGGTGGATTGTACTAACTGTCAGAAAATTCCTCTTTATTTCTAGGTTGAATCTCTCCTTGTTCAGTTTCCATCCATTGTTCCTTGTCTGGCCTTCTAAAAAGGATGCCAAAGGAAGGGACAAAATGAAAAGTCAATGACAAAAAATGTAAAATATTTTTTAAAATTATTTGAAATGATTAAACTTAAATATTGAATTGTTCCTGCAGTGAGTTATCTTGTGGGAGTTTGGCCATGGCGAGTTGGCTGCAGCAAGTTGTCCCATTTCACCCAGGAAGTCTTGGCAGCTGGGTCCTCTCCACAAGCTCTCATCTCTGATCTTCCCAGAGGGCCATGTCTCAACTTCAAAATGGGTCAGGCCTGTGGCAGCCATCTTTCCGCTTCTCGGGTTGCCACCCTGTTTGGGGGAGAGGAGGAGAAGCTTAGAATCCACACCAGACAAAACAAGCAAGACAAACCAAAAGTCCACATATAGACTGGGTGAAACCAGGTTTAATAGCAGTGACTGTGAAAGAGATCTTGGAGTCTTTATTGGACAACCAGCTAAATAGGAGCCAGCAGTGTCCTGCGGCAGCCAAAAAAGCCAATGCAATCCAAAGTTGCATTAACAGGGGGATACAATCAAGGGAGGTACTAATACCACTCTATAAAGCCTTAGTAAGACCACACCTAGAGTACCGCATCCAGTTTTGGTGCCCACACTGTAAAAAAGATGTTGAGACTCTAGAAAGAGTGCAGAGAAGAGCAACCAGGATAATGAGGGGACTGGAGGCTAAAACATAGGATGAACGGTTGCAGGAACTGTAATCTAGGGAAGAGAAGGACCAGGGGAGACAGGAGAGCAGTCTTCCAATATTTGAGGGGCTGCCACAGAGAGGAGGAGGGGGTCAAGCTATTCTCCAAGGCACCCAAAGGCCAGACAAGAAATCACGGATGGAAACTCAACAAGGAGAGATTCAACCTACTATCGTATGGGAACCAAGGTCATCCCAACCGATGCTGGCCAGAGACTGGAAGAGGTTACCAAGGAGATGCCAGAACACCTAATTATACAGTATGACCTGTGACAATAGGGGAAGGGGTTACCTATTCTTTAACAATACTGGAAGCACAGGAATGAGTCAGAGCTGGCTTTGTTTTCATTCATGCTGAAATGATGTCATCAATTAAAACAATTATTTGAGAAAGTAAAAAGGCCCAGAGTTGCCGAATGGGTTGGGCTCATTAGTTGCAACCTTGAGACCATGTTTGTATCACCTAGTCGTGCCAGAAACGCCTGGGAAAAAGGCTCTGTTGAACCCATCTGGGTTCAGTTCCAAATGGGAAGAAAGACACTGGAAACATGGAGGCTGCTTGGAAAGATGGTTTAATGGTGGACAGCAGGGACGTGCGGTCAGGGGAGGCAGGGGAGGCAGGGGAGGCAGAGCCTCACCTCTCTTCATGAAATAATAGTATATAATATTATATACTATATATATACTATATATATATATATATATATATATATATATATATATATATATACTATATATATATATATACTATATATATATATATACTATATATATATATATATATACTATATATATATATATATGTGTGTGTGTTGTATTTGTGCTGATAAAATAAAGGGAGACTAGTATAGATCCATTTCAAGCTATTTAGCTCTCATCAGCTAGCCATACCCTTACTGGGATTCGAACCTGGGCTGTGTTATACACTAGGCAAGAGTTTTAACCACTATGCCACAGGCTTCTCCTCCATATTAGGTCATACCAGGGGTTGTAACACAAACATATATATATATATATAATATAATATAATATTATATTATATACATCCGTCCGGCCGCGCCTGGGAGCTGAGGAGGCAGAAATGTTGTCGGCGCTGCCGGATGACATCATCCGGCAGCGCTGACATTTCTGCCTCTGCCCTCCACAGCTCGAGGGCGCGCCCGGACGGAGGTAGCCAGAATGGCGCCGAGGCAGCCCGCCGGCGCGAGGCGAGCGAGGCAGCCTGATCCTCGGTTGCTCGCCCGCCGGACTGCCTCGGCGCCATTCTGGCTACCTCCGTCCGGGCGCGCCCGGGAGCTGCGGAGGGCGGAGGCAGAAATATCGGCGCTGCCAGATGACAAAGGCATGAAAGCGCAGCCGCCTGAATGGGAAAGCAACGAAAGGGGCTGCGCTTTCACCCCGCTCAAGCCTTGCCGCCTGCATGGGAAGCCGCCTGAATGGGAAATGGGAAGCGCAGCCGCCTGAATGGGAAAGCAACGAAAGGGGCAGCGAGGGCGGGCGTTGGCTGCAGGCAGCAAGGCTTGAGCGGGGTGAAAGCGCAGCCCCTTTCGTTGCTTTCCCATTCACCCCGCTCAAGCCTTGCCCGAGGGAGCTGGGGATCAGGCTTTGGGTTGGTGGGAGACCTTGAAGGAGTGGGGGGGGGGAAGGGACTGGCGCCGGTGGAGGAAGCAATGCTAAGTCCCAGGCTTGGTTGATTCTTGCTGGGTGATGATGTAATGAAAGGGCTTCTTACTATGGCTCTGCCTGAAGGAGGCAGATCTTTGTTATGTAGAATAGACTGACCCAGGCCTTAATGGCCCATTGACAAAGGTGGGGGGTCTGAGTTTCTGTTTCCCTTTTAGGAGAAATATTCTACCCTTTTTAATATTTCCTAATATATTTCTTTTTCCTAGGGGAGGGTTGGGTGCTGACTTCCTACAGCTCCTTGTCCACAAACACTCCATTATCAGTGTGGAAAGACCATCCCCTTCTATATAAATTAAACATGAATCAAAGTGGCCACTTACAGGGCCCATTTTAGAAAGTTGCACTGCCATCCATTCCACTCCCAGCCTGACACATTTGTATAGGTTTTTAAAATAAGAAAACGGATATGAAAATTGGCTCTATTGTCCAATTAAATGGAGCAGATCTACTTTTGCCTGCTCACTTTCCAGCCCTCAAGATCTTTGGACCAGATTACAATTTAAAACCTTCGATTATTGCATCTGATGGTCAGCAAACCATCAGATGCTCTGCTTTGCAAAAATGACAAACCCCTTCTCCACCCCCCCAAGACTGTGTTCAGGGCTCAAAAAGTCTGAAAAACTCTGTTCTGGGAGGCACGTGGGCCAGTTGTTGAAAGAGGCTTCAGCAAAGAAGCTGTAATTTATGGGATTACAGGGAGAAAGATGGAGCTTCATCCGCTAATGCAGTGCCGTACATTATCGGGCCGAGCTATTAAGAGAGTTTGTTGTTATCATTTGCCTCTTAATGTCTTATTGCTAAGAGGTTTATGAGATATTAGGCAACAAAATGTTAATAAACTTTTATGGGCAATGTTCCATGAATGACTGGGTTTAGGCCCACTGGCACGGCTGCATTAGCCTGATTAAAGGAGGAGAGCTTAAGAATCCTTTCCTTCTGGCTGGCCCTGTAAGCGTTTTCGGATGTTCGCAGAGCAGGAAGAACATTTCCGAAAGTGTGTGGGATTCAATTTGCGTGGCTTTATTTATTTATTTATTTATTTATTGCACATGGAGGTGAGCGTGCTACTGGGCAAATCTTCTGTATATCATGGTGCTCAACTTTGGCTTATTGTGCTGGAGAAGTAGATTAGCATCTCTGACTTAAATGGGAATCCACAAAACAGTTCTAAATCAGACAGATTTAAATTGCAGCATTAAACATTAAAAAAAAACTAGCCTGTCGCTTCTCACACTTGCTGCAAGTATTTATAGCCCTTAAAACTGGTTCACCAATAAGTTTAGCCGCCCTCCGAAAGGTCCAGCTTCTGGTTTGAAATTGTGGAGGTGGCAGTTTCTAGAGGAAGAGCATAAACAGAGTCCTGGTATTCTTAAATTGGGTGGTTACGGTGAGGTCACCTAGTCCAACCCCCTATTCCTTGCAGAAATCTAAATTCTAGCATCTCTGCTGGGCTTCCCCTTGAAGGCATCCAAGGAAAGCTCCCACCTCACTGGTCCCCAATTCTTCCATCTACCTGTCCTTGTAGGAAAACATTTTCCCAACATTCAGTCAAAATCTGCCTTTCTGTAACTGTTTTGTTTTACACAAAATCGCTAGAGAAAAAGACTGAGTGATATCAAGGATAAACATTCCCATTCCTTCAACCTCCCTACATACAGTATTAATGAAGGTAAAGGTTTCCCTCACACATCTGTGCTAGTCGTTCCCGACTCTAGGGGGCGGTACTCATCGTTTCAAAGCCAAAGAGCCAGCGCTGTCCGAAGACGTCTCCGTGGTCATGTGGCCGGCATGACTAAACACCGAAGGCGCACAGAAAGTTGTTACTTTCCCACCAAAGGTGGTCCCTATTTTTCTACTTGCATTTTTTAATATGCTTTCGAACTGCTAGGTTGGCAGAAGCTGGGACAGGTAACAGGAGCTCACTCCATTATGTGGGAGGGATTCAAACCACTGAACTAAATTAAGGTAAAGGTAAAGGTTCCCCTCGCATCTATGTGCTAGTCGTTTCCAAATCTATGGGGCAGTGCTCAACTCCGTTTCAAAGCCGAAGAGCCAGCGCTGTCCGAAGACATCTCTGTGGTCATGTGGCCGGCATGACTCAACACCAAAGGCGTATGGAACACTGTTCCCTTCCCACCAAAGGTGGTTCCTATTTTTCTACTTGCATTTTTTACGTGCTTTCGAACTGCTAGGTGGGCAGAAGCTGGGACAAGTCACGGGAGCTCACTCCGTTACGTGGCGCTAGGGATTCGAACCACTGAACTGCCGGCCTTTCTGATCGACAAGCTCAGTGTCTTAGCACTCAGTGTCTTATAGTATTAATACAATATAATGAACAGTATATTGTATTAATACAATAATGAACAGTATTAATACAGCTTTATAAAAAACCTAGTAAGGCTGCATCTTGAGTACTGCAACTAATTTTGGTCACCATACTACAAAAAAGATGTTGAGAGTTTGGAAAAAGTTCAGAGAAAAGCAACTAAGATGATCAAAGGCCTGGAGAATAAAATGTATGAAGAACGGCTGCAGGATTTGGGTCCAGATAGTCTAAAGAAAAGAAGACTTAGGGGCGACAAGATAGCAGTATTCCCCTACTTGAGAGACTGCCACAAAGAAGAGAGGGTCAATTTATTTTTCAAAGCACCAGAAGCCGGGACAAAAAACAATAATGGTTGGAAACTAAACAAAGAGAGAAGCAACCTGGAATTAAGGAGAAACTTCCTAACAGTGAGAACAATTCACCAGTGGAACAGCTGGCCTCCAGATATCATGGATGCTCTATTGCTGGACATTTTTAGGAAGAGGCTGGACAAGCATTTATCTGACATGGAATAGATTCTCCTGCTTGAGAAGGGGGCTGGACTAGAAGACCTCTAAAGTCCCTTCCAGTTCTATTCTATTTATACAGGTAGTCCTCGACTTATAACAGTTCATTTAGTGATCGTTCAAAGTTACAAATACACTAAAATGTATCAGATACAAATTCACTGAGGGAATAAAAACGAATTTCAGAAAGTTTTCTGATTTGATAATCGTCTCTTGCAAAGAAGAGATTGGAATAGTAGTAGGTGTCCTGGCTTATCACGTTTAAAACCGATTTTCACACTTATGACCATTGCAGCATCCCCAGGGTCACAGATTTGCATTCGGACGCTTGGCAACTGGTTCCTATTTATGACGGATGCAAGGTCCCAAGTGTCAGAAGGTCCCTTTTGCAACCTTCTAACAAGCAAAGTGAATGGGGGATCCAGACAAATGTATCAACCTCAGTGATTCACTTAACAAGAAAGGTCGTAAAATGGGTCAAAACTCACTTAACAAATTTCTCACTTAACAACAGAAAGTTTGGGCTCTATTGTGTCCGTAAGTCAAGGACTAGCTGTAGTTTCTGATCCTCAGTCATTCTTGTTGCCCTTCCTTAAGCTTCTTCCATCTTGCCTGATTCTGGGGTGTTTTCCAAGGTGTGGGGGGGGGGGGTCAAAAATGTCAAAAAAAGGTGAACACCCCCCCAAGAGGAAATTCTGGCCCTCTTTGACCTCCATTGTCTATGAGACACACATAAAAAGAGAGAGGACTTTTAACATATATCTGCCTCTTTTTTTTACAAAAAGGTATACATACGTGTTAAAATTAAATATGTACTGTATATTGAAAAGGAATGATAAATACCATCAACATAAAATGGAGCTCGCTCAGAAGCTGAAATATACCAAGTAAATGAAATGAAGAGTGTGAAGAAGAAGAGAGGGATAGGAGAGAGGGCAGGGGGGAAGAGGAGGAGAGAAAAGAGGAGTGGAAAGGGGAGAGAAGGAGAGAGGAAGGGGAGGTAGAGAAGAGAAGGATGACAGAGGGAAGAAAGGAGGGAGGGAGGGGGAGGAGAGAGGGAGAAGAAAGTGATGGATAAGGTACAAATATAATGTATGGAGAGCAGAAGAGCCAATAATTGTTTTTGGGAGTTGATGGTAGGATGAATTGATGTAAACATTTAATAATACAATACAATTTGCCCCTCAGTACCCAACTCAAAGGGGGATCAAGCAATTCACAACTCGCAAAAACTTCCTTAGAAATCATAGTGATGCAACCTAAAAGTGCATTTGGCTTTTACACAGTAAGATTGTGCTATGACCACCTTGTGATAATATGTGATGCCTACTACTATCCCAATCTCTTCTTTACAAGATACTACTATCACGATCTGATTTCAGCAACAACAGCCAGCCAATTAAACAGTCCAAAATCAGACACTGACTCAGAAATACCCAAACAAACAGCATGCAGACTAATGTTCATCTCATAAAAAGGTATTTAAAGACCTGTGTTCTGACCGACGAGCACAATTCAAAACGCACTGATGACGTCTCCTCGAATGGTGACAAAAGGTTTGCAACCAAATTGGCAAGCTCGGTGCTCAAACCAACTGCCTAACAAATCTCAAACCCCAAATCAAAGTTTCATTTTTTTCCCACCTTGAAGCAGAAGTGGTTTCCAAGGAGAAACTAAAGTACTGGTGTGTTGTTGTTGTTTTTTTCTTTAATCAGAAAAGTCAATTTAGCCACCTCTGCTAACTCCATCAACTTCTGCAGCCATTCGTCCATTGTGGGGATTGAAATGTCCTTCCATTTCTGTGCACAAAATAGTCTTGTTGATGTCAACATATATAACATCAAAGTTCCAATTTCCCCCCCAAGTCTTTTTCCATTAAACCCAAGAGAAAAGTTTCTGGTTTTATCTTTATGGTTTATCTTTATCTTTATGTTCACTTTAAGAATTTTCTGTATTAGGTTATGAATCCTACTCCAATATTTCTTTGCTTTAACACATCTCCACCATAAATGATAAAAGGTCCCTGTCAGGCCTGCAGCCTTCTTTTCTTTTGGATCTTTGGCCTGCCACACTTTCTATTATTCTACTATGCATTTTCTATTGTGGGAAAATGGGAGGGGGGATTGTACAGAGTAAGATGCTACATAGCCAAAACAAAATTCCTTTCTAGAAAACCAAGGTCATCCTTTGTCTCTGCACCTGATCGGAACTAGATGGGTGGAACTGTCAGCATGGCAGTGGAAGATTGGACCATGTGATGGAGTTGTGAGTATGGGGGCAGGATCTTGAACTTTCAACTGGGTGGGGAAAACCTGGAAGCTTTCAGATTCGGTTTTTTCCAGATGTGCCAACATGACTCTCTTAATAAATTGGAACTTTGAGCAATACTTTGCCTTGGACACTGATTTAATTTTGGATACTATTTGGAACCCTGATCGGTCCCTTCTTTACATTTAGATTTCCAACATTCACTTGAAATACCTATATACATTCTGGACAACTTATTTGGTGTTAAATACCCGCGATACATCATCTTATAGAAATTTTCTTTTGTAATTGGTAATCTTCTAGATCCTTTTCTTTTTTCTTGCCAGGAAAACATTTACCCTTCCGGAGTGATTATTATAACCATTCTCCAGGATTTTGAAAGATAATGCAGATGTGTTCAATCAGATAATCAGTTCATACTTTCAGGGCACTAGATTGCAGCTTATCTGATTTTAAACTCCTACAAAATTGATATTCCTTGAACTGTGTGTTTCCATTGGGCCCTTGCAAAGCTTTGGCTGATTTGATTTGATGAAACTACAGTCAAAATGCTCCCATCAAAGCAAATGTATCTCCTGGGCCTCGCCTGCATCTCCTAACGATCATAATTAACCAACATGGAGCATTCCGAGCAAACCTCCACTGTACCAATAAAGGAGAATATTTGTAGCTCAGAGTTGAAATGAGGGGTCCTTGGTATTCTCTGAGCTTGTTTCTTTTCCTTCTGCCCCTGATGACACTACCTAGTTGGGTAATGAAACATTGCAAGAAAACAAGCAAGCTCAGAGCACCGAGGATTCTACAGTTCTCCTCCTCCTCCTCTTTTTCTCTGCCACTCCACAAACCCCATTCCCTTCTAACACTGATTAACAGATTAACAAATTAAATGAGTTGGAAGGGACTTGGTAGGTCATCTAGTCCAACCCCCAGCCCAAGCAGGAGACCCTACACCATTTCTGACAGATGACAGTCCAGTCTCTTCTTGAAAGCTTCCAGTGATGAAGCTCCCACAACTTCCAAAGGCAACTTCTGTTCCACTAGTTGATTGTTCTCACTGTCAGAAAATTTCTCCTTATTTCCAGGTTGAATCTCTCCTTAGTCAGTTTCCATCCATTATTCCTTGTCTGGCCTTTGGGTGCCTTGGAGAATAGCTTGACCCCCTCCTCTCTGTGGCAGCCCCTCAAATATTGGAAGATGCTATCCTGTCTCCTCTGGCCTTCTCTTCACTAGACTAGCCATGCCCAGTTCCTGCAACCGTTCATCGTATGTTTTAGCTTCCAGGCCTTTGATCATCTTAGATAGATTCAGATTAACAGAGTTGGAAGGTACCTTGTAGGTCATCTAGTCCAACCCCCACCCAAGCAGGCCTTTCCTCATTTCTGACAAATGGCAGTCCAGTCTCTTCTTGAAATCTTACAGGGATGAAGCTCCCACAACTTCCAAAGGCAACTTCTGTTCCATGGGTTGGTTGTTCTCACTGTCAGAAAATTTCTCCTTATTTCCAGGTTGAATCTCTCCTTGGTCAGTTTCCATCCATTGTTCCTTGTCTGGCCTTTGGAGGTTTGGAGAATAGCCTCACCCTCTCCTCCTCTCTGTGGCAGCTCCTCAAATGATGATGTTACCTCGTTGGGTAATGAAACATCTGCAAGAAAACCAGCAAGCTCAGAGAGCACCAAGGACCCCTCAAATCTCCACTGTGATCCCATCAATTCCTGCCGAGGATGGTGAGTGGGCTGGGCTGTGTCTTGGGAAGTGGGAGGGGGGATACAGCTGGCCTACCTGCTAGGTCAGCCCTCCGAGCTTCCCAGAAATCCAGCAAAATGCAAGGCTGCTGCAACCCTGGGAAAGAAGAAGGAAGGCAGGCATATATTGCTTTTGAAATTTGTACAGGCGGTCTTAGACTTACGACCACAATGGAACCCAGGATTTATGTTGCTGAGAGATTTGTTAAGTGAGTTTTGACTCATTTTACAACCTTCCTTGCCATGGTTGCCAAGTGGTTCTTAAAGTGAATCTGGCCTCTGTCAGAAGGTCGCAAAAGGGGATCCCGCGACTCCAGGACACCGCAACCAGGAGTCCGAGGCCAAGCGTGTGACTTTTGATCATGTGACCAGGGAGACACTACAAGTAAGTATGAAAAACAGTCATAAGGCACCTGTTGGGGTCTGTCAGCCGCCCTCTCCTCCAGCAGCCGAATCAGAGGAGGCGGAGGAGGCGTGGGAGGCTCAGCATCAGGGCAGCCTGGGAGCTCCGAGGGGGAAGAGGGAATGGAACTGGCAGAGAGAGAGAGAGACAGAGGTGGAGCCTGGGCCATCCATCAGCCCTCAGATGGACAGCCAACAGGCCCCAGCTCTGGAGGTGGCTGATGAGGAACAGCTAGGTCCAGTGCCTGACACATGGCTGCGCAGAAGGCAGAGGAGAGGAGAGCAGTGGAAATCTATGGGCTGGTCAGCATCAAGGCAACCTGAGAGCTCCGAGGGGGAAGAGGGAATGGAGCTGGCAGAGAGAGAGAGAGAGAGAGAGAGAGAGAGAGAGAGAGAGAGAGAGAGGGAGGGGAGGGAGGGAGGGAGGGAGGGAGGGAGGGAGGGAGGGAGGGAGGGAGGGAGGGAGAGAGAGAGAGAGAGAGAGAGAGAGAGAGAGAGGTGGAGCCTGGGCCATCCATCAGCCCTCAGATGGAGAGTCAACAGCCCCCAGGTCTGGAGGTGGCTGATGAGGAAGAGGAGGAACAGCTGGCTCCAGTGCCTGATGCATAGATGCGCAGAAGCCAGAGGAAAGGAGAACAGTGGAAATATATGGGCCGGTCCTTGGGACGGAAGAGCCACTGCTGTTAGTAAAGCCCCACCCTAGCTCTGCGGGGGTGGTGGAAGGCAGGGGGCGGAGATGAATAGATGTGACAGATAGCTATTCATCTCTCTGCTGAACAGACTTGTTAGCCTGCTATGAGAGAGAGAAACTTTTGCCGGGGCAGCTGGCGCTAATAAGGGGAACATTCGTTTCACTACAGGGTTTGTCGTGACATCACTTTTTTTCAGTGCTGTTGTAATTTTGAACAGTCACTAAACAAACTGTTGTAAGTCTAGGACTATTTTTAAAAACTGGAGTAGGATATTGTCTCCTTTTTTCCCCAGCCAGATTCTCTGTGGGCCCTTTGCTGTTTGGAAGTTATTGTGTGCTGTCCTTTCCTCATCTTTATTATCTCTGCCCCGAAGGAGGTTGCGGGGAATGTTTTGAAAAAAAATATTGTGGAAACTTGTCAACCATCCCTGCTATTTTCATCTTGTTCGGCTAACGAGTGGAGCCGCTTCAGGCATTTTCAGTCTTCCCCAATTGTGTGTGTGTAGAGAATACTTTTCTCCAAATTGAATCGTGAATCCCAAAGTGAATCAAATTGATTTCACAACAGGCACTTGAATTATGTCGTGCCCTCTGTAAAACTTGAGTTAGTTGCTTGATTGGAATCCAGAAAGATTTCCCAGAATTAGTTTCTCTCCATCTTAATGTAAGAAGTTTTATATCCAAATATGAATAAAATATGGAATAGAAAATAAAATATGGAATAGTAAATAGAATATAGAATGGAATGGAATGGAATAACAGAAGGGACCTTGGAGATCTTCTAGTCCAGCCCCCTTGGTCAGGCAGACACCCTATCCGAGAATGTCCGTGCACATGTTAGAACACCGGAAACCCGGAAACCAGTGGCCAGTGCACGCATGCTTCCTTTTTGGCCAGGTTTTTGGCAGTTTTCAGGCCGTTTTTCAGGTTGTTTTTCTGCTATTTTGGGGCCAAAAACAGCCCGAAAACCAGCCGAAAAATGTCCCAGAAAATGGCCTGTTTTTTGGCTGTTTTTCAGTGCTCCGTTTGCAAAGACCAGCTGGCAGCGCGCATGTGCACGCCGGAAACCAGAAGAGAAGCTGGTGATGGCACGCATGTCCACAGAGAGGACTCTGCGAACCTATGCATGCCATAGGTTTGCCATCACGGTTTTATACTTTTCCCTTGAGTCCACAACAGAAATGGGGGTATGTAGAAAATATCTCAGAAGACACCCTCTCTCGTTCCCTGGGGTATAAAGGCAACGGGAAATGTATTTTCAGACTTAGGTAGTTATTTGAATGCAGAGAAGAGCAACAAAGATGATTAGGGGACTGGAGGCTAAAACATATGAAGAACGGTTGCAGGAACTGGGTGTGTCGAGTCCCTTTCGGGAGAGGGGGCTGTCTATAAGCGCTAAGAATAATGTAAAGAAGGACCAGGGGAGACATGATAGCAGTCTTCCAATATCTCAGGGGTTGCCCCAAAGAAGAGGGAGTCAAACTATTCTCCAAGGCACCTGAGGGCAGGACAAGAAGCAATGGGTGGAAACTAATCAAGGAGAGAAGCAATTTAGAACTGAGGAGAAACTTCCTGACAGTTAGAACAATTAATCATTGGAACAATTTGCCTTCAGAAGTTGTGAATGCCCCAACACTGGAAGTCTTTAAGATGATGTTGGATAGCCATTTGTCTGAAATGGTGTAGGATTTCCTGCCTAGGCAGGGGGTTGGACTAGAAGACCTCCAAGGTCCCTTCCAACTCTACTATTGTATTGTATTGTATTTTAGTGTAGCTTCTCAATAAAATAAGAATTAGTGTCGATCATCTGGTTGTTTCCTGTGGTCTACCTCGCAGGGCTGACACATAACCAACTTTTTGAAATAGGCTGATTCTGAACGAGAGGCCGTGTCTAAAATGGCATAGGGTTTCCTGCTTGAGCAGAGGGGGTTGGACTAGAGGACCTTCAAGATCCCTTCCAATTCTGTTATTCTGAATGAGAGGGACTTTCTCACCCACACGGGTAGCAAGATTGTTGAGCTCCTTGGATTTTCCTTTTTAAAGTTATGTTGTGTATTTTGTAGGGTCCCCCCCCCCCCCGACTTTAAATACTTTTTAAAATGTAAGCAGCTTACAAGTGTTTGAAGTCAGTGGACCTCTAAATTTAATAAAATGGCCGAGAGAAGGGAATCCACCCTTCCTATGAAGGCGAAGTGATGAAACACTTTGTGGTGCCAAATTCTGTGCAAACATGTGGACTCCAGTCACACCTCCAGTGGCCCATTTTGGCTCATCATGAGAATATTTCTAATAAAATATTTTTTTGACATACCCACCAATGGAGACAAAATGAAAACACAACAAGGAAATCGTAAGCACAGCAGGTTTTATTATAGAAGATCTTGTAGGGCAGAAGTGCATTTTCCAGTGAGATGGTCATTGGGGTTTTTTATTTGTTTAGAAGACACAGTGAGCAGGAGACAAATAAAATATGTCTGAATGACCATCCGCCCAACACCAAAGTTATATAATTTCTTTTTTACAGAATTTCTCAGTGGACAAGAAAAAAAATGAGACTTATCCATTTGGCATAGCCTTAGGGGGGAAAAACAGATATTGAAAGGACATAAAATCCCTCTTTTTACAACAGAAATACTAAATTACCTCTCCACCCTGGATAACAATATTACTGATCAAAATAGGCAGGATTTTAAACACGCACAGAGACACAATTCAGAAGGTTTCCTATTAATTGAATATGAAAAGTCACAAGGATTACAGATCTCTCTGGAAAAAAAAGGATTCTTATATTGAAACAAAAAACTGGCTCAATAGGAACTATACACAGCGAAGCTCAACAAAATTTACCAATCCTAGTTCAAGATAACGATTAAAAATTCAAATTTGGGTCCCTCAAGAATATCACATTATAATTTCCTCGTAATGATAACCTATATTTTTTTCTTATTGCATTGAAAGGATGGAGGCTGGAATATAACAAGGTACTTTTTCAGCATAATACTGATTTAAAAGGATTAATCTATTTTCAGTAGAAAAAATAACAAGCATGCATCTTTGCAAATAAGTACTTGAAAACTACAAAGATCCCTTTTGCCTTGCCAGTATGTTGTTGAAACTGCTACTGTCTCTTCTTTTCTTGGACTGAAGGCTTCACAGGAGCTCCGTCAGAATGTCGTCTTGGGTTTCAAACTTCAGTGAGGTCCAGTCCACCAACGGTTTTGAGACCATAGGCAACTGGGTCTCGTTTAACTCTTTGGCAGTCCAGACCTTATCCCAGAGATAGACCTCAGCTATTTCTCCCACGAAGGACTGCTCCACATCAAAGCAAGCCCCGTAGGAATCCTGTTCCTGCCCCAGCATCACCACCAGATCCGTCTTGGCCTCATAGCCCCTGGCTGCCCCTTTCCTTGGCAAGCGCTGCGCATATTAACCAAAGCTGGACTATCCCAGTAGCCGAATCCCAAGTGGTACAAACTGATTCCCAGTGGATGGTAGACCTGTCTGTGAGGTTGGGCGTCATGAAAACGGTGCACTCACCACATTTCAAAACCATGGGGGTTTCGCTAGAGGAGGATCTCGTTGTCGTGGTCTCGGGAAGCAACTGAGAAGAGGGAGAAGCTGCGGGTCAAGTCAGTGAAGAAGCAGAGAACAAGGGGTCAACTGTCGCAAGCTTTGATCTAGATTGGGCTTCAGGAGAATGTAAGAGTTGGCAGAAAGCTTGGGGAAGGCAAAGACTTTTCTCCTTCCAAATCTGAGGAAGAAAGAAGGGAGAGAAGACATGAAAGGGTGGGCTTCATGCCCACAGAGCTATTCAAACCCAACTTGCATGAATCCATGGTTGATTCAAGATGGATTTATGGAAGGTGAAAGTTCTACCATGGAATGAAGACTTGCCTGTGTTGGTCACGATCCCTGGAACACCGAAGATCACAAGGACTGTACAAAGCAACAGATGCTCCTTCTCCATGATGTCACCCAGAATAGCCACAGGTCAGCTGCTTGACGGGCCAACCAGAGAGGTCCTTTCTCTTGCTTGGCTGTCTCCGTTGAGTTAGAGAGACGTTTTCAATGGTGTAGAATTCCTCCTGCTTTTGAACAGACTCCTCAAAACACCTTCCAGGGCCTGTTTTCAAAGATAGCAAAGAATCACCAAACAGGGGAGACAGATGGAGAACCATCTGTTGGCTATTATGGTCTGGACCATGAGATAATGTCATAGCAGATTCAGGTATGCAGCCAGCCGCAAAACGAACACTCTGGGCAGCTTTCTTCTCCAAAATTCAAAGAAAACCCAATTTCATTAACCTTTACAATACATCTAAAGTTTCATCATACTTATCTTTATAATTATGGCAAAAATAACTGCTTGCCATTTTATTTATTAATTTTATTTGCCACCCGTTTGGCAATTTGAGGCAATGCTACATATCAGGCTGCCACACTTAATGGCCACAGTTCAATTTGTTAAGTGAAGTGATCTCTAAAGGAAACTGGGACTCTGCTTATGATCTGACTTCAGGTTTTCTTTGTGTTACAGGCCTGAGAAGGTTCTCAGTGCAAAGATTGGTGGCAAAGATACTTTTTTTTACCACTGTCAGAACTTTGGTCACTAAATGAGACAGTTGTTAAATAAGGATTGCTATTAGCTCACCTGGTTGGGTTTCCTCTCTGGTCTACCTCGCAGGGTTGACTTGCAGCTGGCTTTTTATACTGGGACTGTGAGTGAGAGATAGCTTTCTTACACAAACTTTGGGGTGGTGTAGTTAAGGAACCCTCGGTTTTCCTTTTAGGGGTGATTTGTGTATGTGTGTTTTGCATTTTGTTAGATAATAAAAAGAAAATATTTTAACGAAAATTATAAAGGGTAAGCTGGCTACAGTTAGGTGACCTCTAACTTTCAAACAACAATTAACATGTAGTTCTTGACTTATGACTATAATTGAGCCTAGAGGTAAGCAAATGCTGTGGCTGTTAAGCAAATCCATTTTAACCAGTGGTGGTTTTTATGCCAAAAATGGAAATATGCCAGAAACTGGCAAAAAAAAAAAAAACCATCAGAAATTGCAGTCATGTGACTGCAGGACATTGCAGACATATGTAAAGATGAGCTGGTTGCCAAGTACCCAAAATGCAGTCATGTGACAAGCATATGTCTGTGTGGCACACTGTCGTAATTCCAAAATTGAGTTGTAAGTGGCTTTTGACAGGGTGTGTTGCAAATAACAATGGCTGCTAAGTAAACAGTTGCAAATTGAAGACTTAAGAGTAAGAGAAGGGAATAAACCCTTCCTATGAAGGCTCTTATGTTTACGCAGAATTTGGCATCTGATACAAACATCACTAAGGAGTTGGCCAACTCCCCTTCATAGGCTGGAATGGGACAATTGATTGCAGCGAGATTTTCACAACCACGCCCCCCCCCATCACATCTGACCTTGCTTGGGCAATCATTCTCAGCTGGCCCTCTGCCAGAAGTTCATCCCTGACCACTAGGGTCCAACGTCCTCCCCCCCCAACTGCATGGTCAACGCCCATTTAAATCCAGGGAGACTTAATAATGTCCAATTCGCAGTGCAGGAAAACTAAATGCCAGGCAATACCCGCACCAAGAGATGGGCCTTCTCAATGGATGGTAGAGGTCTTGGGCACCAGAGAGCCAGGGGATAGAGTGTCAGGGTCTGGAAAGGCCTGCAGGGGGCAGTCTGGCACCAGACTCCTCTATTGCCATGCACTTTGCATGAGACCTGAAGCAATTCAATACAATAATACAACAGTAGAGTTGGAAGGGACCTTGGAGGTCTTCTAGTCCAACCCCCTGCCTAGGCAGGAAACCCTATACCGTTTCAGACAAATGGCAATCCAACATCTTCTTAAAGACTTCCAGTGTTGGGGCATTCACAACTTCTGGAGGCAATTTCTGTTCCACTGATTAATTGTTCTAACTGTCAGGAAATTTCTCCTCAGTTCTAAGCTGCTTCTCTCCTTGATTAGTTTCCACCCATTGCTTCTTGTTCTACCCTCAGGTGCCTTGTAGATGCCTCAGGTGCCTTGGAGCACCTCCAACCCAGCACAGGAGAGCTTGAGGGGAGGCAAGGTAGCCTACACTGTGGGAAGTGGAGTTCAGGGCTAAATGCAAAGGACAGGACAGCAGTGGCAGATTACCACCGGTGGGCTCTCCAGATCCCATCACTCTGTCTCCCGCTTCTCTGGTGCCCGAGACCAAAGCCATCCACCGAGAAGGCAGAAGCCAATATCTTGGCACAGGGGTTGACTGGCATTTAATTCTCCTGCTCTACCAATTGGCCAGGAGTAAGTTTCCCTGGGTGAATGGACCGTGATCATGTAACAGGGGGAAAGGATAGCTAATCTGTGCAAGGGGGCAAGTGCTGGCACAGGACCGGCTGAGAAAGAATGACCAGGATAGCTCAAGCTAACGTGGGCACAAAAATGTAACTGCAATCAATTTTTCTCATGAGGCCCTCTCAAGTCTCTAAGAACTATCGCCATGGCCAAACTACGCCAGGCATGGAAACTATAAAATCTTTAATTCCCCAACAGCCATACTTACCCTTCAAATGGTCCATTGAGGTTTTTTCTCTCTGGTTCTAAGAACCATCACTATGGCCAAATTATGCCAGGCAAGGAAACTATAAAATCTATAAGCCTCCAACAGCCACCATCTAGCATTAAAATGGGCTATTGTGTCTTTCTTTGTCCAGTTCTAATAACCATCACCATGGCCAAATTATGCCAGGTAAGGAAACTATAAAATCTATTATCAATCATAGCACCAACTCTGAATGGGACTACAATGGGAAATCTCCTTAATTTTCACAACCTTTTAAGGCATTCAATGATAGCTTCAATTGGGAAACTTACCATTGTATATCAAGGCAAGCGGAAGAACTATGAAATGTCCAAAGGACGGGCACTCTGACAAATTTACTATCAGTAGACACATAGACGTAAACAATATCTGCATCTGTGCACAAGTGACTATCAACAAGCCCAAAAGGAATCAAAAGGAATCAAAAGGACCAAAACACCTTCTCACCAGCTATGAACACCTGTATCAGCATGGATTAACTCCACAATTAAGATCAGAACAACAGTCAAATAGTGAACAATATCCAAGCAACAACTAGCCCAACCAAAGAATCTCCAAGACCATTTTCAACAATACTGAAATCACATACCACTAGAAAGCAAGTTGAGAACAAACCCCTCTCTCTCCAAGCACTGATATTCCCTAAATAATAAAACATCTGCAAAAGAAACTACCAAGCTCCAAAAACACTAAGGACCTGTCAACCTTAAAGCGCAACTCTTCTCATTTGTACACAGTTCGTCGCCAACTTTATAAGTTATAAGAAGTTATAAGAAGTCTGACTGGTACTGTGGCCTTCTTTCTAAGAAAGAGAAGGTGGCAGGGAGGTGTTCCAGAAGGATCCCCTTCCAGTCGGAGTACTGAGGGTGTCCTCAGGGACTGGAGGAGGCTTGCAGCTGAGCGCTCTTTGACTCCTCCAGGTTGATTCGCCCTCACTGCTTACTCAGGGACTGAAAGGATCACCCAGTGGAAACCCCAGAGAGGCTGTCCAGTGTGAGTCTCTCAATGTGGGTGTTCAGGGATTGAATGACCTCCACAAATGGGGGGGCATCACCTCTATCTCCACACTGCTTTTGGGGCGCCTCTGGTTCTACCACAGCCAATGGCTAAAATGATCTCACATCAGAAATTGTTTATATGTTTTACTTTTGTTACATTTTTTAACCATCATTACTTTGTATTTTCTCCCCCCAAAAAACTTCGCTAAAGCATGCCTTAGGGCGCAACCTATGCAAACCTATGGTATGCGTGCCTAAAGTGCCATGCGGAGCCATGTCACTTGGCACATGCGGTGTCGCCCATTCCTTTTCCGGTTTCCAGCGGGCGCATGTGCATCAGCCAGCTAGACTTCCGGTTACTGGCACGCGATCAGCTGACCAGCGTGCATGCTCACACCGGAAAACGGAAGCCCAGCTCTTCCAGTTTCCGGCATTGCCACATGCACAAAGTCCAGCTGATCGTTGTGCACCCATGTGCACCAGAAACCCAAAAGAGGAACGGGCAATGCCGACGTGCCAGGCAACATGGCTCCACTTGCCACTTCGGGCACACGTGCCATGCATTTGCCATCACAGCCTTAGGGTAAGCTTTAGTAAGCCTCAAAGGTTTTTGCAGTAGTCAACCACATGTTGCGGATAGTACCTGTCAGGCTTCTTGGTTAAATACAGCACTGTAAAGTTAATAAAACTGACTTAGCTTTGATGTCTTCGACTGCTTGTCTGTTGTTATTCCCTTCACGTAGAGTGCCTTTGAAATTATTTTTATAAAAAAAATCAACATCAACAAATGACCACCTGATGTTCACAGACTAGAAAACAAATTCATCAATTTTACAAAGGTGCTTTTCTGTTCTTTATCCTACAAGTGAAAGAAGGCAAGATACAATGAATTGGAAGGTTGTCCCCTTGAGAATACCACAAACCACTGCTTTTTACTGTTCCTTCCAGCTCCAGGAATTTCTCTTACTCCCCAGGAACAGGAAGGCATTTCTAAAATTGCCTCAGGCCCTGAGAGCTTACCTTCCTGCAAGAAATTCAGGTCAGTTCCCGGACCTGAGGCAATTTTAGGTAATTTTTGCCATTAGTTCCTTGAAGTAGCTAGTCCTCTGCATGTTTTGTTTAAGGACTTGAGCCGTGGCTAGAATTACCTCAGGTCCCAAGAATGGACTATTTCTGAGAACAAGGTCAATTCCTGGACTTGAACAAATTTTTGCCTTTACTTGAAGTAGCTAGTCCTCCACATGTTTATGTATATTTTATTTGGCCAAGGAATTTAAGAACTTGAGCCTTGACTTAAATTACCTCAGGTCCTAAAAATTCACTTTATTCCTGAAAGCAAAGTCAGCTCCTAAGGTAATTTTTAGGTATGATTCATCTGTGGTGGCTTGGTCCTTTTAGAAGGACATGATTGAGATTACCTCAGGTTCCACTAGTATTTTATTCTAAGAAATTAAACTTTGGCTAAAAATTACCTTAGGCCTCAAATTTGACTATTTCAAGAAAGCAAGGTCAGCTCCTGGACTGAAGTAATTTTAGTTCACTTTTACACCTTTAGTTACTTGAAGTAGCTAGTCCTCTATATGTTCTCTTTTAAGAACTTGAACCGGGGCTAAATTTCTTTCCTCAGGTCCTAGGAGTTGAATTTTATTCAAGTAAGCAAGCTCAATGGCAGGGACTGAAGCAATTTTGCTAATTTTAACACATTCACCTGTGGTAGTTTAGCCCTTTTAACTGCACCTGTCTAAAACTCCCTCAGCTTTATTTCTCCTTTTAAGCTGACTTTTAACTCTTACTGGTCTGTAGTGATTTGGTCCCAGCTGAGATTACTTCAGATTCCACTCATATTTTACTCCTAAAAACTCCAGCCTTGGCTAAAATTATTCAGGACCCAGAAATTTGCCTTATTTCCCACCCCCCAAAGGTGGGACTGAGATACCTCACCATAGGTGAGCTGTGGCATTGGGAATCTTTTAAATAAGATGCCCTTGAGGTATTACCTCAGCCACCACTGGCATTTTACTTCTGAAGAAATATATGCCCTGATTAAAATTACCTCAGGTGTTATCCTTACTCCCTTAGAAGCTAAATTTACCCCAGGAGCTGTCCTTACTCCCTGAGAATAGGCTAAATTTACCTCAGGTGCCATCCTTACTCCTTGAGAAAAGGCTTAAATCACCTCAGGTGCCATCCTTACTCCTTGAGAAAAGGCTAAAATCACCTCAGGTGTCATCCTTACTCCTTGAGAATAGGCTAAAATTACCTGAGGCGCCATCCTTGACAACAGGCTAAAATCACCTCAGGCTCCTTCTTATACCCTGAGAAAAGGCTATTCATTAGCTCCCCTCAGCATCCTATCACGTCTGAGAGCCTCAAGCTAGGATTACCTCAGGGTGCAAGAGGCCACATCACGATCTGATCTACGAAGCCTTCGGCTGCCGAGGCACCGTAGGGAGAGGTGAGTTTGCTCTCCCGCGGCCCGCAGCATCGTCTCTTTCGAGGGGGGGGGGAAGAAACGAGGAGAAGGCAGCGGCACGCGCTGCATCTGCAGCACGCTCGCGCTTTTGCCTCAGCCTGAGGAGCCCGCCGACTTTTTTAAGTGTGCCCACCCCTCGAAGGGGGGGAGAGAAATAGGGGCCGCTCAGCCAATCCGAGGGGCGGATTTCCAAAACAGCCAATCGCAGCCGAGGTGGGCATGGAGAAGGGCGCTTGGCGGGAAAGGCACGTGGCTCATCACGGACAGGTGTGCCGCATCCTCACAGGTGAGGGCGATTGGAAGCAGGCACGCGGTCTCTGCACGTGTGTGTGAGTGTGTGTAAAATAAGATAAGGTAACCCTGATTGTTATTTTTTTTTACTGCGGGCACATTGGCCCACATTAAAAATGAAATTACGTTGCCTGCTCTCAAAAGAATATATAATCTATACATTTTAATCCGATAATATTATTGCTTACAATGTATATTCTTAAGCATATTTTTATACCTGTATTTGTTTCTAATTCATTAATCTTCCTTCATTGTTAATTTGCTAATCTTGACACCTGTTATCTGGCGATGTATACAATAAATCCCATATTGAGTAATATTCTGTTTCTCCTTTATCTTTAAATCCCATTGTTAACCTCTAATATTTATTACCATTTCATCTGTGTGTGTACTTCTGTTTGTATAGAGTGATGAGTGTTATGGCACAACTATGGAACTGATGGACATAACTATGTCATACAATAGCATGTATTTAAAAAAGAGATTATAGCATATGATTAAGAGGATATCGGTTCCGATTAGGGTGTATAACTCCATGTATATGTTTTAAAAGGACTTGATAACAACCAGTATACCACTTTTGCAAAATTGAAATTGTGATGTAGAATAAAAGAAAATGTATAATAAAAACATTTTTTAAAAAAGAATATCTAATCTCTCTCTCTCTCTCTCTCTCTCTCTCTCTCTCTCTCTCTCTCTCTCTCTCTCTCTCTCTCCCTATCTATCTATTTATTTATCTATCCACACACCCCCACACACATTTATGCATGCTACACACACACATATAAATCACTGTCCATTTTGAATACATGGTATTCATAGTGTAATGCCTTCTCCTCTAGGTTTCATCCCATCTGGGAACCCTTTGGACTACAAATCCCATCCGCCTGCCAGCCAATCATCACCCTTTTTGCTTGAAAGGTAACTCTAGTTTTTGCTTTTTTTTAATATTGGAGGCTGCCTCACAACGGCACTGAGAACAATGTTTCACTTAGCAACATAAATTTTGGGCTCAGTTGTGGTCGTAGCTTGAGGACTACATGTACTGGGGATGCTTTGGATTACAAGTCCCATCAGCCACTTCCAGGATGGGGGTGCGGATAGGGATAATCCTTTCTTGCAACAGGTTGCCCCCTCAAAATACTCATCGTTTAAAGAAAATCAGAAAATGTAATAAATAAAATTATGATTTCTTCTTCTCTCTCTCTCTCTCTCTCTCTCTCTCTCTCTCTCTCACACACACACACACACACACACACACACACACACACACACATACAGGGAAATGCTTTGGACTTCAGATCTCATTAACCAGCCTTGCAGGTGGGGGCTGATGGGGATAACCTAACACTGACTAGGTGGCTCAGTTACTAAGACACTGAGTTTGTCGATCAGAAAGGTTGGCAGTTTGGCGGTTCGAATCCCTAGTGCAGGCCTGCTGTGTGAGCAGGGGGTTGGACTAGATGACCTCCAAGGTCCCTTCCAGCTCTTGCTATTGTTTACCTCTCCCCATCAGCCCCCACCTAAAATTCAAGCCCCTTTTCCTCTGATTTGTGTTTTGCTTGCACCTTTCCCACCTTGTTACAATCTTGCCAAGAAGCCCTTGGTTTTATCCTCTTGTGCAAATATAGAATTTGTTATTTTTTTCCCCAGTTTCTTTTTAAAAGGAAAAAAAAATTCCAGGGATGCTTTGCTTTGCTTTCTAATGTTACAAATGTTGCTTAAATGTTAAACACTGAGGAAGTTTTGATACAGGATGTCTTAGCCTCCTGAAAGTGAAATAGATTGACCCAGATTTGAAACTGTTTCCTTTTTTCTCTATTACAGGAACTTTTTTCTACACACACACACACACACACACACACACACACACACCAGTTAAATGGGCTTGTCCAAAAGTGCGAAATAATATATGGTTGTCTTGGCTGTGTTCGTTTGTTGTTAAGTTGTGAAGTCAAACAAACAAAGACAGTAACAGAATTGGAAGGGTCCTTGGGGGTCATCTAGTCCAACCCACTGTTCAGGCAGGAGACCTGTATTAAGCATTCGAACTGCCGAACTGCCAACCTTTCTGATCGACAAGCTCAGTGTCTTAGCCACTGAGTCCACCTACCGTAGTCAGTCTATGTGTCTGACCTATTGCATGCCTGACCCATTGAATTTGAATTTGAATTGAATTTATTAGATTTATTAGCCACTCCCTCTCCACGAAGGGACTCGGGGCGGCGTACAATAAATAAAAACACATATTATACAATTAAAACATTTCATGGAGGAGGTATCAAAATCGCATAGTACAATACATAGGAATAGTCATAATAGAATTAAAAATTAAAATCCCCAATATAAAATTACAAATTTAAAAGATTGCCAGGAGGATAAAGATGAAACTATAATTGAGCCAGACCCGTAATTGTGTCTGACCCGTCGCGACCCCATGGACAACATTCCTCCAGGCCTTCCTGTCCTCTACCATCCTCTGGAGTCCATTGAAACTCACGCCTACTGCTTCCGTGACTCCATCCATCCACCTCCTTCTCTGCCGTCCCCTTCTTCTTCTTTTGCCCTCCATCTTTCCCAGCATGAGGCTCTTCTCCAGGGAGTCCTTCCTTCTCCTTAGGTGGCCAAAACATTGGAGTTTCCTCTTCAGGATCTGACCTTCTAACAAGCAGCCAGGGTTGATCTCCTCTAGGACTCACCCGTCCATATTTTCAAAATGTATATCGATGCAAGCCAAATAATAATGAAACAGGGCTGTTTAAAATAATAAAAATATATTCAAAAAATAATAATGCAACAAGAAAAAACATAAACATGGCACTGTTTATTGCAGAAGATGTCGTAGGACAGGCTTTTTGGCTTTTTCCAGTGTGGTTGTCAGTTTGTTTCTTTATTGCTTTCGTTCAGAAAATGCAGTAACAAGGGGCTACATAAAATATGTCTGAACGCCCAGCCAACCAACACCAAAGATATAGATATAATTTCTTTCTTACAGAATTTCTCCTGGACAGAAAGAACTAAGACTGATTCGTTTAGCACAGCATTAGAAGAAGAAGAAAGTCAAAAGAGCAATTTTCTGCTTTTAACAGAAATAGTAAACTCTCTTCTCTTTTCACCTCTGGATAATAAGCTGTAACACACACACACACACACACACACTTCAAAACATTACTTATGAATTGAAGTGCAAAGAATCCGACTTTTCTTGCCCACATTTGTTTAAGTGAATCACTGCACTTGTTAAATTAGTAACACGGTTGTTGTTAAGGGAATCCGGCTTCCCCATTGAATTTGCTTGTCAGAAGGTCAAAAGTTGAGGACTTCCTGTAATTTCAGCTAAGGATAAAAAATTGAAAGCCCCTTCAAGAGAATTCCATCGTAATTTCCCAATAATGCTACTTTTTTTCTTACTACATTGGAAAGAAAGAAAGGGGAGGTGGATATATAACAAGGAATCTTTAATGTATCTTATGATTATATTATTTTGTTGTACACTGAGAGCTTATGCACCAGAGACAAATTCCTTTTGTGTTCAATCACAAAGACCTATTCTATTCTACTCTACATTCTAATTTCTACTCTACTCTACATTCTATTTTATTCTACTCTACATTCTATTCTATTCTATTCTACTCTACATTCTATTCTGTTCTGTTCTACTCTGCTCTGCTCTACTCTACATTCTACTCTATATTCTAATCTGTTCTACTCTACTCTACATTCTATTCTTTCATTCTATTCTACTCTACTCTACAGTCTAAGCTGTTCTACTCTATATTCTATTCTATTCTACTCTACATTCTATTCTGTTCTACTCTGCTCTGCTCTACTGTACATTCTATTCTATTTTATTCTATTCTACTGTACTCTACATTCCAATCTGTTCTACTCTACTCTACATTCTATTCTATTTTATTTTATTCTACTCTACATTCCAATCTGTTCTACTCTACTTACATTCTATTCTACTCTACATCTAATCTGTTCTATTCTACTCTACATTCTATTCTATTCTACTCTACTCTACATTCTATTCTATTTTATTCTATTCTACTCTACATTCTAAGCTGTTCTACTCTACATTCTATTCTATTCTGTTCTACTCTGCTCTGCTCTACATTCTATTCTACTCTACATTCTAATCTGTTCTACTCTACTCTACATTCTATTCTATTCTACTCTACATTATATTCTACTCTACTCTACATTCTATTCTATTTTATTCTATTCTACTCTACACTCTATTCTGCTCTACTCTATTCTACATTCTAATCTGTTCTACTCTACTCTACTCTATTCTCTGTTCATTAGAAAAAGCTCATCGTATGCATCTTGGCAAAGAAGTCCTTCAACATTGCCAGTCATCCCTTTTCCCCTGCTAACACTTGCTGTTATATCCTTGAAGAGAGTTTTGTTCCTTACCCTGTTTATGCTTAAAATTTCTTTAAAATTAAAAATCCTAACTTTTTTTCTGGTCTCAGGACCCCTTTATGTTCCTAAACATGGCTGAGGAGCCATACAATGTTTCCTTTGGGGTGGGTTATTGATATTGGAAATGAAAAGAGAGATACTTAGATATTTATTTGACTTGGGCTCTCTGAAAGGCTCCTAGAGACCCCCAGCGGGAGGCTGATGGGTGGGTTGTTAAAATCCAAATTAAAAAATAAAAGCACTGGGCATGAAAGCAAGCATGGCCAATCGCAGACCCTGTGGGGCAAGAGGGGGGCTAGAATCAGTGGGGCTACTTTCAAGCTTGCAAAACTGCTTGGTTGGTTAAGAGGTTCAAAGCAAAGATTCTCAGCCTTAGGCAGCTGAAGATGTGTGAACTTCAACTCCCAGAATTCCCTACCCAACATGCCTTAAGATGTACAGACTTCAGTTCCCAGAATTCTCCAGCCAATCATGCTTGGGAAGGGTGTTCTGGGGGTTGAAGTCCAAATATCTCCAAGTGGCCAAGGTTGAGGAATGCTGAGATCAGGCTTGCAGTGAGAATTTCTCAAGAAAGTTCCTCCTTCTCCTCTTTGACCGAAGGCTTCATCAACACGTAGCTTTGGATTTCAAACTTCAATGAAGTCCAGGCCACTAAAGGGGCCGGCGTGGTATATTTCTGGATGTGGCATATCTGTTCGGCAGACAGGACATTGTCCCAGAGGTAGACTTCAGCAATTTCTCCAACAAAGGACTGATCTGCATCAAAGCTGCCTCCGTAGGAATCTTGTTCCTGCCCCAGCAGCATAGGTAGTAGCCCTCATCATTACCAGGATGGACGGTGTACACTCTACCCAAAACCTCATCTTTCCTCAGCCCTGGATAACCTGGTACAGGCTTCCCTTGTTTCTTCCTGCAGAACTGGTTGCCTTTCCATATGTAGGAAGTTGGAACTTCACAATATAAAAGGGTCCTTGCAAAAGCATTTGCTACTCTCTATCCTGTGGTAGATCTGCCCCTGCACTTTGAATGTTGGCATAAAATTTCCCTCCTTCACCTTTCTGGCTCCAAAAGATGTCATTTGGAAGCATCCCTTTTACTGCAGAAAGAAAGTGCTTTGCCATTGGATGCTGGTGGGTGAGAAGGCTGGGTAAGGGTTGAGGGGAGGGCTGAAGGAGAGGGAGGTGGACTTGAAAAAAAAAACACAAAGTTTTATTGGTTTTTTTAAGAAATAAGAAAGGGAAAAGGTAAAGGAAAGGTTACAAATTTTGGCAGTTGCAGTGTGCGGCAGGTGTCCCCTCCCTCCATACTCATAGTATACAATTACAGAAAATTCAGTACTAAATAACAATATATAGTCAGCATATAAATTCAATTAATAATTTCGATCAATTTATATCAAGTGGATTTTCTTACTCATTTTTGTGATCTGAGTTTTCTTGGTATTGCCCCTTCTCCCCCCACCAGCAGAGCTCCGGCCCCTCCCGTGTCCTGCATGTCTGTTGTAGGGTCATCTGGTTTATCTAGGAGTGTTTTATTTTTTTTCCATAAAGGCCTGCGCCTCTATGGGTGTATTAATTCTAACTCTTGTGTCCTCCCAGAATATTAACATACCTTCAGGCATCAACCATCTGAACCACACCCCTTTATGGTAAAGTTTCTTCGCTAATTGCGAATAGTTTTTTCTTTTTCCCCTCACTTTCTTGGGGATCTGTTTCAGAATGGTTATCTCCAAGAGGGAGGTGGACTTGATCGCCAATGCAGCACATCCCGGCACTCTCATCCTGCCACTTTAGAGCACAGCACCAGGCACAGGGTAACTGGGGTCCAAGATCAACAACATTGTCCCTGGAGTAATCAATCTGAGGTTCATATTTAAAACCAGACAGATACTTATTAGTCCAAGGCATCAATTTCATTTGTGACTGATTTAACGTAGGGGCTATTAGAGGTATACTTTTTTAAAGCCTGTCTACTTACTTGGGATGAGTTTGACGATACTTGTGTGCAGCTTCCTTTACTTGTATTTTCCTAATCGCACTTATATACCGCTTCACGGTACTTCACAGCTCTCTCTAAGTGGTTTACAAAGTCAGCCTATTGCTCCCAACAATCTGGGTCTTCATTTTACCAACCTTGGAAGGATGGAAGACTGAGTCAATCTTGAGCCGGTGAGGATCGAACTGTTGGCAGTAGGTAGAGGAAGGAAGGAAGGAAGGAAGGAAGGAAGGAAGGAAGGAAGGAAGGAAGGAAGGAAGGAAAGAAAGAAAGAAAGAAAGAAAGAAAGAAAGAAAGAAAGAAAAAGAAAGAAGAAAGAAAGAAAGAAGGAAGGAAGGAAGGAAGGAAGGAAGGAAGGAAGGAAGGACGGAAGGAAGGAGATAGCAGTAGCCCTCTAAGACTGTCTAAGCAGTAGCCCTCTAAGACTCTCTAAGCAGTTTACAGAGTCAGCCTCTTGCCCCCAACAATCTGGGTCCCCATTTTACTGACCTCAGGAGGATGGAAGGCTGAGTCTAGTTTTCATTTTAGAGGAGAAAAGCTCATCCTTGAATTTATCTCACTTCCCTGGCAATGAGACCTGCAGTCCCTTTGTTACGTCGCTCAGACTACTTCCCACCTGGGAGAGCATAGCCTTTACATTCTTCCTGCAGTCTCCTACTTATTCAGCAAAGAGACAGTCAGTTTACCATCCCCAAAGGGAATTCATAGCTCTCCAAACAAAACCCAATGAAATCTGCAGCCACATGACAAGCGCACCCACCATAACGGAGCCCACGGCTCTCTTTTCTTCATTTTGATTGTTGCTGCTATATTTTTGTCTCTGTTTGCTCTAATTAATTTAATAGATTCAAATGTAACTTGATTGAATGTTTGACTCGCAACAGCATTCCCAGCTGAATTGCAAATACTTCCACACAGCTGCCGAGAAAGCCTTTTCCCAAATCAATTCAGACATCCACGTCCAATCAGTCTTCGTTGGATTATTGGATTCCAATAGGCAAATCAAACACAATGATTTTTTGTTCCAAATGGATTTAAATTGTGGGGCACAGTTTTCTGAATCCACGATGTGTACTTGCCTATCTATTGCCAACCTCTGCCACCCAGTAGCGTTTTTTTTTCAATGTCATGATATGTGGTACGAAAAGCTTGTTTATCGTGTTTTTTTCCTCTTGAAATTTTACAAAATGCTTTTCTTTAACAAATGTGAATTTTATAGAAATTTAGGGGAAATGAGCAAGCCACCTACAACCTGCCTGAAACTTAGAAAAAGAGCAGAGAAGAGCAACCAGGATGATGAGGGGACTGGAGGCTAAAACATACAATGAACGGTTGCAGGAACTGGGCATGGCTGGTCTAGTGAAGAGAAGGACCAGGGGAGACAGGAGAGCAATCTTCCAATATTTGAGGGGCTGCCCCCTTCCTCTATGGCAGTCCTTCAAATGTGAGTTACTAATACTACTCTATAAAGCCTTAGTAAGGCCACACGTAGAATACCGCCTCTAGTTTTGGTGACCACACTATAAAAAAGGACATTGAGACTCTAGAAAGAGAGCAGAGAAGAGCAACCAGGATGGTGAGGGGACTGGGGGCTAAAACATACGATGAACGGTTGCAGGAACTGGGCATGGCTAGTCTGGTGAAGAGAAGGACTAGGGGAGACAGGAGAGAAGCCTTCCAATATTTGAGGGGCTGCCACAGAGAGGAGGGGGTCAAGCTATTCTCCAAAGCACCCAAAGGCCAGACAAGGAAGAAGGGATGGAAACTGACCAAGGAGAGATTCAACCTAGAAATAAGGACAACTTTTTTGACAGTGAGAACAATCAACCCATGGAACAGAAGTTGCCTTCAGAAGTTGTGGGGGCTTCATCCCTGGAGGCTTTCAAGAAGAGACTGGACCGCCATTTGTCGGAAATTGTGTTGGGTCTCCTGCTTGGGTGGGGGTTGGACTAGATGACCTATAAGGTTCCTTCCAACTCTGTTAATCTGTTAACCACTCTACAAAGCGTTAGTAAAACCACACTTACAATCCGACATCCAGTTTTGGTCACCAGAGTATGAAAAAGATGTTGAGATGCTAGAAAGAACACAGAGAAGAGCAACCCGGATGATGAGGGGACTGGAGGCTCAAACATACGATGAACAGTTGCAGGAACTGGGCTTGGCTAGTCTAATGAAGAGAAGGATCAGGGGAGACAGGATAGCAGCCTTCCAATATTGGAGGGGCTGCCACAGAGAGGAAAAAGGGGTCAAGCTATTCTCCAAAGCATCCGAAGGCCAAACAAGGAATAATGGATGGAAACTGATCAAGAAGAGATTCAATCTGGAAATAAGGAGAAATTTTCTGACAGTGAGAACAATGGAACCAATGGAACAGAATTTGCCTTCATAAGTTGTGGGAGCTTCATCCCTGGAGGCTTTCAAGAAGAGACTGGGCTGCCATCTATCAGAAATGGTGTAGGCTGTAGGGTCTCCTGGTTGGGCAGGGGGGTCAGACTAGATGACCTACAAGGTCCCTTCCAACTCTGTTAATCTAATTTCATCTGACTATTTTTGACAAGGGCTTTTTTTGTTCTGAACCTGCAACAAACAGTTTCATTTGGTAGGGTCCAAACTTAAGTCACTAGAAGGCCAAAGAGAGGCTTGGAAAATAACAGCTTTTATTTTGGCCAAAGCAAAATTGCTGGGTGGACCATTTTCACTGCTTACAAGCAGAAAGCGTGCAAGGAAAAAAAAGACACCTAGGGAGAATGTGATGAACATCTTATACCTGCAGGTAACCAATCAGACAAAGTAGTTGGGTACCCAATCCTGCCCCCCTCGCCCATGCCTTAAAGCTTTCCTTGTAGCCCTGCATGTCCGTTTTCTCCTTTGCCAGTGCAGCAAGGCACAGGGGGAGGGGCTGGGGGCTTAGCAACACAGGTATTTGTCCAATGTCTGAACCCTGCGAGGCCATGACGCACCCCTCTTCTTGTTTGAGACACACACCAGGCACAGCGTTGTATAAAAAAAATCAAGATAGCAGGAGTTAATTACTGGTAGAAGCAAATGGCAGAGTGAATTCTAATTCTTACAGTAGCAAAGCAATTCTTGCAGAAGCGAAAGAGCAGTTAAACTAATTCTACTGATTCCATTATTATTATATCCTTTCAATTTCATGCCCGCCTCTAAGGAAAATAACGAGGGTGGAAGAAGTTGGGGGGGAAACTCCCTGTGGAGTGAAACTTGCTGAAGAACTGGGAACGAAAGCCCTCTGACCAACAGGATGGGAGCTGCCAGCCCTGGAAAACCTTGATCTTGGCATGAAAATGCTCCAGGTTGGCCAAGCCACCATCTCTCCCTCACCGCATAATGGTAGCCTGGGGGAAAGTCGCACATCCAATTGCTTCTCTATTGAAACCATTCTAGGTGAAGTAAGGTGGGACGTGTGCCAAGCTGCAGGAGTGCATCACCCACCTTCTCCTTGGTTAGGAAATGCCAATCCACCTAGGATAACCTGCCATGCCCATCACAACAAAACAACCCAGAGCCAGAATCTGTTGGTGGATATTCTAGAGAAAACGAGGACCAGGATGACATGATAGCAGCCTTCCGATATTTGAGGGGCTGCCACAAAGAAGAGGAAGTCAAGCTATTCTCCAAAGCACCTGAAGGCAGGACAAGAAGCAACGGATGGAAACTAATCAAGGAGAGAAGCAACCTGGAATTAAGGAGAAACTTCCTAACAGGGAGGACAATTGACCAATGGAACAGAAGTTTCCTCTAGAACTTGTGGGTGTTCCATTACTGGGGTTTTTTAAGAAGAGACTAAACAACCACTTGTCTCAAATGGTGTAGTGTCGGCTGCTTGAGGAGAGGATTGAATCAGATGACCTCCAAGGTCCCTTCCAGCTCTATTCTGATTGACTCGTCCAATCTCACACTATTTTCATTTTCAGGGATTGGCAATTCCTTCCCAGGGAAGCTATTTTGTGAGAGCGCTCATGACATGCTCTAAACGTGTAAAGGAGTGTCACTCAGCATGCTCCATCATGTCAAACCAAGATCTGGCCGATACATTTGGATAATATGATGTGCTACGTCATGTCATTAGTCGATGGTTCAATAAAACTTAGGCAATGAGTAATTCGGAGTGTTGTGTGAACGCAGCCAAACTACAGTCTTCTTGGACCTAAAAGGTCGCCTAAACTCATTTCAGGAGCAGAACTCAAGATCCTGATTTCTCTGCAGGGGCTCCTGATGGAAAACCAGCTGAATTATCTTGCAGCCAGAATGGGACAACTCGCTGTGACCAACTCACCACTCAAATTTAACAATTGAATGATTTAAAATAAATTTTTAAACTTAATTTTTGTCATTCACGTTTCATTCTGTCTCTCCTTTTGCACCCTTTCTTTAATTATTCTATTCCACCATTTCTTTGATATTAGTGTAACTCTTGTCCTGCAGTGAATGGACCATGATGAGTTGGTTGTGGTGAATTGGCTCTGGAGAGTTGGCTGTGGTGAGTTGGCAGTGGTGAATTGGCCATGGTGAGTTGGCTGTATTGAGTTGGCTGTGTTGTTGGCTGTGGAGAATTGGCCATGGTGAGTTGGCTGTATTGAGTTGGCTGTGTTGTTGGCTGTGGAGAATTGGCCATGGTGAGTTGGCTGTATTGAGTTGGCTGTGTTGTTGGCTGTGGAGAATTGGCCATGGTGAGTTGGCTGTATTGAGTTGGCTGTGTTGTTGGCTGTGGAGAATTGGCCATGGTGAGTTGGCTCTGGAGAGTTGGCCATGGTGAATTGGCCGTGGTGAATTGGCCGTGGTGAGTTGGCTCTGGAGAGTTGGCTGTGGCGAATTGGCCATGGTGAGTTGGCTCTGGAGAGTTGGTTGTAGCGAATTGGCCATGGTGAGTTGGCTCTGGAGAGTTGGCCGTGGTGAATTGGCCATGGTGAATTGGCTCTGGAGAGTTGGCCATGGTGAATTGGCCATGGTGAGTTGGCTCTGGAGAGTTGGCCATGGTGAATTGGCCGTGGTGAGTTGGCTGTGGTGAGTGGGCTGTGGTGAGTTGGCCGTAGAGAGTTGGCCGTAGAGAGTTGGCCGTGGTGAGTTGGCTCTGGAGAGTTGGCCGTGGTGAGTTGGCTGTGGTGAGTTGACTATGGCGGGTTAGCTGTGGCAAGTTGGCCATGATGAGTTGGCCACAGTGAATTGTCCTAGAACCCCACAGGACCACACATCACAGACTGAAAGTGGCAGCAGAGAAACTTGCCATCCATGGATCATCCGAGAGTTAAGGAGCAATGCTGGGTCCTTAAGGGAAAATCCAAAACCGCCAATTCAGCCTGTTTCACGCCGAGATCTCTGCACTCAGCAAGCCTGTGCTGAGATTTGCCTACTTAGTAACTTTGGCAGCTGTGGTGTTATGTATCTAATCTTTATTGGAATTTGTAGCCGTGATTGACTCCTGAGAGGATCAATGGCAGAATTGGCTGTATTTTTTATCTTAGGCTGCCATCGATCCTTCCCAGCCTCTGAAAATGCCACGGGAGGAAGGATGAATATAAACTAGAAAGCTATAATGCTGTATTCTTAGCGCACCCAATTCCTCTGAATTACTGGCCAGGGAAGATGGATGTTGTAGTAGAATTCCTCTCTGAAGGCCCAGATTAAAGAAGGTCTTTTAAGTCTATTTTCAATGATGATGATGGGTTTTTTTCCTCTTGGTCTTCATCTTTCTGGGATTAAAGAAGAAAAACAACCTACATTTTAACAAGCCTGACATTATTAAAGTTAGTATTACAGGAATGCTTATTTTAATAGCTACCTTTCCATATAGTATTCCTAAGAAAAAGAGGTTTATTTATATATCCACTTTCCTCTTAAAAGAATGAAGAGCAATGGAATATAATGGGAACCTGATGCACGCGTACTGTCTCTTATAAGTAAATTTGCAGTCATCTATAAAATAATTATTTCCTTCAAAAGCTTTGCTGCCTCTTTTTTTAAAAAGTGCCAATTCCTATTAATATGCAAATCCATCTATCTGAGCAATAATTTTCTCACTCCCTTCCCCCCTTAGGTTGAAGTTGCAGATGCTGTAAGCCAGGGGTGTCCAAACTTGGGAACTTTAAGACTTGTGGACTTCAACTCCCAGAATTCTGGCTGGGGAATTCTGGGAGTTGAAGTCCACAAGTCTTAAAGTTCCCAAGTTTGGACACCCCTGCTGTAAGCAGAGTTGTGGAAAAAACCCAAATATTCCACGCAAAATTCTGGGCTATTTGACTCCAAAGATCATGCTGCTGAAACTCTGCCATGAAAAAAATCACAGGTTTTGTTTTGGGGGGGTGGGTAGGGGTGGGAGAATTAAAAATGTGCAGGGAGATCTACAAGGGGGTCAATCAAGAGTCAGGGTGACAGATAGAACTCCCCATTATCAAACCCCCAAATTCTTTTTTGGGTGCATTGCATATAAAAAGGGGGCAGGACTTCATAGTTGCACCCCTGGTGTGAAACTTCCAACCAATCAAATAGTTCATAAAAAATCATATCCCCCAGGTAGATAAAAACACGCCTCTCATTTCCAGTGAAATCACCCTGTGACCTTTAGCTTTGACATTTAAAAAAAATGCAATCCCTGAATAAAATAAGTTTTAAAAATATTTTACTTACAAACTTTGCATGCTGTGATAGATAGAGAGATAGAGAGAGAGATGAGAGAGAGAGAGAGAGAGAGAGAGAGAGAGAGAGAGAGATAATAGAGAGATAGAGATGATAGAGAGAGAGATGATAGATAGATAGATAGATAGATAGATAGATAGATAGATAGATAGATAGATGATAGATAGATAGATAGATGAGAGAGAGAGAGAGAGAGAGAGAGAGAGAGAGAGAGAGAGAGAGAGAGAGAGATAATAGAGAGATAGAGATGATAGAGAGAGAGATGATAGATAGATAGATAGATAGATAGATAGATAGATAGATAGATAGATAGATAGATAGATAGACAGACAGACAGACAGACAGACACACAGACAGACACACAGACAGACACACAGACAGACAGAAAATTCAAACTTTACAAGTGTTTGTGTTTGTGTGTATGCCTGCATGGAAAGCAACTTGCTAAGATATGTATATCAGCGAAAATATTTGCAAAGATTTGTATATGACGAAAATACCTGAACAAAAGGGATTATGTAGGGAGAAAAGTGCACAGAAATGGTCTATAAATCAGGTTTTAAATCACATTTCAAAAATGAAACCAATGATCTGGTATTCAGATTAACACAGTTGGAAAGGGACCTTATAGGTCATCTAGTCCAACCCCTCCACCCAAGCAGGAGACCCTACACCATTTCTGACTGATGGCACTCCAGTCTCTTCTTGAAATCCTCCAGGGATGAAGCTCCCACAACTTCCGAAGGCAACTTCTGTTCCATGGGTTGATTGTTCTCACTGTCAGGAAATTTCCCCTTTATTTCCAGGTTGAATCTCTCCTTGTTCCATTTCCATCCATTGTTCCTCTTATCAAAAGTATGAAAAGGAGAGGGTAACAGATTTGTTGGTCTGGATCTGGAAGCAATTTGGAGGCATCTGGAACAAGACCCTCATGACCCTGGACCATTCAGGGAAGTGGGGGTTCTTTAGGCACCCTTTTTCCTTCTTTTAAAACCCAGCCAGGCCTCCCCACAAAGCAAACCTTAACAGTTTTATTTATTTTTATTGATTTATTTATTTCATCAAGCATGTATTAGACGATAGATAGATAGATAGATAGATGATAGATAGATAGATAGATAGATAGATAGATAGATAGATAGATAGATAGATAGATAGATAGTCAGTCTAATACATGCTTGATGAAATAAATAAATGGCTAATACATCTGCCTAATATGTAATACAGCCCAGGTTCGAATCCCAGTAAGGGTATGGCTAGCTGATGAGAGCTAAATAGCTTGAAATAGATCTATGCTAGTCTCCCTTTATTTATTTATCAGCACAAATACAACACAAATATAAAAAGGCAACATTAAAAATATGGTTTTCTGCCTGGATGGTCTCCTGCAGTGAGCCGATAGACAGAAAGGGGGAGTAGTGAGTTCCCTCCCATATTTGGGCATACCAGGGGTTGTAACACAAATACACACACACACACACACACACACACACACACACAGGATTTTGAATACATGAAATGAATACGAATACAAGGGAATATTAGGACAGGGATGGTAGGCACACTGGTACGCCCCTTACAGACCTCTTAGGAACAGGGCGAGGTCGACAGTAGACAGTATGAGGTTAAAGTTTTGGGGGTTTGGGGAAGAAACCACAGTATCAGGTAGGGCATTCCAGGTGTGGACCACTCTGTTGCTGAAGTCGTATTTTCTGCAGTTGAGCGTGGAGCAATTTACTTGAAGTTTGTATCTATTGTGTGCTCATGTGTTGTTGCAATTGAAGCTGAAGTAGTTGCTGACAGGTAGGACATTGTAGCGGATAATTTTATGTACTATGCTTAGTTCAGACTGAAGGCGGCGTAGTTCTAAATTGTCTAAGGCCAAAATTTCAAGCCTGGTGTCGTAAGGGATTCTGTTGCGAGAAGAGGAGTGGAGGCCTCTTCTCGTGAAATACCTCTGGACTCGTTCGATTGTGTTAATGTCCGATATTCAGTGCGGGTTCCAGACAGATCAGTTGTATTCGAGGATTGGTCTAGCAAAAGTTTTGTATGCTCTAGTTTGCAGTTCAATATTACCAGAGAAGAAGCTTTGCAAGATTACAATACAATACAATACAATAGTAGAGTTGGAAGGGACCTTGGAGGTCTTCTAGTCCAACCCCCTGCCTAGGCAGGAAACCCTATACCGTTCCAGACAAATGGCTATCCAACATCTTCTTAAAGACTTCCAGTGCTGGGGCATTCACAACTTCTGAAGGCAAGCTGTTCCACTGATTCATTGTTCTAACTGTCAGGAAGTTTCTCCTCCGTTCTAAGTTGCTTCTCTCCTTGATTAGTTTCCACCCATTGCTTCTTGTTCTGTCCACAGGTGCCTTGGAGAATAGCTTGACTCCCTCTTCTTTGTGGCAACACCTGGTTAGATTAGGTTGACAACTCTTAATGCCTTTTTGGCAATGCTGTTACAGTGGGCTCTGGCACGTAGATCATTAGAGATCCAAGGTCCTTGAGAGAGTGAGGGTCGTCTACAAGGTTGTGTCCACTCAGTTTGTATTTTCTGTTCTGATTTTTTTTTTTTTTTTTTGCCAATGCGTAAGACAGAGCATTTGTCGGTTGAGACTAATTTTGAGACTAAATTTGGGATTACCCAGCCCAGAAATGCACCTGCTATCCCACGTCTGACGTTCTGTTCTCCCTTTTAACCCAAGGGTGGCTTTTTAGCTGCCGTGATGAACATGGACACTCTATTTCCCCCCTTTTCTTTGCCCAAACGACAACTGCTAAGGGCTACGTTAGACTCGGTTCAAGGTGGAGCCGGCATGGCTGTATTTCCTCGCATTTCTCATTCTGTTTGATGAAGGCGAATTTGCTTTTGAGGTTTCTTTCAAAGGGAAAACAGTGTTTCCGAGAAATGCTCGCAAGTAAAATGTGACATTCTTGCACCGCTTAATGAATGCAAGAATACGTAATGAGCTCACGTCCTGCCTTTTCTCCATCTCTTTCCTCTCCCCAGCCCTTCCCCCACTCCCATTTCATCTCCGGAGGAATCTAACTGGGATCATTCCACACACACAGATACCCTCCCTCGCCCCAGTCCCCCCATCGCAAAGAAGTAGGATTCCTGGCACGGCTCCCGCAGCCCTGCTCTTGAAAAACAGTTAATCAGGATAGAGCAGGAAGGGACCTTGGAGGTCATCTAGTCCAACCCGCTGCTCAAGAAGGGGATCCTATACCCGTGATGGTTCACCTGTGGCACGCGGGCATACCAGCCATCACCCCAGCCCAGTTCCACCACATGTGTGCACCTCCTGCCGGCCAGCTGGCCTTTGGGTCTCTGCTGTGCATGCGCAGGAAGTCATGCGCAGAGGGCAGGGCACATGTGCGGGGGAGTGCTCGCATTGCATTACATCCAAGCTTCTTGGATGAGAAGTGAAATGTCTTCAAAGAAAAAAAACAAGAAAGTCCTGTTGCCTTGTAAGAAAAGTCCTTCTGGGTTCAGCTCCAAGTGGGGGAAAACACACTGGAAACATGGAGGCTGCTTGGAAAGATGGTTTAATGGTGGACAGGACCCCATGGCTTGAGCTCCTGAACAGAAAAGTAGGGTCACGGGCTTCCAGATGTTGGGTGAAGAAGAAAAGTGGCAGAGATGCTGAAAATCCCTGGCTGTATACTCTCTGTTCGGTCCCACCTCTCTGTTTCCTGTTCCTGTATAAGAACTGTATTCTGATTGGTTGTCAGACTCCCATGGGGCATGCAGGTGCAACCCTCTAGGCTGTGTTTTAAGTCCAAGTTTGGTTGAGTTCCCAGATGCCACGTGGTGAGTTTCTGTAGAAAGCTAATCCTATCTTTGCTATGTAAAGTAACTAGCTCAGGGCCCCTAATGGCCTATTGACAAAAACGGAGGCTATTAAGAGTGAGTCTGCTTCCTGCCTAAAAACATGTTTCCCCATTTCTTACCCGGGCAAATATAATATTCTGCCTTTTCAATATTTCCCAGGAGATTTCATTTTTCTAGGATAAGGGTGGGCGCTAACTTCCTACACTTGAGTGATGGCAAATCTCGCTCGGCGCAGAGCTCTGGAGGAGCTGCACACTTCTTTTGCACCTCTGTGGATGGTCTGAAGGAAAAGGTCACCGCCCATCCCTCTAAATACCAAACTTGTTAGCAGTGAGCGAATGAGGGAGGGAGAAGAGGGACGAGGCTTGACTTGTGCAGCTACAATTGCTGGCTTGCTTGTTTTGACCTTCCAAAGGACGCTATTCGAGGCGCTGGTGCCTGGGAAAAGAGCTTTCGAGAAAAGGCCAGAGAGCTGCAAGATGACTTCGATATTGTTAGAAGAAAGGAGAACGAGCAGGAATGCGTTGGGGGTGTTTGTTTTAGTCAAGTTTTCAGGTACAAATTGGCGATGAAAATCACACAACGAACCTTGAAATCGGGTATGTGTGTTTTCCTAAGAGACTGTTGCAATTGTTGATTACATTCGAATCGAGAACGGATAAAACAATCTGAACGAGTTTTGGGGTGGGGAAAATTGGGAAATGGGGTGGAATGGAATGGAATAATAGAATAGTGTTGTGTAGTTTAGAGGAGAAGAGAAGAGAGCAAAGTAAGGAATAGAATAGAATAGAAGAATGAAATATAGAATAGAGTAGAGTAGAGTAGAATGGAATGGAATAGAATAGAATAGAATAGAATAGAATAGAATAGAGTAGAGTAGAATAGAATAGAATAGAATAGAGTAGAATAGAACCAAGGGACCTTGGAGGTCTTCTAGTCCAACCCCCTGCTCAAGCAGGAGACCCTACACCAGGGGTGTCCAAACTTGGCAACTTTAAGACTTGTGGACTTCAACTCTCAGAATTCCCCAGCCTGGGAGTTGAAGTCCACAAGTCTTAAAGTTGCCAAGTTTGGACACCCCTGCCCTACACCATTCCAGACAAGTGGCTGTCCAGTCTCTTCTTAAAAGCCTCCAATGATGAAGCACCCCCAACTTCTGAAGGGAAAGGTGTTCCACTGGTTAATTGTTCTCACTGTTAGGAAAATTCTTCTTAGTTCTAGATTGCTTCTTTCCTTGATTAGTTTCCATCCATTGTTTCTTGTTCTGTCTGTGCTTTGGGGAATAGGATGACCCTTTCTTCTCCGTGGTAGCTGCTCAAATATTGGAAGACTGCTCTCATGTCCCCTCTTGTCCTTCTCGTTGGTAGGCTAGACATACCCAATTCCTGCAACCAGTCTTATGTTTTATCCTCTAATCAACTTTGTTGCTCTTCTCTCCACTCTTTCTAAATTCTGAGCATCTTTTTTTGTATCCTGGTGACCAAGTGTGATCTCACGGGTGCAGTAAGGTGACTCTTAAGCCAAATCAAAGTGCACAAACATTACAACATTGGGAGACACAGCTTTTGAAGGTGGGCACATGTATGACCTCTCACCAGGTTTTTCTTGGTAGACAGGAACATGCTCTGTGTTGCTAGGGGCTCTGGGTGTCACCTAGCAAATTGAAGTTTCTTCAAGATGCTTATCTGCATGATCTGGACGTACTGAAGAGTATGTCTGGTCTTGTTTATCATTCTAAATAAAAGCACTGATTTATTTAGATGCATATTCTGCCCATTTTTTCCAAAACAGCAGCCCTGTGTGGTAGACAAGAGAGAGATAGAGACAGATGGAGAGAGGGAGGGAGGGAGAAAGACAGAGAGAGTGGGGGACAGACAGAGAAAGATGGAGAGTCAGAGAGAGATGGAGGGAGACAGAGAGAGAGAAGAAGGGAGGGAGGGAGGGAAAGGGACAGGAAGGGAGGGAGAGGGGAGAGAAAGAGGGGGAGATAGGGAGCGAGGGAGAAAAAGAGGGTGACAAAGAGAGACATGGAGGGAGGGAAACAGAGGGAGGGAGGGAGGGAGAGAAAGAAGAAAGAAGGGAGAGGGGGAGAGAAAGAGAGGGAGACAAAGGGAAGGAGGGAAAAAGAGGGGGGAGATAGAAAGAGACAGACAGGGAGAGAGACAAAGAGAGATAGGGAGGGAGGGAGAGATAGAAGGAGTGAGGGAGACAGAGGGGGGAGGGGGAGAGAAAGAAAGAGAGACAGAGAGACGGAGGGAAGGAGACAGAGATAGACAGAAGGAGGGAGAAGGAGAGGGGGAGATAGAGGGGGAGGAAGGGAGGGGGAGAGAAAGAAAGAGAGACAGGGAGAGAGAGAGGGAGGAATAGAGAGAGACAAAGCGAGAGAGAGATGGAGAAAGAGAGGGAGGGGGAGAGAAAGAAAGAGAGACAGGGAGGGAAAGAGACACACAGAGAGAGAGATTCAAAGGCACCCCTGGTATAACCCGTGTTCTCCTCCCCGGTTTCCTCGGGGCCAGCCTGCATTAATCCCCACAGTCTGGGAGATGCCAACAAGAAGCTGGTTCCGAAAGCTAGTTTGTTCAGCTTGCGAGAGACGGAGGCGCAAAGGAGGAGGTGGTCGTGCGAGCCATCCACTCGCTTTGCTCTTCCCGCAGTTGCAATTCCTTTCCCAGGAGAAGCGAAAAGACGCCGGTTCATCCGCTGCGCTTCTTTGGGGCGCTTCTGCCCCACTTTGGAAGGCGCTCCCGAGAGACCAACCTCCGCTAAGCCAGCAGCCTTGCAAAGCTGAACTGGTTTCTTTTCCCGGGGGAGGGGGGGTGTAATGGGGGGGGGGTTTGTCCTAAAGATACCGTAGTAGCTCCTTTTCCCCATTAGAGGGCACCCTTGCTTAAAGCCTCTGCAGGGACCTTCGTTCGCCTTTCAGTTCCGCAGAAGTGGAAACCTCTTTAACATGCTGTAAAACGGGGGTGAGACAAGGACCAGGGAATCCCTCTGAATCCACTCCTGGAAAAGTTCTGGAGCAGGGAATCCAGTTTGGCATCTTTCTGCCTCTTTCCCTACCTTCTAGAACAGATCTGGAACCAGATCAGTATCTTTCTGCCTCTTTCCTTAATTTCTGGAACAGACCTGGAGTAGGGAATCCAGTTTGGCACCTTTTCCTAAGATGTGGAATAGATCTGGAACAGGGAATCCAGATCAGTATCTTTCTGCCTCTTTCCTTAATTTCTGGAACAGATCTGGAGTAGGGAATCCAGTTTGGCATCTATATATATATCTATATATCAACTGATAAGGAGGAGAGCCTGTGGCTTAGTGGCTAAGACTCCTGCCTAAGATATAATACAGCCCAGGTTCAAATCCCAGTAAGGGTATGGCTAGCTGATGAGAGCTAATTAGCTCTAAATAGATCTATACTAGTCTCCCTTTATTTATTTATCAGTACAAATACAACACAAATATAAAAAGGCAACATTAAAAATACATACATACATACATACATACATACATACATACATACATGTGTGTGTTGTATTTGTACTGATAAAATAAATAAAGGGAGACTAGTATAGATCTATTTCGAGCTAATTAGCTCTCATCAGCTAGCCATACCCTTACTGGGATTTGAACCTGGGCTGTATTATCTCTTAGGCAGGAGTCTTAGCCACTTAGGCAGGAGTCTTAGCCATTAAGCCATATATACCAGGGGTTGTAACACAAATACATACCTATTTCCCTGGCCTAGCTGATAAGGAAGAGAGCCTGTGGCTTAGTGGCAATTACATCGGCCTAATATGCAATACAGCCCTGTTCGATTCCCAGTAAAGGTATGGCTAGCTGATGAGACCTAAATAGGTTGAAATAGATCTATACTAGTCTCCCTTTATTTATTTATCAGCACAAATACAGCACGCACACACACACACACACACACACACACACACACACACACACACACACACACACACACACACACATATATATATATATATATATATATATATATATATATATATATATATATATGCATTTGTGTTACAACCCCTGGTATGCCCAAATATGGGAGGGAGCTCACTACTCCCTCTTTCTGTCCTTCGGCTCATTACAGAAAACCATCCAGGCAGAAAATCATTACAGAAAACCATCCAGCCCAGGTTCAAATCCCAGTAAGGGTATGGCTAGCTGATGAGAGCTAAATAGCTTGAAATAGATCTATACCAGTCTCCCTTTATTTATTTATCAGCACAAATACAACACAAACACACACACACGCACACACATATCTTTTTCTTCATAAATCAAAGGAATCATCCAACCAAATTTTGCCCACATCTAGCTGACAGATTTATTGGGATTCCAAAGATGCTTTATATTCACAATTTCCCCCAAGCATTTAGTACAGCATGAAGTCAGTTCATATATAGATGTGCATAATCTGATTTATCTACATTTAATGGCCTGTTGCTAAACATGTGAAATGATGCTGTTAAATAGTACTAAGTCTTTTTTCAATTCTGTTTTATTTTATTTTTAAAAAGTTAAACTTCCTAGCTAGCAAGGGAAGCTGATTCACATCACTTCAAGTTGTTGAAGTAGTATGATGGAATGTAGTAAGGAGGTGCATTCCGTAGGTGGAAGAAGCAAGTCTGCCCAGATATGTGGAGACTCTGGGAAAAGTGCAGAGAAGAGCAACCAGGATGATGAGGGGACTGGAGGCTAAAACATACAATGAACAGTTGCAGGAACTGAGCATGGCTAGTGAAGAGAAGGACCAGGGGAGACCGGAGAGCAGTCTTCCAATATTTGAGGGGCTGCCACAGAGAGGAGGGGTCAAAGCACCTTTGAAGGCCAGACAAGGAATAAGGGATGGAAACTGAACAAGGAGAGATTCAACCTGGAAATAAGGAGGAATTTTGTGACAGTGAGAACAATCAACCCATGGAACAGAAGTTGCCTTCAGAAGCTGTGGGAGCTTCATCCCTGGAGGCTTTCAAGAAGAGACTGGACTGCCATCGGTCAGAAATGGTTTAGGGTCTTTTGCTTTGGCAGAGGGTTGGACTAGATGACCTACAAAGTCCCTTCCAACTCTGTTAATCTGTAATCTGTGTGAGAAAAAGGGGTGAAGACAGCCCCTGCCTAACAGTTCCCAGAGCTTATGGTACATACAAAATCTGGCAATGTTTTATCTGTAGGTGTGAAACAATAAAGAATCCAGCTTGGAACAATTGCTGTGTTACATTCTTCGTTTTTGGAGAATCACAGGTGCAAACTTGAAATATCACTTGCTGGAAAAGAGCAGCTTGTCCAGTCCAAGGATGTTTGCACACATACATAAATGGATAAAATTAAGACCAACCAAGTTAACAGCTGGAGCAGACAGTTGCACGCACTTTCACTAACCTGGTTAAATACATTGTGTGAACACACATGTCAGGATGTGGGTTCACACAGCAGATTTAACCTGCTAATTTAATTAATTAATTTTCTTAGTTTGGCCAATATCCAGACCCATGAATTCCTCAAAAGTGGCTAAATTTTAAGGGTATTCTACACCACTCAGACCAAAGTTAAAATGAACTGAATTCCACCTGTGCAAACAAAGTCACTGGATCACTTGCTGAGCAGGTTGTGTGAACTCACCAGAATTATGTTCTGATCCATCTCAGTGCTCTCTTTTTTTTTTGACTGTGTTGCTGAGGTCCCTAAGAGACAAGAAGTGGGGCTTTGTAACTGGATCACAGAGGGAAATGAATAATCCAAACAAGGCAGCAAGCACCCAGGGTGTTTATTTTGGTATTAAACTCGATTTATGTGATGTTTTCCCACTTTTCCATTGTGCCTATGATTTTATGGCAGAGTACAGCTGCAGTTGCCATCTGCACTGGCCCAAAAGACTATTCATTCACACCCTCTTTCCAAAGCTGCATTAATAGAGGGACAGAATCAAGATCATGCGGAGTCTTAGTACCTACCGCATTGCAAACTCTTAGTCTTGGCCACACTTGGAATCCTGCATCCAGTTTTGGACACCACAATATAAAAAAAAAGATGTTGAGACTCTGGAAAGCATACGGAGAAGAGCAATGAAGATGATTAGGGGGCTGGAGGCTGAAACATGTGAAGAACGGTTGCAGGAATCAATTATGTATGTTGGGTATACATTTCCAAAAACATTTTCAGGAACATATAATCAGTTCTTGACATCACAGAGTGTTCTTACCTTCCCACCAAAGTGGTACCTATTTATCTACTTACATTCACATGCTTTTGAACTGCTAGGTTGGCAGGAGCTGGGGCAAGTAACCTTGTCACATGGATCCCGAACCTGGGCAGCTGACAAGCTCAGCATTTTAACCACTGAGCCACTATGCTTCCACCCCCCCCCCCCCCCGCTCACTAAATGAACATAATAATGTGCAGAAGATTCTCTAAAGAGGAATGCCCCCACTTTCCTCCAGTGGCTTGCTGTTTGTTTTGAGGGTTTGAAGTATAACAGGCTTTAACAGATTTAACGGATTTACAGAATTGGAAGGGACCTTGTAGGTCGTCTAGTCCAACCTCCTCACCCAAGCAGGAGACCCTACACCATTTCTGACCGATGGCAGTCCAGTCTCTTCTTGAAAGTCTCCAGGGATGAAGCTCCCACAGCTTCTGAAGGCAACTTCTGTTCCATCAATTGATTGTTCTTACGGTCAGGAAATGTCTCCTTATTTCCAGGTTGAATCTCTCCTTGTTCAGTTTCCATCCATTGTTACTTGTCTGGCCTTTAGATGCTTTGGAAAACAGCTTGACCCCCTCTTCTCTGTGGCAGCCCCTCAAATATTGGAAGACTTCTATCATGTCTCTTCTGGCCCTTCTCTTCTCTAGACTAGCCATGCCCAGTTCCTGCAACCGTTCATCGTAGTTTTTAGCCTCCAGTCCCCTCATGGTCCTGGTTGCTCTTCTCTGCACTCTTTCTAGAGTCTCAACCTCTATATTTGCAGTCTGTGATTACCAAAACTGGATGCAGTACTCTAGGTGTGGTGTTACTAAGGGTTTGTAGAGTAGCATTCGTACCTCTCTTGATCTTGATTGTATCCCTCTGTTAATGCAATTTAGGATTGCATTGGGGTTTTTGACACCTTGCTGGCTCATATTTAATTTGTTGCCCACTAAGATTCCAAGATCCCTCTCCAGGTTACTGCTAGTAAGCCTGGTTTCACCCAGTCTATATGTGTCCTTTTGGGTTTTTCTTGCCTTAGTGTAAGACTTTAGTTTTTGCTACGTTGAATTTCATTTTCTTAGACAGGGCCCAGTGTTCAAGTCTTGTCAAGATCCAACTGGATCTTTATAAGGGAGAGGACCATTTATCATCCCTCTGACTGGGCAGCTGACTCCTTTCTGTCACCAAGTAATTAGGCACCATCCTGGGCATTGAGATCAGACATGGCAGAGCAAGGAGAGGGAAACAAAATCCAGAGAAATTCCTGGTCGCTCTGAATGAAAATAGGCGACACCAACTTTGCAAAGTCTGTAAGGGAGAATTTTAGGCTTCAAATGTGTATTATGTTCACTGGTCCTAAACTTCCCCAGCTGGTCTATTTTCCTTTTTTCAGTCAAATAGACAAGAGTGTTAATATCTGCCACCTGGATCCAACCCATCCCGTCTTCCTCCATCTCCTCAGGTCAAACAATGGAGCCAAGTTAATCTCAGGCCTCGTGAAGCCAATTAAAAAAAATGTTTAGAGAACCGAAGCAGGCTGATGAACAGAATTGAACGGTCTATTCTGGCCTATTTGGACTGAAACAAACATCAAAAGTGGTATTGGAGCAAAGATGGAAGTTTGGCTAACAAATGAGTTTTGAAAGGAGCTAAATGGGTATAACAAAACTTCTATTAGGAAAGGCTGTGCAAAGAAAATTGCATCGTTTCTCTGGCCTTGCCGGGTCTGAGATATTATCAGATATTCATGGTTTTTTCCAAGCTTCTGTTGCTTTGTCTCTGAATGTTGTAAATGTTCAGATGAATAATAATAACTACGTGAAGTAATTGTTCACGCAATAACTGCAGCTAGAATTGTATTTGCACAAAATTGGAAAATGCAAAAAATTCCCTCAGAAGGAGTGGTAATTAAAAACGTATTAGACTGTGCAGAAATGAATAGATTAACATTGGCAAATAAAGACAAGGAAGAATCGGAGTATTATAAAATATGGGGATGTTTTTAATCATTGGATAGAAAATGAATATAGGCAAAAAGAAATAGAAAACTGAATAACTTTGAGGGGGGGATGTAGAATTATAGGAGAGGAGTTGAATTAAAAGGTCATTCGAAATGTAAATGGAAAGGCAAGACAAAAATAGATTGAAAATGATGTAACTGTTAAATGTGATGACACAAAAACGGTACCCAGATGACACACTGTAAGATTAATGATGTAAGAGAGGTAATGGGAAAATAAAATTAAAAAGATGAATAATAATAACAATATTAGCAATTATTCTTACTACTACTGCTATTTGCCTTCATTCGTCGTTACTATTACTACTGCTTCCAACAGTAGTAAAATTTTATTCATTGATTCGTCTTATGACCTGATAAAAAGAAGAGAATAAAATAGGGGATCTAATTCAAGGGTAAAATAGATAAAAGACAAATATAATACGTATGTGGTAAATACAGTCAAGAGAGTATTCAGATAAATACATCACTTTTACAGGATGGCCCAGTCTGTTCAATAGAACTCCTCCTTAGATCAACTGCTTTAACTCTAGTCTTAGCAGTTCGGCTCAGAGATGCATAAATTTGAGCCCAGGGGGAAATAGGACAACCTACAATTCAGATCTCAGTTCTTTCAAGCAGGGATGTTACATATTTTAGCCTAAATGGGACACAAAGGGGAACACGGATTTCCAACTCTTCCTAGCACACTACAAGGTGAACGCACTCCAACTTTTTGCTTTTACACATGAATATATAACTAGCCATTCCTGTAACACCAAATCTTTCTTATGAACAAAACCAAGATCAAAGTTTCGTGTTTTTTCTTCACTAGCACAAATAAATAGCAATAGCACTTAGACTTATATACCGCTTTACAGCCCTCTCTAATGGTTTACAGAGTCAGCCTCTTGCCCCCAACAATCTGGGTCCTCCTTTTACCCACTTTGGAAAGATGGAAGACTCAATCTTGAGCCAGTCAGGATCGAACTGCTGGCAGTGGGCAGAGTTATGGAAGGAAGGAAGGAAGGAAGGAAGGAAGGAAGGAAGGAAGGAAGGAAGGAAGGAAGGAAGGAAGGAAGGAAGGAAGGAAGGCTGGCAGGCAGGCAGGCAGGGAGGGAGGGAGGGCAATAGCACTTAGACTTATATACCACTTTACAGTGCTTTGCAGCCCTCTCTAAGCAGTTTACAGAGTCAGCCTATTTCCCCCCTAACAATCTGGGTCCTCATTTTACCCACTTCAGAAGGAAGGAAGGAAGGAAGGAAGGAAGGAAGGAAGGAAGGAAGGAAGGAAGGAAGGAAGGAAGGAAGGAAGGAAGGAAGGCTGAGTCAACCTTGAGCCGGTGAGAATCAAACTGCTGGCATAGGCAGAATTAGCCTGCAATTCTGCATTCTAACCACTGTGAAGGAAGGAAGGAAGGAAGGAAGGAAGGAAGGAAGGAAGGAAGGAAGGAAGGAAGGAAGGAAGGAAGGAAGGAAGGCTGAGTCAATAGCAAAAACAATAGCACTTGTTTTTATATACAGCTTCACAGTGCCTTTACAGCCCTCTCTAAGTGGTTTTACAGAGCCAGCCTTTTGCCCCCAACAATTTGGGTCCTCATTTTACCCACCTTGGAAGGACAGAAGGCTGAGTCAACCTTGAGCCATGAGCCTGGTGAGAGTTGAACTACCAAATTGCAGGCAGCCGGCAGGCAGCAGAAAGTAGCCTGCAGTACTGTCCTCTAACCACTGTGTGCTGAAGAAAAAGAGTTGCATTAGTAGATTAAAGGAAATAGTAGTATGATTGGTATTCTTACGCAACTAATTAAGAAATAAAGAAAGTATAGTACTTTGTTAATTGTAGAAAAAATTGAAAGGATATATATATATATACATATATCCAATGTAAGCCTTGACAGCTATCCAAAACAAATACAACCCCCCCAAACATATCCTAGATCTGACCAACCACTGCCTCTCCAACACATACTTCATCTATAACGGACAAAAATACAAACAAATAGAAGGAGCACCCATGGGATCACCCCTCTCACCTGTCATTGCTAATCTCTACATGGAACACTTTGAAACCCAAGCTCTAGAAAAATCTGATCACAAACCCAAACTCTGGCTCAGATACGTAGACGACACCTTCATAATCTGGCCACACGGGAAAGATAAACTGGACAACTTCCTCACACACCTCAACAGCCTACACCCCAAAATACAGTTCACCATGGAAACAGAAGCCAATAACCAACTCCCCTTCCTGGATGTCTTAGTCTATAAGAAATCCGATGGATCCCTAGGACACACCATCTACCAGAAGAAAACACACACAAACCGCTATTTGCACGCACTCTCACACCACCACCCAGCACAGATCAACTCTGTAGCCAAGACACTCATCTCCAGAACAAAACGCTTAGCTGACGAACAACACCTCAAAACCGAACTACACACTCTCACCAACGTACTAACATCCAACGGATTCCAAAGAAACAATATCACTAACCTAATCCAAAAAGAAAACCCCACTAAAATCCAAGACAGTGAACAAGAAAACGGCAAAGCCCTCCTCCCATACATAAAAGGCACCACAGACAGAATCAGCAAGATCCTCCACAAACACAACATCAAGACAGCATTCTACACAAACCGAAAAATATCCACCATCCTGAGAAACCCCAAAGACAAAATAGAGTTAGAAAATCAAGGAGTATATGAAATCCCATGCACCACCTGCCCCACCACATACATCGGACAAACCAACAGAAGAATAAAGGCACGCATTGAAGAACACAAAAACTCAGTCAGAAAGGAGGAACCAACTTCTTCCCTGGTCCAACACCTCAAAGCCACAGGACATGATATAGACTTTAATAAGACCAGAACTATTGCCAAAATTGAACACTTTAACAACAGAATAATCAGAGAAGCTATTGAGATAGAAAAACGACCACACAGCATGAATAAACGAGATGATACCTCCCGCCTACCAGCCATTTGGAAACCCGCCCTCACTGACAAACGAGTCCCTAACACTAAGAATGATACTAGACCCACACTCACGAAAACCACACAGGATGTCACTATCACACATCCACGCAAAAAGCAAGCCCAAACCCACACCGATAATGACCACAAACCAGAAGCCCGACCACAAACCAGAAGCCAGACCACAGCTGCATTATTAGCCACTTTAAACCCCTCCAACCCATACATGAAGCAAACTGATGCCCACCACGGAGATGTGGCACGACCACAAACGCGAAGCCAAACAACAGTAACGCAGCTCACCAGCTCAAATCCCTCTGCAACTCAGACTAACACAAGCACAACCAGACCCCCACCCAAACAGAACACGCCCCCATCCAATCAGAGCACAGCCAAACTCCCATCCAATCAGAGCACAGCCAAACCCCCTACCAATCAGAATACACCTCCACCCAATCAGAATGCAGCCAAGCTCCCACCCAATCAGCACAAACCCCCACTGGCAGTTAAAAAGAGGAACCGGCTGAGATCTCACATTGCTCCTGGAAGCACCAAGCCGGAAGCACCAAGCCGGAAGCAGCAGCCTGAAGATGATGAATGAGACTTCATCGAAACGTCGTGAAGATACTTCCAATTCTACGCGGGAGAAAACCCGCACAACCAAAGACCTACATACACACACCCGCGAAAACCTCAGAAAACAAATATATATATATATATATATATATATATATATATATATATATATATATATATATATAATATATATATATATATATATATATATATATATATATATAATATATATATATATATATATATATATATATATGATTGAGAGTATCTTGGTGACGTTTCGATGAGGTTCCACTCGCCATCTTCAGGCTGATGCTTTCGGCTTCATGCTTGTGTGAGCAAAGCATGATCAGAGCTGCCGTCTTTCTATAAATATTGGTGTGTGTGTGTGGAGTGCTGGCTTTGTTGCTGTAGCCGGTTTGGTTGGCTGTGTTGTTACATCTTGATTAGTTGATGGAGTTGATGTATGCAGATTAGTCGGCTGTTTCGTAACATCCTGTGTGGCTGAGGTACTGGCTGTGTGCCTATTGTTCTTTTGTGTTGTAATGACCTGGGTAATGGGCTGTGTGATGACATCCTGAGCTCTATTGCAGTGATATCCTGAGTCCTGTGCTGCAACATCCTGGGAGGTTGGCTGTGTTGTAACATCCTGAGCCTTTGCGTTGTAACCTCCTGAGTTCTGTGATGTAATGTCCTGAGCAGATGGCTGAGGTGTAACATCCTGGGCTTTGGTTTGGCTCCGAGTTTGCGGTCTGGCCATGTGTTCATGGCATGTGTCAGTTTGCTTTGTGTGGGGGTTGGAGGGGGGTGCAGCAGTTGGTGATGCCACCGTGGTTTGGCTTCTGGATGGTGGTTGCGTTTGGTCTATGGGATGGATTTGGGTTTGGGTTTGAGTCTGGTGAGGGTGATTGGTGGTGGTGTCCTGTGTTTTTTTGGGTCCGGTGTTGGTTTTCGTGGTTGAGACTCGTTTGTTGATTAATGCTAGTTTCCAGATGTCTGGTAGGCAGGAGGTATTGTCACATTTATTCATGTTGTGGGGGTGTTTCTCTATTTCGATGGCTTCCATAATTATTCTCTTGTTGAGGTGTTCAGTTTTGGAGATTAACCTGGTTCCTTCAAAATCAATTTCACGTCCTGTTGCTTTAAGGTGCTGGAAAAGAGAGGAAGTTTTTTCTTCTTTTCTGACTGCGTTCTTGTGTTCTGCGATGCGTGCATTTATTAGTCAAGGGCAGAAGCAACCTGGAATTGAGGAGAAACTTCCTAACAGTGAGGACAATTAACCAGTGGAGCAGAAGTTGCCTTCAGAAGTTGTGGGTGCTTCATCATTGGAGGTTTTTAAGAAGAGACCAGACAATCATTTGTCTAAAATAGTATAGGGCAGTGGTGGGTTCTGGATCCCGTTCCAACCATACCAGTTGGAACGGGCCCGGCGTCATCCACATGGATGCATGCAGCTCACGCATGTGTCATACTGTCCACCAATGCCTCCGCGAGCCTCCGTGACGCTCCAGCTGCTCAGCAGAGAGTCGCACAGGCACTATGCGCTCCGTGTGTGGAAGCACCGAAGACTTTAAAGACAGGTAAGGAGTGTGGGTGGGTGGGTGGGCCCTCCGGAGCACCGTAACGGAACGGTACCCAGCTCCGGGCAGGCTCTGGTAAGCCTGTACTGGGGCGTACTGCCTGCAACCTACCACTGGTATAGGGTCTCTTGCTCAAGCAGGAGGTTGGACTAAAGACCTCCAAGGTCCTGTTAAATGGAAAAAAGTTCCCTCCGCGGGTTCAGATTTCCCGGCTGGGAGACCGTCACCGGCTGGATGAAAGAATTTAGAATCGAAGCAAGCTGCGTTTGAAAGCAAGTTTCCTTTATTACTTTTAGGAAAGCAAGACCAACAGTGACATGGATCAGCATTTCTGGGTGAGCTGACCCCGACATATAGTAAGCATACATTTTTATACCATTTTTCCTCTTTGAAGTCCTTTTGCTTTCTTTATGCTATTGTCTTATCACTTTTTGTCTGTGCCTTTGCTAATGGTTCTAATCCTGTCTTGCGTTTTGTTATTCCTCTGTCCTAAAGTAATTCCCGTGGGGCAGGGATGAGCACTAGTGTCTTCTGCTGTATTTCCCGTTTTTACATCTTCGCCCTGAGCTAATCAGCTCTCCATACTCCTGATTAATCTTTGCCCTGAGCGAATGAATCTTTGTTATCACTCTGAACTTTCGCTATTTCCTTCTCAGAGAGTCAAGATTGTTTTGTCCCTGGACCTGGATTGACGTGGATGGGAGCAGTCTTCCTTTGTGACAATGGCTGATTGGGCCATGGGATGGACATGTGGGCGCTGGGGCAGGGTCTTGAACTTCTTCTTGCACGTCCTAGGTCTTTTGTATTATTTTGTACTCTGCAGCTGTTTCTGATTGTCCTGATATCCTGGTAATTATTCTCAGGAGGTTCCTTTTAGAATGTATGCTGGCTTTATTATTCTAGTGACTTCCACTTTGGTTATGGGCTGTACTGGTCTTCCTAATACAACACTGTCTTGGTGAAGTTCCCTTCCTACAGTCCCTTCCAGCCCTATTCTGATTGATGGATGGATGGATGGATGGATGGATGGATGGATGGATGGATGGATGGATGGATGAAGTATCAGAGGCCTTGAATTCCATCTTGTGAAGTTTGTGGGAGGACTGGACCTCCTTGACCAATTTAAGACTGGTGTTTTGATGTGTGTACTACATCTCTTTCACCCCCGTTTCACATGCCTTTGGAAGGCAAATTGCAATAGTTTGGATTAAAATGTAGATGACCTCTCACTTTTTCTTGGGTTTCCTTCCTTTCTTCATTTCTGAGGCCTTCACAAATGTCCGTTATATCAGAAGGTAATACCCATCAAGCTGCTTCCTTTATATATGGCACGTATTCACAGCTTACCCGTCTCCTTCATCTACAACTATCCCCTACTCATATTATGTCTTTATCCTTTGCTACCCCAATCTCTCTTCTGTCATTATTGGTTGAGGATCAAAGGATGGAACGCCTCTAGAAAGTTAGCATCCATCCCTCTCCTAGAAGAGAAATATTTTGAGAAATATTAAAAAGGCAGAACATTATATTGCCCTGGAAACATGCTTTTTTTAGAGGCAGGAAGCAAACTCATTCTTAATACCTTACCCCTTTCTTGATGGCCTACAGCAGATATCTTCTAAGATAAAAAGAGCTAGTACTATTAATAAGCAAATTCCCTGTAGCAAGGTCTGAACAAAGCTGGCTTAGCTCTCAGCTACAATAGAAATTGCCCAACAAGGATTTGCCCTTCATTGCATCACACGACCTTCAACCACGCTTGGCTCAGACAACCTACAGAGCCAGCTATGACCCCTACAGCAGCCAATAGAAGACATGTGTCAGGCTTGGAAGCCATCTTTGTATAGGGCCTCAAGCCTGCCACATATTCAAACACATTCTACTGTGGGAAACTGGGAGGGGGGATTATATGGCGCATGGGACATATGTAGTCAAAATAACATTCCTTCTCAGAGACTCAAGGTTGTTTTGTCCCTGCACCTGGATTGATGTGGATGGGAGGAATCTTCCTTCGTGGCAGTGGCTGATTGGTCCATGGGATGGACATGTGGGAGCTGGGGCAGGGTCTTGAACTTTCAACTGGGTGGGGAAAATCTGGAAGCTTTCAGATTCAGGTTTTCCCAGCTGTACCAACGTGGCTTCTCTAATAAATTGGAACTTTGAGGCTTGGACTTTTATTTGATGGAGGATGCTATCTGGAACCTTGACAACATGTTCTTGCACAGAAACAGGAAGCTCAAGTTCAAAGCCCAAGAGAAGGTATAACCGCCCCCCACTCTCAACTCCATGTAGTCAGCTGCCCAGAACTAAGGTGCTTCTGCTTCATCATTAAACCATCTTTCCAATCAGCCTCCATGTTTCCAGTGTCTTTCTCCTGCCTTGGAACTGAACCAAATGGATATTTCTCCCAACACGCCATAGTTCTTAAGTCTGCAATAAACTTACGTTTCTTCAATAAAAGATTCTGGGTACCCAACTTTTCAATAGTCACGTAGGGCTATCCTTCATGTGGGTTTTCTTTTCAATAATGCTGTTATCTGATTTCAGTTAAAAGATCTGCACTCCGCATGTCACTTCCTTGATAAAGCTTGTGTCAATTTAAACGAGGTTATTTCATTTAATCTGGGAACACTCTCCTGTCACACAGATACACAACACGCTATTCTGTCATCACAAACATCTTAATTTAGTAAAAAGAAAGAAAGAAAAGAAAAGAAGGAAGGGGAAATGCTTTCAACTGGTAATGATATATAGCCAAACAATTAACCTCTTTCTCTTTCTTCTCCCAAATTAGCGCCTGCCCTCTCTGCTTGTTCCCCTGAAGTGATTTAACAACTTCATTTCAAACAAATCATGTCCATAAGAAGCTTACGGGAACTTTTCTGGTTAGGAAACCGCAAGAAAGCCTTTAAATTGGAAAGCAGATGTAATTTGTAGAAGGTCACTCCTTCGTTTTACAAAACAGTCAGAAAATAAGCAGGAGTCTAGCTGGCTTTCTTCAGTGAATGGAGTTCCCTTAGACAGATGGAAAGCAAGTACGATGTACGATTGCTTTCAAAATGTATTTTAAAGAGGAAGAGAATGTTGATAAAAATTACCTCTCTCTCTCTCTCTCTCTCTCTCTCTCTCTCTCTCTCTCTCTGTCTTTCTCTCTCTGTCTCTCTCTCTCTCTGTCTCTCTCTCTCTCTCTCCTTCTTTGACTGATTGATGGCAAATTTGTTCATGTGGTGCTCCAATTGTTTTGCGATTGTATCCAAGCCACCTGTTACTAATGGTACTACCTTTGCTATCTTTTGCCACAGTCATTCTATTTCTATTTACAGATCTTTGTATTCTGTCCCAAAGGTGCTTTTTCAGGAGGCAACTGGAATATATATCCTTCCATTCCCCATTGTCCCGTCAGACCTGAGGAATGGGAATTTGATGAGAAGCAAAACGTCTTCAAAACCAAAACAAGAAAGTCCATTTGCCTTCTGAAAAAAAAAGCCCCTTTGGGACAACCGTGACCTGAATGACTGGGAATCTTTACAGACGCTTAGCTATACAATTTGGGATGAAGACCCTTGGAATGGTGTGGGAGTAGGAACGGATTTCCAGAGGAAAAGCCTACAGGAACCATTTGCACCACTCAGGTGACCCTGAGGACACAGATAAAACTCCAAGTGGCCTCAAGGATCCTCTAAAAGGATGCAAAGGACCAGCTGTCTGCAAAAAGCGTAAATCCTTCCATTCCCCACCATCCACTCAGAGCCAAAGAAGCTCCTTGTATGAGAAGCGAAACATCTTCAAAACTAAAAGCAAGGAACTCCAGTTGTTTCCTGAAAAAGCATCTTTGGGACAACTGTTCCCTCCCAGAGTGGGGAGGGAATGGAGATTTTGCAGTATCATTCCCCTGCAACAGCCACATAGCCAAGTAGTAAAAAAAATTGAATTTCACCACTGCTTATAACCCAGGTCCCCCTTCTTCATCTGAAGATCTTCTCTATTGTTTTTATATTCCTGCTGCTGGTAACATTTCCCCCTCATACTGGGCTGCATTTTCATCTTTATTTGTTCTTAGCATTCATAAACATTTACCAATATTAATGATGTAAAAAAAAATCGATTTTGTTTGAGTGGTAACAAAGAGAAGCGGCATAATAAAAATGTGGCATAAGGTGTGTGGCAGTTCTGAAGATTGTGGTGGTTTTGTTTCCATTCAGTTGGAATATGTCCTGCAGGATACTACTTGGCAGTAAATTAGGGCAGATACTAGCCTGGTAGTGTCTGGAATGTGTATCTACACATACCAGGTTGGGGAGGAACCTGGGCCAGTCCTGAAGTCTGGGGAAGGCTCTGATGAGGGCTCTGTGTTGGAGGCAGAGAGGGGGCCAGGGCCGTCTGACAGCTGTCAGCCACCGTCGGAGATCAGTGGGACAGAAGAACAGCTGGAGCCTGTTCCCAGTGAGCGCATGCGCAGAGCTGCCAGGAGAAAGGAACAGCTAAAGAACAGGGGTCAACTCAGGAGTAAAGGCACAGTGGACAGTGAATTGGCCCTCCCATGGGAAATAAAAGAGGAGCGAAAGGGGAGTGGAGTTTGCAGGAGACCATTAGTTCAATTCTTTAGGGTGAAGATCTGTTCCTGACTCCTTGCCAAGGAATTGCTGCTACAGCGTGGCATTTGGAAAATATCGGCCTGGCAGCTCTCCAAGCCCGATAAGGTCTGTGGTTGTACATTCACCCTTGGAAGAGTGTCTGCCTGGACTTCGCTGGATATGAATGAGAGGCATTCATATTAGCTTCATAAAAAGGGACAAGGAGTCTGCTCCGTGATTTTCTGAAGCCTCTGTCAGAACAACACAACAACCAGCACCTTGAATTGCATCCGGAAGCAAATCAGCAACCCATGCAACTCCCGCAGGAGAGGCAATACAAGTGCATTTGCGCCCACTGGAGCTTCAAGGACAGCCCCGTGTAGAGCCAAAATATGTCCTTGGAGAGTCTCCGGCAACACAAAAGTCCAGCAATACATCCTTGACCCCTCAGACTTTCAGAAAGGGAGATTTGTGTTAGCCACTTCACACTAACTCTTAGGCTGACGTAGCAAAGGAGATTTACGGGCCTTTAAAAGCTCCACCAGTTCAGCAGCCGACTGTTGTTTGCGTAGCAAGCAAAGATATACAAGTTTAATCTCTTGGCAGAATCTCTTGGGAATGGCCAGCTAATGAATTAGACGATTAAGAACTTCCACCTGTCTCGCCATCAGCAAGGGCAAAGAGCTGGCAAGGCAATAGAACTTGGACAAGAGCACCTAAATATTAGCTGGACCAAGGTGGGGGGGTGGGGGGGGCTGCCTCAGCACAGAAAGTAGTATGTTTAAAAGAGCCTGCTGCTCCTTACAGCTTCTTCACTGTTTGTGGAAGGGGGGAGATGCTGAGTTGAAACACGACAAGGTTGTCACAATACACTGAAAGAAAGATATGATTAGATTAGATTAGATTAACAGAATTGGAAGGGATTTTATAGGTCATCTAGTCCAACCCCCCTGCCCAAGCAGGGGACCTCACATCGTTTCTGCTAAATGGCATTCCAATCTCATCTTGAAAGTCTCCAGTGATGAAGCTCCCACAACTTCTGAAGGCAACTTCTGTTCTGTTGGTTGATTGTTCTCACTGTCATAAAATTCCTCCTTATTTCCAGTGTTGGAAGAAATGTCCTTCTGGGTTCAGATCCAAGTGGGGGAAAAGACACTGGAAACATGGAGGATGCTTGGAAAGATGGTTTAATGGTGGACAGGATCCCATGGCTTGAGCTCCTGAACGGAAAAGGGGGATTCCATGCTTCCAGATGTTGGGTGAAGAAGGAAAGAGAGAGAAGAAGGAGCTTGCTGGGGTTTTTATACTCTGTTCGGCCCCACCTCTCTGTTTCCTGTTCCTGTGTAAGAAATGTATTCTGATTGGTTGTCAGACTCCTATGGGGCCATGCAGGGGCAACTTTCTAGGTTGCGTTTTGAGTCCAAGCTTGGTTGAGCATTGGTTCTTCCCAGGTGCCCTGTGGTGAGATGTGTAAAGGGCTAATCCTATCATGCCTTGATCCCATCACCCTGGAGCTGAAGGGGGGAGAACTTTGTTGTGTAGAATAGACTGGCTCAGGCCTTTTAATGGTCCATTGACAAAGGTGGGGGCTATTTAGAGTGAGTCTGCTTCCTGCCTAAAAACCTGTCTCTCCATTTCTGATCCAGGGAAATGTAATATTCTCCCTTTTCAATATTTCCCAGGATGTTTCATTTTTCTAGGAGAGGGGTGATTGAGGGTCGCATCAAGGTTGTATTTGAACTTTGGGGGAGGGGGGGAGACAGGGTTGGCATCGCCAGAGGGGGAATTGCCAGCTCAAGATCACTCAATGTCAGCTCAATGTGACGCAGTCCTCCCAAGCTCTGTTTTTGTTGGCAGAGGCACCATGGACGAGTCCTTTGCTGTTTCTAGGTTGGCAGATCTAAGCATCCCATGGGCCAAATTGGTACCCCTGGCTTAGAGAGCACTGTCAAGCATCAAGGGCTTTCATACTATATTTATTTCTTTGTACAGTCTCACCTCCTCCACTCAAATGCTCAAGTATTTAATTGTTTATATATTATTTATATTGTTATTTATGTATTTTATCTGTGTTTCATTGACTGTACACCGCTCCGAGTCCCTTTTTGGGAGAGGGGGCGGTTTATAAATCCAAAGAAATAAATAATTAATAAATAAGTGGTATATAAGCCTAAGTGCTGCTGCTATTGCTATTAGTCCAGGAAAAGAGATAGGAGGTCATTTCTTCCAGGGCAGCGGTCACCAACTGGTGGTCCGCGAGAAAATGTTTGTGATCCGCAGAAAAATTATTTGCATTTTTTATATGTACTAAATCATGGGTCCTCAAACTACAGCCCCTGGGACGGACACATGCAATGAACGCTTGTGTTGCTGCAGAGAGTCTCCCACTTCGGGGTTTTTTGGTGCGGGTTGGAGGGGGGCAGAAATTTGACTTGGGGTCTGCTTCAGCCTCCTGGTGGGGGGCTTTGGGCAAAGGCCGGAGGGAAACGCCACTGGTGGTGAAGAGCCGGAGGGCCTCGTTCCAGTGGGACTGCATCATGGCCTGGAACTGGTTGACCATCTCAGCCCACTGAGCCTCCAGGCGCCGGTACCTGGCCTTGCACTCCCGCAGGTCTTCCCTCTGCTTGGAAAGCCTATGCTCCTAGTCCTCAGTGAGGTGCTTCTGCTGAGCCTCCTTCTCGGTCAGATCCAGTTTGAACTGAGCTGTTTTTGCCAACTCTTTCTCATGGTGGCTGCTTAGCTCCAGCAACTGCTTTCTGTTGGGGCCCTAAGGAGTAGGCGGGCAGGGGAGGAGTGGCTGGGAGGGGAGAGGCGAGTAGAGGCTGGCGAGGCGCCCCTCGATATGAGTGACATCAAGTTGGCCATGCCCGCCCTGTCACATGACCACCTAGCCACACCCACCCAGCCGGTCACTAGGCAGATCCTATTAGTGGTGCGCGAGATTTAAAATTATGAATTTAGTGGTCCCCGAGGTCGAAAGGTTGGTGACCCCTGCTCCATGGGGACTTTTTCACCTTCCAAAATAGGAGCAGCCAGAGGGAGATAGAAATCGATGCCACATGAAATCTCTCTCCATGGAACTCCAGCCTCCTGGCTTCCCACACTTCCATGCAATCCTAGGAGGGGCAATCAGGTGGACTCTCATCCCCATGGGCTCATTCCCTCATTGCAACAGGATTGGTCCTGTCCTTGGGAAGCGGTTGTAGAATTTCTTTTGTTACCCTGGAGGGACTCCGATAAATCTTTTATCCAGTTTCTCTGCCCAGATTTCAGCAGAGAATGTGGGGAGGCCAATTGCACTGCGGCTGGGTTTATTGCTACTTTTTTCGCACAGCAAAATTCACGGTTTGCTATTTATGGCTTTGGGAGGAAACAGAATCGCTGCTTTTAAATGAAAGGTTTTTTGTTTTTTTTTGCTTACATATCTCTTTGGAGAAGCATAAATATTTGGACGCATAAAGAGCAGCTGAGGTACTTAGATGCCTTGCGAGTTCATTTCCACATATTCTCTCTCTCCGGTTTCTATTATGCTCCATGGGCCGTTTAGAAACTGCTTCATAGCCTCTATTTTCAAACCAGCCCTTCGGAGCCCATTTTTCTCTGTGCTGCTCTCCATCTCAATCATTGCCTGGTGGCAGCAGCCCTTCAAAGACATCTGTCACACCAAAGCACACCCTTCACATTGGCGAGTCGCTGAATCCTCAGTCAGCCTCAAAAACTCTTTCCATTCTTTGAAAGGGATCCAGTTGCTCAGAGCTACTTGAACATGTCCTGAGATAAGATTGCTGCAGAATCTACTTCGCCTGGCCTCTCCCCCTTAATCCAGGAAGGAAAGACTCTTGAAAGTTTGCATTTCAGAAGGATCCTTTTATCGTCAAAGGAGGGGATAGCTAGGCAAAAGCAAAGCAGGATCTGGGGTCCTTAAGGCAATACAATAGGATTTTTTTTAAAAATAAAGGTTAGGAAACCAGAATCATTTGTCAGCGTTCCAAGTATCATGCAGAATTAAATCAGATTCCAAGGCAAAACTTTCCTTAAAGTTTAATAAATCAGATATCTTAGCACATCTGTGGAATTCCAACTCTGATTTGCTTCCTGGAATTCCACCCAGTTGAAAGTTCATGATCTATCCCCACACCCACAAATCCATCGCATGTTCCAATCGTCATCTTCCATGCTGACCACACCTACCATGGCCATGCTCACCTTGCCCCCCGTCCGCAGCCCCCCGAGGTCAAACACAACCCTGTTGCGGTGCTCAGTGAAATTGAGATGAGGAGGGAAAGGAAGAAAGGGCAAAGCAGAGGAAGTAAGGGAGAGGAACTAAGAGTAGGAGAGAGGGTAGGAAGGAGGAGGAACAGGGGAAAGAGAAGGGAAGAAGAAAAGAAGAAGGAGAGGAGGAAAGAAGAAGGCAGAGAAGGGAGGTTGAGAAGAGAGAAGGAACAAGGTTGTTGCAAAATAAGATGGAAATAGGGGGTGGCAAGAAAGTGACCCCAACTGTGTTTTCTACATTTGTATGAAGATAGGGATAAATGTTAATAGTTAATAGATGGAAGCATTGATATATACAAATTTATTAATTTGGAAAAAAATGTATTTTATTTTATTTTTTGGTTAAAAGTTTTATTTTTTCCTTTCCATATCCATTTATAAATATACATTCTCATGAGTACTCTTAATATTTATCCCTTATCTTCTAGCATTTATCACAATCTGTTTAAACATATAAAAAACATAACTGGGGTCGCTTTCTTTCCATCCCGTACATCCATCTTATTTTGCAAAAAAAAAAAAAAAGAAAAAATGGTATTTTATAAAGACATTTTAAATGAGAATGGTGAACTTAAAACTAGACAACAATTATAAAAACCAAGCAGTGCATTTAGCTTGGGAGCCGTATCTGCAAATACAATCAAGCTACGAGAAAGATGTAAAAACATGGGGTTTTTATAAAGAACCAACAACACAGTGACTCAATGGTAATATGCTGAGCTTGTTGATCAGAAAGGTCAGCAGTTTGGCGGTTCGAATCCCCAGCGCTGCATAACGGAGTGAGCTCCCATTACTTGTCCCAGCTTCTGCCAACCTAGCAGTTCGAAAGGACGTTAAAAAATGCAAGTAGAAAAATAGGAACCACCTTTAGTGGGAAGGTAACAGCATTCCGTGCGCCTTTGGTGTTTAGTTATGCCGGCCACATGACCATGGAGACGTCTTCGGATAGCGCTGGCTCTTCGGCTTTGAAACGGAGATGAGCACCGCCCCCTAGAGCTGGGAACAACTAACACACATGTCCGAGGGGAACCTTTACCTTCACTGAACAACACTTGATAAGATCTTATTAGGGACAGATGAAAAACTGATTTTAAAATATATATAATTATTTATGAAGCTATAAAATGGAAGAGGAGCAAGTGAAAGAAACGATGATTGTCACCACGATGTAAAAAAGATGTGGAGACTCTAGAAAGAGTGCAGAGAAGAGTAACAAAGATGATTAGGGGACTGGAAACTAAAACATATGAAGAACAGTTGCAGGAACTGGGTATGTTTAGCTTAAGAGAAAGAAGGACTAAGGAAGACATAATAGCAGTGTTCCAATATCTCAGAGGTTGCCACAAAGAAGAGGGAGTCAAGCTATTCTCCAAGGCACCTGAGGGTAGAACAAGAAGCAATGGGTGGAAACTAATCAAGGAGAGAAGCAACTTAGAACTGAGGAGAAATTTCCTGACAGTTAGAACAATTACATAGTGGAACAGAAATTGCCTCCAGAAGTTGTGAATGCCCCAACACTGGAAGTCTTTAAGAAGATGTTGGATAGCTATTTGTCTGAAACGGTATAGGGTTTCCTGCCTAGGCAGGGGGTTGGACTAGAAGACCTCCAAGGTCCCTTCCAACTCTACTATTGTATTGTATTGTATGAGGAAACAATGTTGGTTACACAAATTGTAAGAAAGAATGGCAGCAACTGGGCTGCAATTTCTTTACCGCTGTCCAGAAATTGCTACACTGAGAAGTTGCATTGAATTGTCTTGGATTTCAACTGCAAAAGTGGAAGATGTTTCCTATTAGGAAGAAACCACTTTAGGAAGACACGGTAAATACCTCACAGAGATTTGTTGCTCATCAACTCCTTCTGGGTTCGGAGAGCCTGGAGGCTTTTTAAATAATGGCCATTTATACCAGCTGGGCCTTTCATTAAATGGAACATGTTTTCCTCAGTGATCAAATATTATTTACACATCCTCCTCCTGCCAAAATAGAGAGGGGGCGGAATTCAGCATCCCAGAAGGTTGGTATGCTAACTATGAAAGCAGTGGAAATGTGTAGACTTGGGGGGAAAAAAACTCCTTTTACACATGGATATACATGTTTTGCATGGAAAATAGCAGACCATGAAAAGAATAATTTTTTTCTTGCCTTTGCAGGGTAAGATAAGGTAAAATATGAGATAACCTCCTGGGAGTCGGAGTTTGATAAATTGGACAGGGGAATCAAGTTGGGGAAATATTCTCTACTGTTTGGAGAAATATCCATCTAGTTCAGTTCCAAGCCAGGAGAAAGGCACTGGAGACAAAATGGAAGCTGGAGTTTGATTGGAAAGAGGGTTTAATGATGAAGCAGAATCACATGGGTAGTTTTGGGCAGCTGACCACATGGAGTGGAGAGTGAGGGGTTTTTATACTATCTCTGGGCTTTGTACTTGAGCTTCCTGTTCCTGCGCAAGGACATGTAGTCCATTGGTTGTTGTCAGACTCCCAGGGGGCCATGCAGGGGTTATGTAGGGGTCATAGCTGGCTCTATAGGCAAAGTACAAATCCTAGGTGTTTGTCGGAGTTTGGTTGAAGTTTCTGAGGACGATGTAATAATTCCTATTGTGGCTTTTGGCTCTTAGGTGAGGACTAATCTCCCCTTGTTCAGACTTTGTTGCAGGGAGTAGTAGATTAGCAAATCTGCATTTCTAAAAGCTGCCCTAGCTCATTATCTGCTTGGGGGCAGGGTGCTAGGGCTCTGAGTTTCTGTCTCCCTTAAGATTTTTTATTTCTCTTTTAGGGGAAATATTTTATCCTGCCTTTTAAAAATATTCCTCAAAATATTTCCTTCTTCTGTGGGGTGGGGTGGGGGCTTCCCACACTACCATTCAGTATTCAGATGTCAGTGCAGAGCTAATGATTTCAAAAATTAAAAATGCATCACAGAGCAAAACAAGAAGAATTGGAGCCAACTGTTGGCTTAAGCAACCCTCATTGTAGGCTCTTGTTGAAATGTGTGACTCTGATGCCTCCTTGGTGGTTGAGGTTCCTTCTTCAGCCTCACCCTAGAGATCTTCAAAATGTGACTTTCCTACAGACCTTGAGCCTCTTCCTGCTGTTGGAGATTGTTGTGGAAGGTTGTTGTTTGACATTTATTTTAATTTTGTGAAGCTGCCCAGAGTGAAATTGGCATAGAAGGAAGGGAGGGGGGGATGAGGAGGAAGAAGGAAGGGAAGGGAAGGGAGGAGGAGGAAGAACAAGAGAGGGAGGGAGGAAACAAGCAAGCTAGGAAGGAAGGAAAGAAGGAAGGAAGGAAGCTAGGAAGGGAGGGAGGAGAAGGAAGAAGAAAGCTAGGAAGGAAGCTAGGAATGAAGGGAGAGAGGAAGAAGGGAGGGAGGGAGGAGGAGGAAGAAGGGAGGGAGGAGGAAGAAGAAGGAGGGGGGAAGAAGCAAGCAAGCTAAGAAGGAAGGGAGGGAGGGAAGAAGAAGGAAGGACGAGGAAGAATAAGGGAGGGAGGGAGGAAGCAAGCAAGCTAGGAAGGAAGAAGGAAGGAAGCTAGGAAGGAAGCGAGGGAGGGGGAGCAGGAAGAAGGGAGGGAGAAGAAGGAAGGAAAGAAGGAAGGAACTTAGTAAAATTATTTTGCAGATTAATTGGAGGGGTGACTTCTGACGTTGGAGAAATGTCTTCTGAAGTATGAACTCCTAAAGCAAAACTCCTTCTGAAACATGGTTCATTTGTCATTTTAAACCCATCTCTTTGGCTGTAAATGTTTAACGGAAGGTTGCCACTTAACAGCTATTCTCCTCTGAGTGAGTGGGGTCATAAATGGCATCCATAAATTATGGGAAGGTTTATTGTTGCTTGGTTTTCAAAGGAGAAGTTGGCACTGCCAGCAAAGTGAGCGTCCCTAGGTGTCCTTCATTCCGATAATATAAATGTTCACGATGATTTTAATGGTCTCTTTCCCCTCGAGTTGTTGGTATTAATTAAGACATGAAGAGAATAAAAACTTTGCTTAGTTTCACCGCTTTGAATGGAAAACTTTAGGGTTGCATCATGAAAATTAACTGACAAATTCAGATAGGCTTTGATATTGTTCGATTCAAAGCTGACTATATCTATATCTATATCTATATATATATATATCTATATCTATATATATCTATATCTATATCTATATACTATCTATCATCTATCTATCTATATCTATATATCTACTATCTATCTATCTATATATATATATATATATATATATGTTGTATTTGTGCTGATAAATAAATAAAGGGAGACTAGTATGGATCCATTTCAAGCTATTTAGCTCTCATCAGCTAGCCATACCCTTACTGGGATTTGAACCTGGGCTGGATGGTTTTCTGTAATGATTTTCTGCCTGGATGGTTTTCTGTAATGAGCCGAAGGACAGAAAGGGGGAGTAGTGAGCTCCCTCCATACCCTTACTGGGAATCGAACCAGGGCTGTATTGCATATTAGGCTGATGTAATTGCCACTAAGCCACAGGCTCTCTTCCTTATCAGCTAAGCCAGGGAAATAGGTATGTATTTGTGTTACAACCCCTGGTATGCCCAAATATGGGAGGAAGCTCACTACTCCCTCTTTCTGTCCTTCGGCTCATCACAGAAAACCATCCAGGCAGATAGTTTTCTACTTTATTTTATGGTGATGGTGTTTTGATATTCACATATCACTCAGTGGAAAGCTCCCCACCCCCACCCCTAGAAGAATGAAATAATTTGGGAAATATTAAAGAGGCAGAATATTATAGTTCCCCAAAGGAAAAAGAGAGAAACTTGTTCTTAGAGGCAAAAAACCCATCCCTGGTCTGTTATTATAGAAATAATGAGCTGGTGAGAATCTAACTGCTGGCAGTTGGCAGAATTAGTCTTGCAATACTGCATTTTAACCACTGTGTAGGTAGGTAGGTAGGTAGGTAGGTAGGTAGGTAGGTAGGTAGTAGGTAGGTAGGTAGGTAGCAATAGCACTTAGACTTATATACCGCTTCACAGTGCTTTCCAGCCCCCTCTAAGCGTTTTACAGAGTCAGCCTCTTGCCCCCAACAATCTGGGTCCTCATTTTACTGACCTCAGAAGGATGGAAGGCTGAATCAACCTTGAGCCAGTGAGGATTGAACTCCTAGCAGTGGGTAGAGGAAGGAAGGAAGGAAGGAAGGAAGGAAGGAAGGAAGGAAGGAAGGAAGGAAGGAAGGAAGGAAGGAAGGAGAACGAAGAAAGGGAAAAGGAAGAGTAATAGCAATAGCAATAGCAACAGCACTTAGACTTATATACAGCTTCACAGTGCTCTCCAGCCCTATCTAAGCGGTTGACAGAATCAGCCTCGTGTCCCCAACAATCTGGGTCCTCATTTTACCAACCACGGAAGGATGGAAGGCTGAGTCAACCTTGAGCCAGTCAGGATCGAACTGCTGGCAGTCAGCAGAATTAATCTGCAATCCTGCATTTTTACCACTGCGCCGCCATGTTACAATTAATCTCTGTAACTTCTTGTACTCATGTTAGTCAGTGTATATTTTAATATCCACCAGCTTGGCTTGTGGTTCCTATGTGAGAAGGGACTATGGTAACATGGTAAGACCTTCTTGATGGCGGCTATTGATTTTATTTAAAAAATTATTCTCAAATTCTAGAAGAAAATGTGGGCATTATGTTTCGACTGGTTATCAATAGTTCATTAACGCTGATCTTTTCAGATTAAAAACCCTAGAAAGACAAGCTGCACACAAATGGTAGCAGTTACGTTGCAAAGCGAATCTGTACTGGCGAAATTTGCATTCTAAATACCTGCATCAGAAAATTGTACCTGCGAGACAATGAAGGAAAAGATACTTAAGTATGGATTTAATTAAGAGGCATAGAAAAAAAACCTCTATGTTACAAAAAGACATTCTCCATAAACTACAGGTACTAAAAGTCTTAACTGCAGGACAGCAAAATCTGCCATAAGCGGGACGGTGAACAAATTAAGGTAGATTTGATGTACAGAATAACAAAGTTGGAAGGGACCTTGGAGGTCTACTAGTCCAACCCCCTGCTTGAGCACTATACCACTGATGGATAACCTTTTACGTCACCACATGCCGACCCGCATGCCGGAAACGGCACGCAAAACCATCCCACCTGAATGTGTGGCTTTGCCATTCTTTTTTTTTTTTTTTTATAAATGTTTATTTATTTTCCTTTAAAAAGACAAGACAACACATAAGGTACAAGAGCAGGGAAGTAAAAAAAACACATTTTCATCAAGCATGTCGTTTGGTTACAAGCTTTTGTGCGATGGTTTTTACAATTAAGGATACGGTCACTAATTATCCATTAAATATAGTTAAATATTTCATTGAGCATTGCATGTTCAAGTTACCATAGTATTCTTTCTTTTATGACAACCCTTATTTCTTTATCTCTATAATTATGTACTAGGTAGCAATAGGTCTTTATAAAATTATATCACCATTTTCTCAAAAATAAAAGTGGAAGTTAAGTCAAAAAAAAAAAAAAAGAAACTCATTACTTCATATAAGACATTTCTATTTTCCATTAATCTTAAAGTTTCCAGTCATCCTCAACTCCAAATTTAATTTCCCATTATTATTTGTCAATCCATGTAATCATTAAATGTTTTAATCTATATTCATATCCATTGTTCATTACATCATCATTATTCCATTTTATATTATAAAATAGTCACCAACCACAATCATACCTAACAATTTAAATCATCTCACTCTTATACATTAAATACATTATTATTCTTATCTCGTATAGGTAAATGGTCTATTTCATAATAAAGGCTTAATATGTATAGAAAGAGAAAAAAAAAGAGAAAGAAAAAAGAAAGAGATTTTTTCAAAACATTAAGTATAACTTTCTATTATTATTACATATGAGATAGGGTAAGGAAAAAGAAAAGATTCACTTCCAAGTTTTTTTATCCAACCATTGATAAAACAAGTCCCATACTTTATAAAATTGCTCATCCTCTAATTCTCTAATTTCAAATGTAAGTTTACTCATTTCTGCACAGTTCATTATCTTCCGAACAATTTCCTCCTCTGTTGGTACTTTCTCATTTTTCCAGTATTTAGCAAATACAATTCTAGCAGCTGTTAACACATTTATGATCAAATATTTCAAGTCTTTATTGTATGTTTCTGGTATTATTCCTAATAAAAAAAGTTCTGGTTTCAAGTCTATATGTTTATGTATCATTTTCTCCAACCACATGTGTATTTTAGTCCAGTATCTTTTAGCTTCAGGACAAGTCCACCACATGTGGTAGAATGTGCCCGGTGTATGTTGACATTTCCAGCATTTTTCAGACTTATTCTTCGACATTCTTGCTATTCTCGATGGGGATAAATGCCACCTATAAAACATCTTATACAAATTTTCTTTATATGCAGTTGACATTGTCATTTTATAATTTTGAGTCCACAATTTTTGCCATTTTTCTAGATCAATCCCATGTCCAAAGTTTTTTCCCCAGGCTAACATAGTTCCTTTCACTTGTTCTTCATATAATTTCACCTCTAATAAATAATCATAAAATTTTTTAATTAATTTTTCATCATTACCTGTTAAGATTTGCCATTCTTCATGCACGTGGGAGCGCCGAAATCTGAAAGAGCAGCATTCCGGCACGCATGTGATTTCCCAACATGGCCCTATAGCATTTTAGGCAAGTGGTTGTCCAGCCTCTTCTTAAAAGCCTCCAGTGATGGAGCCCCCACACCTTCTGAAGGCAAGCCATTCCACAAAACGAACCATACCATAAAAGAAACAATAAATCAAACAAACCCCTCGGTTAAGAAGAAAAGAAGACAATAGATTAGACCAGTGTTTTTCAACCTTGGCAACTTGAAGATGTCCGGACTTCAAGTCGCAGAATTCTGGGAGTTGAAGTCCAGACATCTTCAAGTTGTCAAGGTTGAAAAACACTGGTTTAGACCATGAGTCTGATACCGGTAGAAGCCAGTTGGACATCGGAAAAGTAACAGAGGAGGAAAAACTGACTGCAAAATGTACTTAGAGGAAGCTGAGACGTGAAGGCTGATAGATTTTTCAGCACAATCAACCTGGTGCTTATTAACCAACCGTAATTTGAAATCCAAATGGAATTGATTTTACATCTAAAGTGACTAGGAATCTTACAACAAGAGGTAGAGACACAAGGCGATGGGAGTGAATATTGGTTAAAGAAATGTTCCTGTATAATTTATCGTGGCATTTATCGAGCACCCGGAGTGGTGCAGTGGCCCAGAGATGGAGCTCTCGCCTCACAATCAGGAAGGTGTGAGTTTAATCCTAGGTAGAGGCAGATATTTCTCTCTCTGGGCACGATGAGAATATATCTGCTGAACAAAACTCCGCAGTGGCGACAGGACGGGCATCCGGCCATTCAAACACTCTGCTAGCTCCATTCTGTTGCCCAGACTCCATCCAACAAGGGATTATGGGGTCATTAAAAGATGATGGCTAATAATAATAATAATAATAATAATAATAATAATAATAATAATAATAATAATAATAATAATAATAATAATAATAAATTTATTTCTTAGCCGCACCCTCTCCCGAAGGACTCGGGGCGGCGTACAATAAAACACATAAAAAACAATATGGACAATACACACACAGAATAAACGAACACGCGCACACGGAGGAGGTATGAAGATAAGAAAAGACAGTTAAAACATAGTTTAAAATCCCCTAATAAAAGTCTAAAAGTCACAAAAATTAAAAAACCTGTCAGGAGCAGTGTGAACGAACTATGGTTGAGCCAGGCCAGCTACTTGAAATAGGTGCGTCTTGAGCTTTATCCGGAAGGCGCGGAGGTCAGAGGTAGTCCTAATATCCGGGGGAAGGTCATTCCACAGGGCTGGGCCCGCAACAGAGAAGGCTCTACTCCTAGACGCCGCCCCCCGACATTGTCTGGTGGACGGCACCTGGAGGAGTCCCTCTCTGTGCGAGCGAATTGTTCGCAGGGATGTATGGGGCAGGATACGATCCCGCAAGTAGCTAGGTCCTGAGCCATGGAGCGCTTTAAAGATCGTTATCAAGACCTTGAAACGCACCCGGTAGACCACAGGGAGCCAGTGCAGCTCGCGCAGGAAAGGTGTCACATGGGAGTCTAGCACCTATCTAGCACCTATTCTATTAAAAGAGAGTAATAATATGTTAGCAAGCTGAAATGCAGCTTATGAAGGAGACACTGATGAGAGTCCATTGGGCATTGAGACCATTCTGATGTAGGGAATCCATATGTCGACACTAACAGCTAAAATATACGCTGCACTTGTTTAAGGTCTATATAAATGATCTTATGACCTATTTAGTGAATTTGGATTTTCACCCTCCTAAATTGCTAAAACTTGTTGGAGAAATATTTCTCCTATAGATCTTAGAGGAGGATCCTGGGCACTCCCTCAGTGCAGATAGTCACTGACTTACAACAGGTTTGCTTAAGTCATACTCAGTGCCTTTTAAAGAGACACCGTGTTTGCCTACTTCCTCTCTTCATCGCTTTAGGAAGCTCCTTGTTACTAATTTCTTTGGAGTTAAGAACATTCTGAAAAACAAGATGCAAACACACCAGGAGTTTTTCCTTCTATTGTGGATGAAAGAAACGTTGAGTATGTTTAAGGATTAATAAGAGAGGTGTTAGTTTTGGAAGAAAAAAAAAGGCAGCCAAAGTAGGTTTCGAATGTTGATTTTGGAAAGTTAAGGGACTAGATGGACTTGAAACAATATTTCCTGTGGGTGTTTAAAAATTTATAAAATAGTATATGAAGTTTTTGAAATTAAGGGTAAGAAATTCTCTCATGGGTAAGTTTTGCTGACTGGAAAATAAATAAGACGGGACTTGAAGGCTGGCTGCAGGAACCCAGAAAGATCAAAGAATTACTCTTAAAGGAGAACAGACTCATCAATACAATGGAGCAATACTATTTGACTGTAGAATAAATTAAAGCTGTTTGGGAACATTTTATTCGGATGTTAGTTACAAGCTGGCATTATAGCAGAGGATATAGCAATAGCACTTAGACTTATATACCACTTCACGGTGCTTTGCAGCTATTCTATTCTATTTATTCTATTCCTTATTTTGCTCCATTCCATTCCAATTCCATTCCATACTATTCCATACCATACCATACCAATTCCATTCCATTCCATTCCCATTCCATTCCATTTTATTCTTTCTAGTCTAATTCTTATTCTATTCTATTCTATTCAACACCAATTCCATTCCATACCAATTCCATTCCCATTCCATTCTTTCTATTCTATTTCTTATTTCGCTCGATTCTATTCTATTCTATTCCTTATTTTGCTCTATTCTATTCTATTCTATTCTATTCCATTCCATTCCATACCAATTCCATTCCCATTCCATTCCATTCTTTCTATTCTATTTCTTATTTTACTCTATTCTATTCTATTCCGTTCCACTCTGTTCCATTCTATTTATTCTATTCCTTATTTTGCTCTATTCTATTCTATTCTATTCCGTTCCACTCTGTTCCATTCTATTTATTCTATTCCTTATTTTGCTCTATTCTGTTCTGTTCTTTCTATTCCATGGAGACTCTTCTGAACAGAAATATAGCTCTTATAGGAAATTCTTTTCTTATTTAATATTGACATTAGCAGATGGTCTCGTGCTTTCGCTCCATTCTGAGGGAATTTTTACAAGGGGATTTGGACGCCTTGCTGAATTTCTCACCGAGATGCATTTTAAGGATTTGTAATAGAAATCCCTCAACGGATGCAAAAGCTGACAGATTTATAACAGCACGTTACACATCCTTTCATTCAAAGAAAGTAGAGTCAGAATGATAAGTAATTTTCATGACTCCCAGAAAACAATTCCCTTTTCTGTGAAATTATATACCTGCCTATTATTTTTCCTCAATCAATGAAACGGAACCTTCCATGACTACTAAATGTCACCTTTCCTTATTCTATTAATCAATCGAATAATCTTCTGAAAAACAGATAAATAGGCTAAATTAATCTTCCCATTTTAGATTATCTCAGGTTCTCTTCCATATATTGATTTCAGAAGCACTGAGCGAATCCCATTTTTACAGAAATATACATCAAAGCAAATTTTCTCCTTCTCTAATCAGCCCTTATAGGTTTATGTTTTGCTAAACTTGCCCAAAAACTGCCTTGTGAGATTCTCCATCAAACAAACCAGCAGAGAAATCTCAAAAGAAAGAGACCTTCTCCAACTATTTTTCCACGGAAGGAATTCCACATAACAGGTATACAGGTGGTATTCAGACGGTTCGGACCAGTTTGGGCGGACCGGTGGCTCCGACGATCAGCTGCCCCCCCCCCCTGCTCTATCCTTTGTTTCCTGCTTTCTAGCTCATCTCAATCATGTGGCATAAGCTGATTCCCCCAGTAAGTAACAGTTTTACTTACTGTTGCTGACTTGGAAGGTAAGCAGCTGACCTTCTAAAGGCTCCATTTTCAGCAAAGTGCACGCTCGCCGAACTAGTTGTTAAACCGGCAGCATTCTACCACTGAGGTATCCGACTATTGAAAAAGCCCTAGAAAGATCTCTTCTGAAGTCTTCAGCTCATAACATTTTCTCTTTTTGGAACATAACCTCCCAAACTGTCTCTGTTCGAAGAGTTTAAGTGCTTTCTAAGGACTTAGAATGGACCAGCTTAGCTCTGTGTATGCATAGGCCATTGACAGTTTCTCAAGAGGAGAAACATAGAACAGGATTAAAAGCAGTGGTGGGATTCAGCCAGTTCAGGCTGGTTCGGGCGAACTGGCTGTTAAATTTCTGGCTGGCCCCACTCTTTCCAGGAGTCTTCCGTGCCCCATTTTCGCATTTTGGTAAGTGCGGGGAGGCCTACTAGGCCCCAAATCGGGTGCAACTCCAACACCCCCCCCCCCCCGAGGTCCATTTTTGCTCCCAGGAGGCTGCAAGGAGGCCAACTAAGTCCAAAAAGGGGCCTGGGGGCAGTCTCCCCCAGGGCCCATTTTTGCTCCCAGGAGGTTGCAGGAGGCCGAAGTGCTGCCTCTCACACACCCTGGCCATGCCCACCCAGCCAGTCATTAGGGCAGAGAACCGGTTGTTAAGTCATTTTAATCCCTCCCCTGTTCAAAAGACACTTTGAAGATGCAATACAATACAATAGCAGAGTTGGAAGGGACCTTGAGAGGTCTTCTAGTCCAACCCCCTGCCTAGGCAGGAAACCCTATACCGTTTCAGACAAATGGCTATCCAGCATCTTCTTAAAGACTTCCAGTGTTGGGGCATTCACAACATCTGGAGGCAAGCTGTTCCACGGATTAATTGTTCTAACTGTCAGGAAGTTTCTCCTCCAGTTCTAAGTTGCTTCTCTCCTTGATTAGTTTCCACCCATTGCTTCTTGTTCTACCCTCAGGTGCCTTGGAAAATAGTTTGACTCCCTCTTCTTTGTGGCAACACCTGAGATATTGGAACACTGCTATCATGTCTCCCCTAGTCCTTCTTTTCATTAGACTAGACATACCCAGTTCCTGCAACCGTTCTTCATATGTTTTAGTCTCCAGTCCCCTAATCATCTTTGTTGCTCTTCTCTGCACTCTTTCTACAGTCTCCACATCTTTTTCTTTCTTTCTTTCTTTCTTTCTTTCTTTCTTTCTTTCTTTCTTTCTTTCTTTCTTTCTTTCTTTCTTTCTTTCTTTCAACCACAACTTTTGGAGGCAAGCCATTAATTGTTATAGGTTGGGTATTTCTTTAATGATCTTCCACCCATTTCTTCTTGTCCTGACCTGAAATGTTTTGGAGACTATACTTCCCCTCTGTGACAGTAGTATTGGAAGACAACTAACATGTTATTCCTAATCCTAGACATATGCAGTTTCCTCAACCATTCATCATACAGTTTAGCATCCAAACCTCTTATCATCTTCATTGCTCTTCTCTGCACTCTTTCTAGATATGTTAGAATCACGTAACATAACTTTGTTGTCAACCCATCACCCAGCTCATCAAGATGGCAATGCAATCAAAAGAAAACACTGATGAGGGGCACACTGAATGGCACAGCAAAGAGTGATAAAAAAGATCTGGAAGGAAGGATACAAAAATGGGAAGAAGAAGAAGAAGAAGAAGAAGAAGAAGAAGAAGAAGAAGAAGAAGAAGAAGCAGCTTAGAGAATGGGATCGAAGGCTCACTAGAAAGAAGTGGAAAGGATAAGGAAAGAAAGCAAATGGACAGGAAAGATGAAGATATTTAATATTAGTAATGATATTTACAGGAATAATTATAGTTAATGGAACAGATTGAATTTTTTTTGTGTGTGTTTTTTTCCGTTCTTTAAATGGAGAATATACCTGAGATGTGTGGGATTTGTGTGGATAAAAGGTAAATGGATTAGTAAATTGGGTTTGAATAGTAAAGATCTTAATTGAAAGATAATCAAATAAAGTCAACATTTTGGGGATGATGGTATTAGGAAGATGCTATATGCAGAACTAATTAAAACACAAGTGAGGTGTATGTTACCTGTTTTATCTCATGTAACAATCAAATTGAATTGCAATAGCTACTCCACAGCAAGAACTTCAACTAAAAGATAATTAAATGTAGACTGATATAATTGCTATATGTTATGATATGTAGTGACAGAGGAATAAGAAATGATTATTTGGTTATAGATAAATAGCATGTATATAATTAAATATAATGTTAACATATGAAGACATTTACACGAAGAACTATTTTAGACAGAGAACATAACGGAGATAAAAGGTACTGCTTATCAAATACAAATGAGAAAATGTACTGGGGGGGAAAAAGGGAGGGGGAATTTGAAAATACACCCAATGAAGATAAGTAACAGAATTCTTAACGAGAGACTCAAAATTTGGGGTGCTTAACAATATATAACTATGTAATATTAGCATGAGGTTAGCTGGAAACTTGAATCCAGCTCACACTTTGGCCCATAAATAGGCTTTGGGGGAGTGGGACAATGGAATTCTTATATATGTATACTCTTAAAAGGAGGATGTATGTAGAATTATTAATACGAAATATGTTTATTGGAATTTAATCATCAATAGCCACAATATTAAATGAAGTGTGCTCAGAGGCTAAAATACACCATGCAAATTAACTGGAGAGAGTGGAAAGGAGAATGGCAATGATAAGGAGAAAGAGAGGGATAGGAGAGAAGGAAATAGAAGGGAGAGGAGGAGGAGGAGAGAGAGAAGGAGCGGAGAGAGGAGAAGGAGAGGGGAAGGGGAAGGAGAGAAGAGAGGGATGGCAGAGGGAAGAAAGGAGGTAGGGGGGAGGAGAGGAGAAGGAAAAAGAAGGGAGAGGAGGAGGAGAGAGAGAAGGAGCGGAGACAGGAGAAGGAGAGGGGAAGGGGAAGTAGAGAAGAGAGGGATGGCAGAGGGAAGAAAGGAGGTAGGGGGGAGGAGAGGAGAAGAAAAAGAAGGGAGAGTGGTGGAGAGAGAGAAGGAGCGGAGACAGTGAGAAGGAGAGGGAAGGGGAAGTAGAGAAGTAGAGGGATGGCAGAGGGAAACAGGAGCGTAGGGTGGAGGGAGGGATAGGGAGGTGTACACTTATGGTTATTTGTATGAAAATTTTAAAAAAAACGTTTTCAAAAAAAGATGGCAATGCAATTCTAGGCAACATTAACAGAGGGATTATTATTATTATTATTATTATTATTATTATTAGCACTTATATACCGCCCCCTCTCCCGAAAGGGACTCGGGGCGGTGTACAGTCCGTATTAAAAAACACCAAATAAAATACATGTATGCATAGGAGGAGGATAAAATAGACCAAAACTGTACAGCTAATAAATAAACAATATAAAATTTAAAATATCATACAATTTATACACTATCCCTCTAAAAGCCAGTAAAAAGTATATGCCAGGGGGGGTAGACTCAAGATCAGGTGAAAGTGCTAACCACCTTGGTAAGGCTCACACTTTGGAATATGGCATCCTGCTTTGGTTGCCCTGATGTAAAAAAGATGTTGAGACTCTAGAAAGAGTGCAGAGAACAGCAATAAAGATGATTAGGGGACCTAAGAGGCTAGAACATATAAAGAACAGTTGCTGGAATTGGGTAGGTCTAGTTTAATGAAAAGAAGAATTAGGAGTGACATGATAGCAATATTCCAGTATTTCAGGGGCTGTCCCAAACAGGTGGGAGTCAAGCAATTCTCCAAGGCACCTGAAGGCAGGACAAGAAGCAACTAATCAAGGAGAGAAGCAACCTAGAATTAAGGAGAAATTTCCTGACAGAACAATTAATCAGTGGAAAGACTTGCCACCAGACATTGTGGTTTGTCCAGTACTGCAGGTTTATAAGAGGAGACTGGATAGCCATTTGTCTGAAATGGTGTAGGGTTTCCTGCCTGAGCAGGAGGTTGGACTAGAAGACCTCCAAGGTCCCTTCCAACTCTGTTAGTCTGTTTTTTATATTAGTTAAATGAGGGATGGCACAAGAAGCCAAAACAACAACAACAACAACAGCAGGATGAATTTCAACAAAACCCAAATAATATTGTGGGGTTCAATCAATTTTACTCTGTTTTTATTGAATATTATTGTGAGACATAAAGGAAGAGCATGTGTAGCTTGAATGGCCATATAAGTTTATAAACCGCGAAAAGGAAAAATCAAAGAGACCTGTGTGTTTGGAAAGGTAGTAGTGTGAAGATGAGGCTCTTGGAGCAATTTACAGGTAGTCTTTGAATTATGAACAGAATTGAGCCCAAAAAGTATGTTGCTATCATTGTGTTTGTTAATTTAGTAACATGATTGTGAACTGGAGTTTGGAATCCCCGTTGGCTTTGCTTGTCAGAAGGTCACAAAAGGTGTTCACACAATCCTTGGGACACATCAACCGTCATAAACATGAACCTCCCGGCAAGCATTTGCATGTCAGGGCTGCCATCTTTTTGACTGATGATTGAACTCTGGTTGCCTGGCTATTGGGGGTGGGCTCTTCAGTTGGCTTCAGCTGAGACTCTAGAAAGAGTGCAGAGAAGAGCAACCAGGATGATGAGGGGACTGGAGACTAAAACCTACGATGGACGGTTGCAGGAACTGGGCATGGCTAGTCTAGGGAAGAGAAGGACCAGGGGAGACAGGAGAGCATCTTCCAATATTTGAGGGGCTGCCACAGAGAGGAGGGGGTCAAGCTATTTTCCAAAGCACCCGAAGGCCAAACAAGGAATAATGGATGGAAACTGATCAAGGAGAGATTCACCCTGAAAATAAGGAGACATTTTATGACAGTGAGAGCAATCAACCAGTGGAACAGAAGTTGCCTTTGGAAGCTGTGGTAGGTTCATCATTGGAAGCTTTCAAGAAGAGACTGGACTGCCATCAGTCAGTAATGACCAGCTAGCATGATGAGGGGACTGGAAACTAAAACATACGATGAACGGTCACTGAAGACTTTCAAGAAGAGACTAGACTGTCCTCTGTCAGAAAGGGTGTAGGGTCTCCTGCTTAAAGTGGGGGGTTGGACCTATAAAGTCCCGTCCAACTCTGTTAATCTGTTACTCTGGTTTCTTCATGTGAATTTTCTTCAGGTCTTGCCTGAATCTGTATTCAGTTCATTCCTAGTAAAAGTACCTTTTCTCTAATCTATGACATCAAGGGGATGCTGCAACAGTCATAAATGTGAAAAATGGTCATAAGTCACTTTTTTTCAATGCTGTTGTAACTTTTTTTCACTCTAAATCAGGGGTGTCAAACTCATGTCATCATGGCAGTGCCTTGTGACGTATCGGGCGTCAGGGTTCCAGATGCCCTAATTTAATCATGAGCCTCAAGCCAAGCTTCAAAAGAAACCCAGTTATTTATTAGGAGCTTCATGTCGGCAACTGAAGCCAGCTCTGACCCCCGTAATTTACAGCCCCAATCATGACCCTGTTTCCCCGTTCCCCCCAGGGTGTGTCATCAATCCATTCGCCAATGGGGCAATTTCGCTGGTTTGTAGAGGTCCCTCCCCTCTGGGCTGCTGTAAGGAAACCTGGGAGACAGCCTTGAGAGACAGAAGCCTGGAATGTGCAACTGTCTTTTGCTACCATGCTGTTTCATCAGTTTCCCATCCCCCCCTTTTCCTATGGCAACTCGAGAGCAGGCCAGGGATGCTTTGCGAGTTGACATCGGGACTTTTTCCCCTTTTGCGTGGGCATGGCTAGCGCATGACTGTATCTGGCCCACAGGCCAGGGTTTGACAGCCCCGCTCTAAATTAACTATTGTAAGTCGGGGACTACATATTGATATATTCATAGGAGAGGCAGTATTTAAGTTCTATTTTCTTTGTTCATGTGGTGCATCATTTTTTCTTTTGTTTCATATCTGAGCTGGATATCTTGTAGCTCAACAAGGAATCTTTAGACATTAAGGAAAACTGATAAGACTTGGAAATGTCTCCTGTTGACTATAGCACAGTTCAACAAAAACTTCACAGCTCCCATATGTGTAAAATATCCCAAGGACACTTAAGGAAGCAACAAAAAACCTGCATGGACATCTAGGTGGAGTAACAGTAATAATAAATTTGGTTCAATTGCCAATCATCGGGAAATAACATTCAGTAGGAGCATTAGAGCGATCTCTCTTTAACAGCTCTGCTGATAGTTTGGTGAACTTCTTAAACAGCAAGCAAGCTATTGATTCAGCTTTAGTTACCAGAATACTGTTGGAAGAAATATACATCTGGTTCAGTTCCAAGCTGGGAGAAAGACACTGGAAACATGGAGACTGATTGGAAAGATGGTTTATTGGTGAACAGGACCACATAGGTTTGAGGTCCTGGACAGCTGACCACATAGAGTTGAGAATGTGGATTATTTATACCTTTTTGTGAGCCTTGCCCTTGAGCTTCCTGTTCCTGTGCAAGAACATGTATTCTATGGGTTGTTGTTGGGGTCACAGATAACCCTGTGGGTTGTCTGAGAAGTTTGATTGAAGCCTGGAGAGTGATGCACTGTCCCCAGGTGATTTTGCAATGTGGTGAGCTCGGCTGCTAGATAATCTTACAATGTCCTGGAGAGTCATGTCTTAATCCCATCACCCTGGAGCTGGAGGTCTTTTGTCTTGTAGATAGGCTGGCCCAGTCTTTCTTAATGGTCACCAAACATCTGCTGGGGGCAGGGAGCTGGGTTTTTTTTTTCCTCTTTACAAACATGTTTCTCCTTTGGGGAAATATAACATTTTGCCTTTTTAAATATTTCTCAAAATATTTCATTCTTCTAGGAGGGGTGACTTCCCTCAATACCATAATTTATTAGAGCATAAATTACCATAATTCATCGCACAAATAAAATAAGCTGGGAGGACCAGAGGCATACTGGTCAGAATGGTGGGGAGGGGGGGAAACTTTTGAGCACCCCCCCCCCCCCCATCTTAGGAATCTTTCCTCACCTGTTTACATTTTGAGGAGGGGGAGGGACATCCTGTCGAACCGATGACGTGTTTTCACCCCTATTTAACTCCTGCCCTGGCTGTTTACTTATTCCTCCAGAAAGTTCTTCTTCCTTTGCTCTACATCAGTGGTGGCATTCAGCGGGTTCGGACTGGTTCATGCAAACCGGTAGTACAGTGGTGAGCTGTGAGTGACACCCACCCAGATTGGCACTATGCTGTCCTATTTAGCCATGTTTTCTAAGTCGCGTGTATGCATGCAACTACTTGCACGAGCAAAGTGGATGCGTAGAAGGGCGCGCACATACGCAGAAGACATATGCACATTTTTGGTGCACGGTGAACTGGTGGTCAAATTATGTGAAAGCCACCCTTGCCCCACTTCCTTGGTTGGTGCCATCCAGGGGTGGGTTCCTGCCAGTTCTAACCTCTTCTATAGAAGAGGTTCCACAAATCTACAGTGCCGTTGAGAACTGGTTCCATCTCCCTCCCCTCCCCCGCCCGTCCGCACATCATCAAGATGAAGAGCGAGAGGAGGAATTCTGGGAGTTGAAGTCCACAAGTCTTAAAGCTGTCAAGTTTGAACACCCCTGGGTTTTTTTTTTCTAAAGGGTTAGGGGTGCGAGGGTCTTGTAACTTGACAGCTTTAAGACTTGCGTGCTTCAAATGCCAGAGTTTCTGAGCCAACGTTTTGGTTGCTAAGCAAGAGCGTCGTTAAGTGAGTTTCACCACATTTTACAAGTTGGCCATGCCCACCCAGTCACATGACTGCCAGGCCACTCCCACTCAGTCACATGGCAGGCAAGCCACTACAAGTTGGCCATGCCCACCCAGTCACATGACTGCCAGGCCACTCCCACTCAGTCACATGGCAGGCCATGCCCACCCAGACACATGACTGCCAGGCCACTCCCACTCAGTCACATGGCAGACAAACCACTCCCACAAAGCAGGCCACACCTACAGAAGAGGTTCTAAAAATTTTGAAACCCACCACTGGTGCCATCCTCAGGGCCCACGGCCGGCTGTTTTTTGACTCCAGGTGTGCCTGGGCTGCTCCCGGCCTCTCTGCTGCACTTTCTGCTTTGCTAAACCTGCAGGCTGGTTGGAAGGAGTAAATAACCTGCCCTTTTCTAGCCTTCATTGATCTGCCTGGCAGGACAGGAATGCAACGTAAAAGTACCACTTGGCTTCCCATTGATTTTTCTGTGGGATGTGCAGTCCTTCGATTGTCAGCAGAGACGAGAGAGCCTTGACAAATAAAGCTCTCTGGACATTTTTATTTTTCTTTTTGGCTGGATTCTGCTTGCATCTCTATTACCTACAGACAATAGGATGGCTTGTTAGGCTAGAAATAATTAAACCACAGGTTAATGCTGGCTGTTCATCTTGTAAAGCTGAGACTCTGCAAAGGAGCTGCTTAGAGCAGTGTTTTTCAACCTTGGCAACTTGAAGATGTCCGGACTTCAACTCCCAGAATTCTCCAGCTGGGGAATTCTGGGAGTTGAAGTCCAGACATCTTCAAGTTGCCAAGGTTGAAAAACACTGGCTTAGAGGTTCCTTTCGTGGCACTCAAGGCTTGAGAAGAAGCGCTGTGGGAAAATTAGGATACTGCAGCCTGTCTTTATGACAAAGGAGGGTTTTTTTTCTGTCTGGTGATCCATGAAGACCCTTCTGCAAAGAAATTTGACTTAATCAAACTGTTTTTAGGAGATAGAATGGGTGTCAGGGTTTCAAATAGCATCCAAAATTAAATCAGAGTCCAAGGCAAATTGTTGCTCAAAGTTCCAATTTATTAAGATGCCATGTTGGCACATCTGGGAAAACCTAAATCTGAAGGTTTTCAGGTTTCCCCCACCCAGTTGAAAGTTCAAGATCTTGCCCCCACACCCACAATTCCATCACATGATCCAATCTCCCACTGCATGCTGGCAACAAAGTCTGAACAAGGGGAGATTAGTCCTCACCTAAGAGCCAAAAGCCACAATAGGAATTAGTACATCATCCTCAGAAACTTCAACCAAACTCCAACAAACACCTAGGATTTGTACTTTGCCTATAGAGCCAGCTATGACCCCTAAATAACCCCTACATGTCCCCCTGGGAGTCTGACAACAACCAATGGAATACATGTCCTTGCGCAGGAACAGGAAGCTCAAGTGCAAAGCCCAGAGAAGGTATAAAAACCCCTCACTCTCCACTCCATGCCCAGAACCCACCCATGTGCTTCTGCTTCGTCATTAAACCCTCTTTCCAATCAGCCTCCAGCCTCCATTTTGTCTCCAGTGCCTTTTCCACCTGATTTGGAACTGAACCAGATGGATATTGCTTCCAACACCTCCCTCTCAGCCCAGGCTCCATCACAGGGAGTTGTGGTAAGGAGCAAATGAGGCTGGAGCAGGGGTAGGATTCAGCCTGTTTGGACTGGTTCACACGAAGCCACACGATCACCAAACCAGTTATTAAACTGGCAGGATCTCACCACTGGCTGGAGCAAAGTTTATGAAGAATTTTGCTCCAAAAGATGGAATATACTGTATATCTAAGATATCAATAATTACATATTTCTGAAGTAAGTAGTAAAGTTGCAAGAAGGGTGGAAAGGCTCTGGAGACAGCAAGAGCCCCCAAAATGGTATGCCCATCCTTAATAATGGATGGAAACTGACTAAGGAGAGATTCAACCTGGAAATAAGGTGGAATTTTCTGACAGTGAGAACAATCAACCCATGGAACAGAAGTTGCCTTCGGAAGTTGTGGGAGCTTCATCCTTGGAGGCTTTCAAGAAGAGACTGGACTGCCATCGGTCAGAAACGGGGTAGGGTCTCCTGGTTGGGAAAGAGGGTTGGACTAGATGACCTACAAGGTCCCTTCCAACTCTGTTAATCTGAATCTATCTAAAATGATCAAAGGTCTCTGGAGAGACTAAAACATACGATGAACAGTTGCAGGAACCGAGCATGGCTAGTCTAGTGAAGAGAAGGACCAGGGGAGACAGGAGAGCAGCCTTCCAATATTTGAGGGGCTGCGTCAGAGAGGAGAGGGTCAAGCTATTCTCCAAAGCACCCGAAGGCCAGACAAGGAACAATGGATGGAAACTGACCAAGGAGAGATTCAACCTAGAAATAAAGAGACATTTTCTGACAGTGAGAACAATCAACTCATGGAACAGAAGTTGCCTTCGGAAGTTGTGGGAGCTTCATCATTGGAGGCTTTCAAGAAGAGATGGACTGCCAACGGTCAGAAATGGTGTGGGGTCTCCTGCTTGGGTGGGGGGTTGGACTAGATGACCTACAAGGTCCCTTCCAACTCTGTTAATCTATTATATTTAAGAGGGGAGTTATTCATATCAGAGGAGAGGAGAAGAAGGTAGAGATGGAAGATCATTAAAGAGAGATTCAACCCGGAAATAAGGAGGAATTTTGTGACAGTGAGAACAATCAACCCATAGAACAGAAGTTGCCTTCAGAAGTTTCATCACTGGTGGCTTTCAAGAAGAAACTGGACTGCCATCTGTCAGAAATGGTGCAGGGTCTCCTGCTTGGGCAGGGGTTTGGACTAGATGACCTCCAAGGTCCCTTTCCAACTCTGTTAATCTGAGTAAGATAATCTTGTTATGAAACAAGACAGGAGGAAGCCAAGCACCCAAATTTCACCAGAATTCATCTCTCTTTTGAAACGGATTCAAAAGTAAATTCGTCTTCATTAAATTAAATGAAAGCCAGCAGGAACAAAAATGATTTTTTTTCTCTCCCTACCCATGCTATTTGAAACAGCTTCCATAAGACTCTGGGAAAACCGCCTGCAATCTGCTTTGTCTCCTTCTACTTCTTTTTAACTGAAAGGGTCATTTAATTTCCATCCTGCACATCAAAGTCTCCAATTCCTTAATTGGAAATAGGCAGGTAAAGATCTAAATAACTTGATTTCCCAGTCTCTGGCAATTGCTAAAATTGAGGGGAATTTAATCTTCAGCAAGATTACTACATATTCACTTATAATAATTCTTTCCTCTGAAGCAGTGGGCTTTTACAGCATCCATCGTTGGGACTAAATGGGCTATTTAGAAAGCCAGAAATAATATTGTAGGTTCTTTCCCAGAGGGAATCTCTTGGTGGTTTTTTTTTTGTTGCTGTTGTTTTTGATGCAGGAAAATATTCTATAGGATCTTTTTTGCAAAATAGGAGGAAAAAGAAAAACAAATTGTATCCTGACTTTGTGATAGCAAATATTTTAAAGAGAGAAGAAAAGATATCGAGTTGGGAGGTAGAGTCCTATTATATCTTATATCTTAGGGTTTTGCACTGTTCTAACTTTTCCCTTACCAGCTAAAATTGGCAGGACTTTTTTTTCGGTACAAGTTCAGTTTATGCTGGGGGTATTATTGAATTTTTAAGCCAAAATCTGAGAGCATAAAGTGAGGCTCCCCCCTTTGGTCCTCTTGCATTCTCCTTCTTACTGTATGTCCAAAACTCACCTTTGCAATAAAAATTATCCTTATTTCCAGGTTGAATCTCTCCTTGTTCAGTTTCCATCCATTATTCCTTGTCTGGCCTTCAGGGGCTTTGGAAAATAGCTTGAAATATTGGAAGATACTATCATGTCTCCCCTGGTCCTTCTCTTCACTAGACTAGCTATGCCCAGTTCCTGCAAACTTTCATCGTATGTTTTAGCTTCCAGTCCCGCAAACGTTCATCATATGTTTTAGTTTCCAGTCCCCTCATCATGCTAGCTGGTCATTACTGACAGATGACAGTCCAGTCTCTTCTTGAAAGCTTCCAATGATGAAGCTACCACACCTTCTGAAGGCAACATCTGTTCCACTGGTTGATTGTTCTCACTGTCAGAAAATTTCTCTTTATTTGCAGGTTGAATCTCTCCTTGTTCAGTTTCCATTCATTATTCCTTGTCTGGCCTTTGGGTGCTTTGGAGAATAGCTTGACCCCCTCCTCTCTGGGGTAACCTCTCAAGCATTGGAAGACTGCTCTCCTGTCTCCCCTGTTCCTTCTCTTCACTAGACTAGCCATGCCCAGTTCCTGCAACCGTTCATCGTATGTTTTAATCTCCAGTCCCCTAATCGTCCTGGTTGCTCTTCTCTGCACTCTTTCTAGAGTCTCAACATCTTTTCTGTAGTACGGTGACCAAAATTGGTTGCAGTATTACAGATGTTTTATTAAAAAATTATAAAAATATAAAAAAATTGAATTACTTCAGCATGGAAACAAAAACAATAAAAAATAAACAAACACGCAACCCTACAATATCTCATTTCTTGATGCCAGCATCATAAACAATCAGACAATAAGTAGAAAATCGCTCCTAAAATCATTTGAATCATCACTTGGTATTATGTTTTTACTGTCTGCAAACCACTTTCTCAACAGTCAAAATGCAAATGCTTTGATGACTCATTATAATTTTTAAAAATGTCTGTTATCCAATTGCCAACTGCCAGTAGATCCTAAAGTGGGGATGGATCTTCTGATTTTCCTGTTTATCCTCCAACATTTTCAAATTCATTTCGCACATCAGATTGCCTCCCGTTTTTCAGAGTTCACAGGAAAATGTGTACATTTTCTGGATGTATTTCTCTCAGCTAGGTACATTGTTGTGCAAACGTTTCCTCATGCACTTTTTTAAAAAAAAATAAAGAACTGCATCACACAATTTGGAAAGCTGCAAATAATCTGCTTCAAAAGAGAAGATTTTAATTAGAAATGAGGGGGGGGATTCCCAAGGGTCCCAGCTGTTTAGCCATGGACAAACTGCAACAGGAGATAGAGGGCAGTTGAGTGAAGGATTTTTAAGGACAGGATTCCCGAGGGAATCCCTCACAATGGACTGTTATTGTACACAATGATTTTTTTGAGTGGAAGTCCCTTTAGTTGTGTTTTCTAATGCAGGTATGGGGAAATCTGTAAACTTGGGAAATTGATGAACACCCCTATATTTCCACAACACAGAGAGAAAACAATGTCTCTGTCAACTCACAAAGCATCCCTGGCCTGCTCTCGAGTTGCCATAGGCAAGTGGAGGGAAACTGACGGAGCATGGCAGCTACAACCAGAAGCACATTCCGGCAATACCTTTTTTCAAGGCTGTATCCCAGGTTACCTGCAACAGCCGGAGGGGCGTGATCTCTACAGCTTGCAAAAATTCTCCGTTGGAGAATGTGATTTATGACACACTCTGGGGAGAGGGGGGGGGGGGAAACAGGGTCATAATTGGGCCATAAATTACATGGGGGTCAGAGCTGGCTTCACTCGGGTATGTGCCTAACAAATAACTGGATTTCTTTTGAAGCTTGGCTCAAGGCTCATGATTTAATTAGGGCATCCCTCGGAAATCTTGCTCTGATTTAGTGATATCTAGAACCAGGCACAGTTGGGATGGAGGGAACAACAGATCCTTATTAATCTTATTTTTTTCATAAAGCCATCAGGCTGAAAAGGAGCTGGAAGTCTTCTAATCCATCCCACTGCTCAAAAAAGGAGGCTTGTACCATCCCAGACAGGTTGTCCAGTTTATTTTTTAAAAACTCCAGTGATGGTGAACCCACAACCACAGGAGGCAAACACTGATTAATAATCAGAAAATTTCTCCTTATTTCTAGATTGTATTGTAGGAAGTTAGCGCCCACCCTTCTCCTAGGAAAATGAGATATTTTAGGAATTATTAAAAGGGCAGAATATTTCCCCCTAAAAGGGAGGCAGAAACTCACACACACACCCTTGTCAATAGGCCATTAAGGCCTGAGCCAGTCTATTCTACATAACAAAGATCTACCTCCTTCAGGCAGAGCCATAATAGGAATCCCAAAGCCCTTTCATTACATCATCACCCAGCAAGAGTCAACCAAGCCTGAGACTCAGCACAGCCTGCAGAGTTGCCCATGCATGGCCCCATGGGAGTCTGGCAACCAATCAGAATACAAGCTCAAATTCAAAAGCCCAGAGAGGACATAAAACCCGGGCACATTCAGCGTCTCTTCCCCCTTTCCCCCCAGGACCTCAAACCATGTGGTCCTGTCCACCATCCATAAACCTTCTTTCCAAGCAACTTCCATGAATTCAGTGTCTTTTCCCCCACTCAAGGACAATTAGAAGACCGTTATCATGTTCCCCCTTGATCCTTCTCTCCAGACACTTTCTAATCTTTGTTGCTCTTCTCTGTACCCTTTTGCAGGGTTTCAACATTTTTGTTTTTATTGTTTGTGTTGTGGTGACCAAAATTGGATGCAGTACTCCCAAGTGTGATCTCACCAGTGCAGTGTAAAGCGATATTATCACTTCTCATTGCCTTGACGCTATCCCTCTGTCAATGCCACCTGGGACTGCATTGGCTTTTTTTTTGACAGCTGCAGCAAGCTGCTGGCTCATACTTACCGTATTTTTCAGTGTATAAGATGCACTTCCTCCCCCCCCCCCAAAAAAAAAATGTGGGTGGAAATGTCTATGTGTCTTATACAGCGAATGTTGTGAAGCCCTGCCCAGTTGCTGGTCCCCACCATTCAGCCTCTGCCTCCCAGCAATTTGCTTCCTTGCAGCAAACAGCAAACAGCCTGGTCAGCTTCAGCACAGCCTGATTTAGCATGAGCAGCTGATTGGTGGTTGGATCTGCCTCCTGGAATACTGCCTATCAGCTGTTCCAGGCTGCGGGTATTGCCACCACCCATCGCCGCCGTCACCACCCAGCGCTTGTGCCACCTATCCCCGCCACCTGGAACGGGCTGAAAATGGGATGCACAGAGGCCAAAAATGGGGCATGTGGAAGCTGAAAATGGGACGCATAGAGGTCAACAATGGGCCGTGTGGAGGCAGCAATAGACAGCAGCGGTAGTGGGCGGCAATGGCGGCAATGGTGGTGGTGATCCCCACAGCCTGGAACAGCTGATAGGTGGTATTCCAGGAAGCTGATCCAACCACCACTCAGCTCCTTGTGCTAAATTAGCTGTGCTGAAGCTGACCTGGCTCTTTGCTGTTTGCTGCAAGGAAGCAAATTGCTGGGAGGCAGAGGCAGGTATTTTTTCTTGTTTTCCTCCCCAAAAGCTAGGTGCGTCTTATAGTCCGGAGCATCTTAGAAGTGATCTTCCACTAGGACACTTAGATCCCTCTCACAGGGGAATGGGATAACTTGACACGGCCAGGTGTCATCCCCACCAAGCTGTCTTTGCCAACTCACTGCCACCAGGTCATTGCAGGACAACTCGACCTGAGTGTTTTACAGGAGGTGACTGAACTTTCTTCAGTCTTTTTTCCTTTGAAGACGTTTCGCTTCTCATCCAAGAAGCTTCTTCAGTTCTGGCAGGATAGAGGGGAGGCCTTTTGAGGAGACTTTTTTTTTACCAGCGAGCATTCTGATGTGCCTCTCTTGACTGTTAAGCAACAAGTACATGCGAAGCGACAACGATAGGCTTTCGAAAGTGGGTGAAAAGCATAGCTAATCCTTCTTAAACCACATTGGATTAATTATATTCAGAGAAGAGATTAGAGTTGATCAGGAGCTAAGTGGATTGAAGTGGATCACAAGATTTCATGTTGTGCTCTTGTGAAAAAAAGGGGGGGTTTGATAATCGGGAAAAGGAACTTTGAGCAAACAATTGATCTAATTGAAAGATCACGATCAGCGTGGTTCCATCTATAAAAGCAGGAAAGGAGGTTTATTTTAGCAGCTGCTTCTTTGCAAACTGCTGATAGGGCATCTTCAAAGCACCCACCTTTTCCGTTCATCTCCAACATTAAAGACCCCAGAACGAGGGAAACTCGAAATAGCTTTGGAACAGAGACAATTTTGTACCTAGCACCTGCTGAGACCAGCAGATGGAGGTGGGAAATTCATATTCCCTTCTGCATTGACAGAGATTTTAAAAAAAAAAAAAGGCAGCCATGCATTTAAAGGAAATTTGTTCCACTCATGCTGTGATGGATCTGAACCTGTCTGTCAACAATTTTCTTTTTTGGTGGGGGGTGGCTTTAAGTTCTGGCTTTTTTAAAATTCCTGAAACCTAGCAAAGCTGGAGCAATTGAAGGAATACCAAGCGCTTCCAAGAACGGAGAAGAAATTCTGGGCGAACCGTTGGAAACCAGATTGGGACAAAAAAAGTGTGCATTGATTTCAATCTTGTTTCCCCCCCCCCCCAAAAAAAAATTAGCATTTCCCACATCCAATTCTCCAGAGGCAAATGCAGGATTTTCAGCAAAATCCTCAGGTTGGTCAAGAGAAGGAGAAGATTTCTAGTTTGCTGGGAGAAACCAACTGCCTCTCCTTATTCAAGAAAGCAAAGACTCTTAGTTTAGTTTAGTTTAGTTTATTAAATTTATAAACCGCCCCCTCTCCCCGAAGGGACTCGGGGCGGTGTACAGACAATAAATATACAATAAAACAACAAAGCAAAACATCAAACCCAGACAAACCAACTTAAACACACAGTCCGTACAATAACCAAACTAACAATAGTTAAAATAGTTCCAATTAAAACCAATTTAAAACCCCAGGATTTAAAATTTTAAAATGCCATCCAGGAGGGTCAGGATTAGATTATACTGTATTTCTGATTTACAATTACAATTGTGCCAGGCCAGCTAATTTGAACAAGTGGGTCTTGAGTTTCTTACGGAAGGAGCAGAGATCAACCGTAGTTCTAATATTGGGGGGGAGGTTGTTCCAGAGGGTTGGGCCCATCACAGAGAAGGCCCTACTCCTGGGCACCGCCCGCCCGCATTGCTTAGCGGATGGTACCCGGAGGAGTCCCTCTCTGTGAGAGCGGATTGGCCGCAGGGATGTGTGGGGTAGGATGCGATCTTGAAACTTGGCATTTCAAAAGAAACCTTTTATTGAACAGGAGTGATAGCAAAATGAAATCAAAGCAGGCTCTGAGGGCCCTCAGGCCATACAGTTAGAATAAAAGGAATTAGGATCCCCTCCCAACAGTCCAGTGTGAATTCAGTCAATCCGGTGTGAAGATATTATTGTACCAGGTGATAAAGGAACTTTCTCAGGGTCATCCTCTGCCAGCTTTCCAGCGATACAACCCACATGGCCCTCCCTCCCCTTACATTCTTCAAAAGGTGAGAAATGCCAGGCTGCATAGGTGCCAGGCTAAAGGTTATAAATGCCAACTGATAAAGTTGCCATGGTGAGGAAAGGGAGGGAGCGCATTCCATGCAGACCTTCCGCTAGAGTCAAATCTCAGATTACTACAGCAGGCTTGTGAGGAAGGCACCTCGTTGGTGAATGTGATTTATGACACAGACTGAGGGGAGGGAGGAAACAGAGGTAAAGTTCAGCCATAATTAAAATGAGATCAGATCTGACTGCAATGGGGAATTGCCGAAATGGTGTTCCTAATAAATGACTGGATTTCTTTTGAAACTTGGCTTAAGGCTCATGAATTAATTAGGGCACTGTTAGGGATAAACCCCTAGGCTTGGCTTGGCAATGTATCTTGTATCTTGAAACCTACATTATGTACTGTATTGTGTGTTAAAGAAAAAACATAAATCATTACTGTGAGGTTTATGGATTAAGAATGTGAAGTTGTGTGTAAATACATTGACAACTCAAGAGGGGAGAGTGTTAGGGATGTATCCCTTGGCTTGGCTTGGCAATGTATATAAGCTATGATTACTTTACTGTTACTTTAAATGCTTAACAGATGTAATTGGCTTGTTACCTCAAGCAGCTATAAGAGGGAGCCAGAATGGTTGTTAGATTCTCTCTCTGTTTTGTTAGAAGCTGGTTGGTGTATTTTGAGGTATTGTGGTTTGCAACTGTTAGCTATACTTTGTGTGTTAGACTGACTATTATTGATAACTGACTGACTGAACAGTGTATGACTTGGACTATAAACTGAACTCTGAATACCTCTATATTTCTACATAGTAAACTACTATATTTTTATACTATTCAGTGTCTCTGTATGCTGGTTTGTGCGTGTTATTCCATATCACTCTCATTACGCTTCTCTGCATACTCGCTCTCCCAACGGGGAGCTTAATTACTTAACAGGCACCTTTCAGAAACCTGACAATAAATCAATAGACTACAGGATACATGGGGAGAAAGGAATAAAGTATAACCAAGGGTCGTCCCCCCTTCCCTCAAAGAATAGCAGCTTCACGGATCTGACACTAACAATCTCCAAGCAACCGCTCTCCAAGATTAGAAGAACTCATTGTATTTCTCTCCCTTCACCTTCTATTGCGGGGGAGGGGGGAGAAGGGCAGGAAGAACAATTTGGTTCAGTCCATCGAAGATGATTTTTGGACTTTTCCATGAGTTTGTCTAGTGCCTGCAGAACCTCTGTGCTTTGAGGTAGATCAAGTCAGGAGAGAGAACTATGCTATGAACTGGAAATCTTATTTTATTGCTCTCCGGGTATAATAACAGAAATTTCCTGACAGTTATGTTGGAAGAAATGTCCAAATGGGTTCAGTTCCAAGTGGGGGGGGAAAAGACACTGAATTCATGGAAGTTGCTTGGAAAGAAGGTTTATGGATGGTGGACAGGACCACATGGTTTGAGGTCCTGGAGGAAAGGGTGAAGAGATGCTGAGAATGCCCAAGTTTTATGCCCTCTCCGGGCTTTTGAATTTGAGCTTGTATTCTGATTGGTTGTCAGACTCCCATGGGACCATTCAGGGGCTGTCCTGAGTCCCAAGCTTGGTTGACTCTTGCTGGATGATGATGTAATGAAAGGGCTTTGCTATTATGGCTTTGCTTGAAGGAGGTAGATCTTTGTTATGTAGAATAGACTAGCTCATTGACAAAGATAGAGGTGGGGAGCGTGAATTTCTGGCTGCCTTTTAAGGGAAATATTCTGCCCTTTTAATAATTCCTAAAATATTTCATTTTCTAGGAGAGGGGTGGATGCTAACTTCCTACAGTCAGAACAATTAATCAGTGGAACAACTTGCCTCGAGAAGTTGCGAATGCTCCAACACTGGAAGTTTTTAAGAAGATGTTGGCTAACCATTTGATTGAAGAGGTATAAGGTTTCCTGCCTAAGCAGGGGGTTGGACTAGAAGACCTCCAAGGTCCCTTTCAACTCTGTTATTCTAAGAACTTTGAACATCAGGCAGAGATTCCCCCACTCCTCCATTTTTAGTAAAGAGTGTCTGAGGGGGAAGAGGGTGGTCTAGAACAATTTGTCATCACCAACTTGCTGCATCCATCTAATGATTAGATTAACAGAGTTGGAAGGGACCTTTTAGGTCATCTAGCCCAACCCACCACTCTCCACAGGCTTCTATGTAGGAAGGATGAGAAAAGTACAGAATGGATACTTAGCCAACATCACAGTTTCCAGTGGATTTACTGCCAGGAAAAATGGTTTAAATCAACTCTGATTCAAGTATATTGAATATTTTGAATAGTTCAAAGAATCGGTAAATACCTCCTCTCACTGCCCCCGTCTATTCTCTGCCTCCCGAGTCCCAGCTGATTGGGAGGTAATGGGGATTTTGCAGTCATCTTCCCCTGCCATGCCCATGAAACCATGCCCACCAAGCCACGCCCACCAAGCCACACCCAAAAAACAGGTTGTAAACAATTTTTAATCCCACCACTGAACAGAGGGATACAATCAAGATCAAGTGAGTACTAATACCACTCTATAAAGCCTTAGCAAGACCAGACATAGAGTACTGCATCCAGTTTTGGTCACCACACTATCAAAATAAGTTGAGACTTCAGAAAGAGTGCAGAGAAGAGCAACCAAGATGATTAGAGGACTGGAGACCAAAACATATGATGAACGGCTGTAGGAACTGGGCCTGGCTAGTCTAGTGAAGAGAAGGATCAGGGGAGACAGGAGAGCAGTCTTCCAATATTTGAGGGGCTGCCACAGAGAGGAAGGGGTCAAGCTGTTCTCCAAAGCACCCAAAGGCCAGACAAGGAACAATGGATGGAAACTGAACAAGGAGAGATTCAACCAGGAAATAAGGAGAAATTTTCTGACAGTGAGAACAATCAACCCATGGAACAGAAGTTGCCTTCAGAAGTTGTGGGAGCTTCATCATTGGAAGCTTTTAAGAAGAGACTGGACTGGCATTTGTCAGAAATAGTGTAGGTTTTCTGCTTGTGTGGGGGGTTGGACTAGATGACCTATAAAGTTTCTTCCAACTGTTAATCTAATCTAATCCATTTTTTTAGTTTTGTCAATAAACAGTCTCCATGAAATATTCAAATCTGCCACTTTCAAGGAGGAAAAAAGTACCTTTAAAAAATGATCTCTTAATTTGTGGTTGATTTAGATATTCCATGCAACAGTGGGAAATTTTCCAGTCTGGCTTGGATTTGAACCAGGAAAGCATGTCAATATGGTATTTTAAATGTACATCATTCTCCTGAATGGGTAAATTACATCCACAGCTTTCTGAATCAGTTTTGAGTCCCTTCCATTTACTATGATGCTCTGCAGTCCTCTCTGAAGATATTATAAAGGTAAAGGTTTCCCCTCGCACATATGTGCCAGTCGTTCCCGACTCTAGGGGGCGGTGCTCATCTCCATTTCAAAACCAAAGAGCCAGCGCTGTCCGAAGACATCTCCGTGGTCATGTGGCCAGCATGACTCAACACCAAAGACGCACGGAACACTGTTACCTTCTCACCAAAGGTGGTTCCCATTTTATTACTTGCATTTTTTATCTGCTTTCGAACTGCTAGGTTGGCGGAAGCTGGGACAAGTAACGGGAGCTCACTTCGTTAGGTGGCGCTAGGGATTCGAACTGCCTAACAGCCGACCTTTACCGAAATGCAAATCGAGTTGTCAGACTGAGATTCCAAATGGAATAATTGCACGGACCCCTTTTTTAAATCTGCACTGTCCCTAAATAACATTCAGCAAGGGGGAATGCCTGCACCCCATGTTCTCCCTTCCTTATTTCATGTTGTTTTTCTCTCTGCAAAGAGTTGCCAGCGACTTTCAAGGTGTGAGATTCACTTGATTTTCCAGAGGGAGAAGGAGCAAGGCCTGAAAGGATAACGAAGAGCACAAAATGAATTTGCTCAAAATGCAATTATAATTCAGATTCCTTGTGTACTTAGTCATTTTCTCCCCCTTGAAAATGCTTGTTTGACTATCTTGGCTAATCCAAGATTTGGGGTAGACTACATGCTCTCATACATGCTCTCTTAGGGACGCGATGGCTCAGTGGCTAAGACCCCGAGCTTGTCGATCACCAAGGTTAGCAGTTCGGCGGTTCGAATCCCTAGCACCACATAATGGAGTGAGCTCCCGTGACTTGTCCCAGCTTCTGCCAACCTAGCAGTTCGAAAGCATGCAAGATGTCTTCAGACAGTGCTGGCTTTTCAGCTTTGAAACGGAGATGAGCACCGCCCCCTAGGGTCAGGAACGACTAGGCTGCATGTGCGAGGGGAACCTTTGCCTTTACATGCTCTCATTGGCTTCAAGGTGATACATGTACTTGCTTAAGATCTTGCACAGCAGGGAAAGAAATTGTGATTCCCACCTCCGCATTTGGCAATTCACTCCATTTCCACAAAGTAACTAACAATTCATATATATATATATTTTCCACCTCACTTGAACTGCAGTGTAACGATCCTTGCCTTGCACGTCTGGAGACTCTGAATTATGCATTTAATAGGAAGCGTGCACAGTTTGGAGACAAAATAAAATGAAGCAACAAATCATCAAATTAAGTTATTAAATTCAAAGCGAGGGAAGCGTCTTCTAGTAGCAGTGAGGGACCACTCCCTGCTGAAGAATCTAAGAAAGTTCTCTCAGTTGATGGTTTCTTTGAAAGCTCAGGAATTTGAATTGTTGCTTTAATTCCTCTTTTAGCTGCGGTGGATTTCCATTAAAGGGGTTGGCGGGGGTGGGTTAGACTTCTCTCTAAAACAGATTTATGTTTCTTTGCTTTTTATTAAATCAGTAAAGAAAAATCTGAATCACAGAGCCCATTAAATAATTTATGATTGAGCTGGAGGGGGAAAACCAAAATAAATAAATAAAAAAACCACAGGCATTTTGAAGGAACGCAACATAAGGATGTTTGGCAGGGTGGAATTGGCAGATAAACTGTGGGTATATAAATTGACATTGTGGAAGAAAAAAAAATATCAATTCTGTTCTGATTTTGGTTAAGCTCTGTACAATGTCACTTCACTGCCTTAGAAGAAAAGACAAGTATTTAGACCCCAAGTGCCAAAATGGAAGTTCACCAAAATAACTCATGCCAGTGTAGTATTCATGAACTGGAATAGGGCTTAGTAACAAGGTAAGCCAATGGGAGCTGAAACAGTTTGGAGCCTGGGCGTAGCTTAGCTCTGTAGCTCTGAGTCTGTGCTGAGCTCAGAACTAGTCTGCTGCTCTGAACTGAAACTGTTCTCTCCTCTGCCCGTGTTTGTACTCTCTACCAAGTTAGAAAACCTGCTTTCGGTATTGCATATTTAATTCAGGTGTTATATTATACATAAAGAGGTTAATGAATCCTGCTGAATCAGTTAGCTGTGTTTGTTTTCTGGATGTGATGTTGCAACAAACTCTGACAAAACATTGTTCTGAGCTGCATGCAATCCCATCCTACCCTTGCTCCAAACTAGTCCCAAACTAGTCCCATTTCCATCCCTGAAATAAATACTCTCGTCTGTTTTCCATAATATTTATAGAATTATAGAATGACAACGTTGGAAGGTGGCAAGAAAGATTGTGAAATGGGGCAAAACCCACTTAACAAATGTTTCACTTAGCAACAGAATGTTTTGGGCTCAATTGTGGTCATAAGTCAAAGGATACCTCTAGTTACTGGAAGGGGATGATTGTCTGTAAATGGTATGTGGGAATGACCTTGGGAGACAAGAATGGAGGAAAGAATATGGAATATAGAATAACAGAGTTGGAAGGGACCTTGGAGGTCTTCTAATCCAACCCCCTGGTCAGACAGAACACCCAATACCATTTCAGACAAATGGTTGTTCAATCTCTTCTTTAAAACTCCCAGTGTTGGAGAATTCACAACTTCTGGAGGCAAGTGGTTCCACTGGTTAATTGTTCTCATTGGCAGGAAATTCCTCCTTAATCCTAAATTGCTTCTCTCCTTGATTAGTTTCCATCCATTGCTTCTTGTCCTGCCCTCAGGTCCTTTGGAGAACAGCTTGACTCTGTGTGGCAGCCCCTTAGATATTGGAAGGCTGCTATCCTGTCTCCCCTGGTCCTTCTCTTCACTAGCCATGCCCAGTTCCTGCAATCGTTCATCGTAGGTTTTGGCCTCCAGTCCCCTCATCATCCTGGTTGCTCTTCTCTGCGCTCTTTCTAGAATCTCAACCTCTTTTTTATAGTGTGGGGACCAAAACTGGATACAGGATTCTAGGTATGGTCTTAGTAAGGCTTTATAGAGTGGTATTAGGACCTTCCTTGATCTTGATTGCATCCCTCTGTTGATGCAATTTAGGATTGCATTGGCTTTTTTGGCTGCCACTGCGCACGGCTGGCTCATATTTAGCTGGTTGTCCACTAAGATCCCTCTCCAGTCGCTGCTATTAAGCCTGATTTCACCCATTCTATATGTGGACTTTGGTTTTTCTTGCCTCTACTTTTCTCTACATAGAATTTCAATGTTTGTAGAGATTGTAGAGCCAATTGCTCCCTGAGGGGTGCTGCAAAAGTTTGTCCCCCCTCTTTTGTGAAGGTGGGACAGGTTACACTTGTTCATTGTTTTGGAAATAGCCAGTTGAGTTTGTCAGAACCAGCTCCCACAGTTTCACATGAATGGCCAGCAACCTGGGCGATTTGGGTATGTGATGAAAATCCTGTCTGGTTTCGGAGGCTGTAAAGGACTCAGTGGGTGGAAAAAATAATTGTAAATTATGGCACCTGAAGGACTGCCTAGTGGGGTGAGAAATGACCCATGCCGTTCATATTCCCTCCCCTCCCCGTGAGTTCAGAAGAGGAGAATGGGACACGCAACCTCTCTGTACAGGCTCCCATTGGTGGGACCACTCATCTCCAGAAGCAAATGGCACCTTCCCAGGCAGTCCTGCAGAGAGCTCTGAACCAAGATTCAATGGAGGAGGAAGGGAGGAAGGAGGAAATGTGATGTTTAATGAAGGGTGAAAATAGTTTTTACATGTTATGTTTCCATGGCTTTCGCAGTTCAGGGATATTTCTGTACTCAACTCCATGAGGAGAGGGCATGGGAGGGGAGGGGAGGGAAAGGAAGGGAAAGGAAGAGGAGGGGAGGGAAGAGAAGAAGTGGGGAAGAGAAGAGATGGGGAAGAGAAGAGAAGAGAAAAGATGCGGAAGGGAAGAGGAGAGGGGGAAGGGAAGGGAAGAGATGGGGAAGAGGGGAGGGGAGGGGAAAGGAAGAAAAGGAAGGGAAGAGAAGAGATGGGGAAGAGAAGGAGAGGGGGAAAAGAAGAGAAGAGATGCAGAAGGGAAGAGGAGAGGGGAAGGGAAGGAAGGGAAGGGAAGAGATGGGGAAGAGGGGAGGGGAGGGGAAAGGAAGGGAAGGAAAGGAAGGGAAGAGAAGAGATGGGGAACAGAAGGAGAGGGGGAAAAGAAGAGAAGAGATGCAGAAGGGAAAAGGGGAGGGGAAGAAAAGGAAAGGAAGAGGAGGGAAGAGAAGAGAGGGGGAAGGGGTGGGAAGGGAAAGGAAAGGAAATTGCAGTGCCTACATGCAAAACAAAACAGAACTCTCTCCTCCACAAAAGCTGCTAACTTTCCCCTTTTCTCTTTCCCAATCTGTCGGAATCAGCCACGCTCCTTGGCTGGTTGGGAGTTACGGCCCTTCCCGCTCCAGATTTCCCATCCCAAGAGGCGGGAGAGGATGGTTTGTAGACAGGGGAGATTAAGAAAAACAGGAATGAGAGCCAGGTTGGGTCTGGTGCAATCCTTTCCCCCCGCGCAGAAGGGATAATGAGAGCCAATGTTTAATAAATAGCAAACCCTGCGTGCCATACATTATTCATGGCAAAATATTACTAAAATATTCAATATAACTGGCTTGTGAATATTTCATGCAATTATTCATTAATAAACATTTGTCAGCACCGTGCTTGTGATGGGGAGTTGGTATAGGGCAGAAAAGGGTATTGGGAGCCGAGCGCAGGGAAATAAAGACAGTGAGTAACCTAGAATTGCCAGAATGGGTCCCAGGGTCCCAAACCTGGAAACGCAAGAACTTGGAGCTTCTCTGGACATCTCGCAAAAGTGCCCATTGTGTAACACAGTGACGGTGAACATTTTCGGCACCGAGTGCCCAAACTGGAACGCACATGCATGCTCCAGAAACCCAAAGACCAGCTGGCCAGTCCACATCTGCACGCCAGCCAGCTGATCTTTGGGTTTCTAGTGCTCTGGCAAACCCAAACACCAGCTGGACAGCACACACATGCCTGTGTTTTTTTATACCATTTTGGGGGCCATTTTCAGGCCGTTTTTAGCCTGAAAATGACTCAGAAAATGGCAATGAAAACAGCCTGGAAAATGGTCTGGTTTTTGAGCCGTTTTATTGGTGCTCCAGTGCCCGCAAAGATCAGCTGGCTGGCCGGAAACCAGAAGAGCAGCTGGCGATGGTAGACATACCCATAGAGAGGACTCTGTGTGCCACCTGCGGCACGCACGCCATAGGTTTGCCATTATGGGTATAACCTCTCCTCTTGTAAGCACTGGAGATTAAAATTAAATGTTTTGTGAGCTTGAGAGAGTGACAGGTTGATGTCTTGGGCAGGCTCCCATCTTAACACCATCCAAATGGATTCAGTCCAGATTTCCCCCCCCCCCCCAAAAAAAAAAAAAGTTTATTCTGGTTTCCCCTTCCCCCCTTCAGCTTGATTAAAGAGAATTGGCTTTTCAAATTTCATTCAGAGATGAAAGAGGAACGTTAGAACCACAGTTGGTATTCACTTACTTGCCCTACCCAGTTCACAAATATGAGCATGAGAGTGAGCATGGTTGCTTCACTCACCACGCATGCACTCAGTCTTCCATGCATGCACTTTGATGTCACGTGCAGCTTGCATGCATGCGTGGGGCTTGAAAACATGCCTAAATAGGACAGCATAGAGCTGCGGCAGGTGGCTGCAATTTCCCCTAGGGGTTCGGGCAAATCAGTCCAAACCGCTGAAGACCACCGACTGGTTAGAAGATTTCTGTGGGTGGCACGGGGAGATGACTGAGTTCTGAGATGGCCAAAGTCGTGTAGATTGCCTTGCCTTTGGTAGATTGCCTTGCCTTTTGTGGTACAGTCCTCTCTGGGGGCTTCGCTGCTTCTTTCCCCCTTATTTATTCCGGACTGGGGAGAAAATAGGAACCACCAGAGAGCTGCAAAGGAAAGGTGAGGGAAAGCAATAGAAGAAGCAGACTCTTCCCCAATGGGCTGCAGTCAACAAAATCAATCCATCAGAATAGTGCAGGAAGGGACCTTGGAGGTTTTGAAGAGGAGAAGGGACTCAAATGGTACAAAGCCATGATGGCGAACCTATGCCACGTATGCCACAGGTGGCAAGTGGGGCCATTTCTGAGGGCACGTCAGGCGTTGCTCTGTCACCTCTGCCAGCTGATTTTTGGCTTTGATTTTTGGCCCTTTTTTCACCCTCCGGATACTTCCCTGAAGCTTTCAGGGTGCATAAAACCGCCCAACACGCAAACCGGAATTTTGGGAACGGACTTCAGATTTGCACAACAAGGCAACCAGGAAGTCCATCCCCAAACTTCCAGTTTGCGTATTGGGCCATTTTTCGCCCTCTCTAGGCTCCTAGAAAGCCTCTAGAGCCTGGGGAGGGTGAAAAGCGCACATACTGGACCCACCGGAAGTCGGAAAACGTTTCCGGCCTCCAGAGGGCACCAGAGGGGTGGCAGAGGAGGGTGTTTTCACCCTCCCCAGGCTCCAAGAAAGCCATGCATGCATGCACAAGGTAGTGGGGAGGGTCATGCGTGCATGCACAGGGGGGCACCGTGGGGGGCATTAAATTATTGGGGTGGGCACGCAAGCACGCACGATTTATTATTTATTTATTTATTATTTATTTCTTCGCACTTCTAGACCGCCCCCTCTCCCAAAAGGGACTCGGGGCGGTGTACAGTCCACACAGCAAATACATCATCCACAGTAAAATTCATTAAATAGATAAACACATAAATAAGTGAATAAATATAAATATGGAGGAGGTTGAAAGAATTAAAAGAACTGTACAGCAAGAATATAAATAAGGCTTTAAAACCCCTAAAATCAATTAAATTTAAAACAATACCCTTAAAATACCAGTTAAAAGTATATTTCCAGGAGGTAACAGTTATAACAATTATAATTATGCCAGGCCAGCTAATCGGAACAGGTGAGTCTTCAATTTTTGTCGGAAGGAGCGGAAGTCCGTGGTGGTTCTAATATCGGGGGGGAGGTTATTCCAGAGGGTTGGGCCCATCACAGAGAAGGCCCTACTCCTTGGCGCCGCCCGCTGGCATTGCCTAGTGGACGGCACCTGGAGAAGCCCCTCCCTGTGAGAGCGGATTGGCCGCAGGGATGTATGTGGGAGGATGCGATCCCGCAAGTAACTAGGTCCTGTGCCATGGAGCGCTTTAAAGATGGTGATCAGAACCTTGAAACGCACCCGAAAAACCACAGGCAGCCAGTGCAGCTCGCGCAGGAGTGGTGTTACGTGGGAGTATCTGGTACTCCCCATGACAACCCGCGCGGCCGCGTTCTGGACTAGCTGCAGTCTCCGGGCGCGTCCCAAGGGAAGCCCCATGTAGAGAGCATTACAGTAGTCTAGGCGAGACGTCACCAGCGCATGAGTGACTGTGCGTAGGGCATCCCGGTCCAGTAGGGGGCGCAATTGTTGCACCAGGCGAACCTGGTGGAACGCTCCCCTTGCCACGGCTGCCACATGGTCATCCATTGACAGCCGGGCATCTAGGAGGACGCCGAAATTGCGCGCCCGTTCCACAGGGGGCAATTGCTCGTCCCCTATGGCCAGCGATGGAGTCAGCTGGCTGAACCGAGGTGCCGGTAGCCACAGCCACTCAGTCTTGGAGGGGTTGAGTTTGAGTCTGTTGTCCCCCATCCAGACCCCGACGGCTTCCAAACACCGGGACATCACTTCGACAGCCTCGCTGGGGTGGCTTGGGGTAGCATGCATGCGTGTGCTTTTGGCACCCGAGGCAAAGAAGGTACTCCATCACTGGCATAGAGTCTCCTGCTTGAACAGTGGGGTGGACTGGAAGACCTCCATGGTCTCTTCCAGCTCTATTCTGATTGATTGATCACAATGCGTATGATTTATTCCCCAGCATGGCATTCTAGGAAATTCCAGCTGTTGGCATCCAGCTATCTTGGTGTGGCCAAGGTTGTTCCAGGACATATCAATGAACAGAATCCTTACAGCATGTACCCACAGGGATAAAAATGCACATAAGGCAGGTGCATTTTCTCACAGAACTTGATCACAATTCCTGTTGTCCACTGAGAGAAAGCAACGCAGAGACAACCAGGCGTGGCATCATTCTGACCTCGGGCACTTCTTGTACAGGACTGGAAAAAGCGGTGAAACACTATTCCCAAAGAGGGCATTTGCTTTGCATGGGATTTGCACATGTGCACTTGCCTATAAAGAAGTGCAGGTGTAGAACTTATATTTAAATAGAATCACAAAGGTAGGATAACACCAGGAGTGAAATGCCCGAACTGGAGGTAAAAAGTACTAAAAACAGTTTTTTTTTAAAAAAAAGTTCCCACGATCGCATGTCGCACAGCTGATCTTTGGAACTTTTTTGTTTTTTACTTTTTAAGCATTTTATTTTACTACAGGTTCTTCAGAAACACGGGTGTTGGGGGGGGGGGGTGTCAATTTTTGCTCCCAGCAGGCGTGGGGTTGCTGAGAAAGAAAGAGAGAGAGAGAGAGAGAGAGAGAGAGAGAGAGAGAGAGAGAGAGAGAAAGAAGAAAGAGAAAGAAAGAAAGAAAGAAAGAAAGAAAGAAAGAAAGAAAGAAGAAAGAAAAAGAAAGAAAAAGAAAGAGAGAGAGAGAGAAAGAAAGAAAGAAAGAAAGAAAGAGAAAGAAAGAAAGAAGAGAAAGAAAGAAGGAAAGAAAGAAAGAAAGAAAGAAAGAAGGAAAGAAAGAAAGAAAGAAAGAAAGAAAGAAAGAAAGAAAGAAAGAAAGAAAGAAAGAAAGAAAGAAAAAGGAGAGGAAGGAAGAACTACAAACCTGGCACTAGATGCAGCTTCAGAGGATAATCCAGGGCTGGAAGGGACCTGGAAGTCATCTAGTCCAACCCTGCTCCAGCAAGGCATTGTTTCTGTCTTTTGATCCCCCAGTTCCATGACTACATAGCCACGCCCACCCAGTCATATGACCTCCCCACCAAGCCACGCCCACAGAATCTGTAGTAAAAAAAATTAGATTTCACCACTGGTTAATACAGATGCTGATCCCAATAGAACTGGCATTTGAACAAGTTGCTAAACTTGGTTGGGGTTAGCCCAGATTAACCCAGGTTGCTTATGATATAGTCCCGTGATGGCAAACCTATGGCATGTGTGCCTGAAGTGGCATGCAAAGCCATCTCTCCAGGCACACCATTCATTGCCCGTTGCTCTTCCGGGTCCTCCTGGGCAGCTGGTCTTTGTGCGCACAGAAGCTCCGGAAACCAGAAAAACATCTTCCTGGCACACATGAGCACACCAGAAAACTGAGCTTCCAATTTCCTCTGTGTGCATGTGCGTCAGTCAGCTGGCCTTTGTGCGCACATGGGTGCCAGAAACTGGAAGATGCGCACACCAGAAACCAGAAACTCAGCCTCCCAGCGCATGCGTGCCGGGGAACTTCTCTTCGGTTTCCAGCTTTCCTATGTGTGCACACCAGGGAGTTGTTTTTCCAGTTTATGGAGCTCCCCAACATGCACACAGGCGCTCGGTGACAAAAAAGTTCACCAACACTGATATAGTCTATTACCTAAATCCATTTAAGACATTAAATCGTGGCCAGGTTAAATAGCATCTGCACCTAGAGGAAGACTAACTAGAATTTTCGCTGCTCCTACAGCTTCATCTGATATAAAAGAGTCTCCAACTACTGCAAATCAAGATATCTCAGTCCCAGGAGCCTCCTGATATCCAGTTTTCCCCCCCCAAAGATTTCCCCCCCATTGCCTGCTTGATGGGCTTCATGAAATATGAAAACCTTCATAAATGTTTCGGCATGCTGCACAAAAGCAACACACAAACTGGAGCTGACTCAGCCCGTCAATAGCTTCAGCTTGCTTCTTTGTAGAGTTTTTGTCACCTGCAAAAGTGGAAGGGAAAGAGGTCTCCTATTGGCACAGCCTGTCTTCTCCCATAAATCCAAGCCTGCAATTACTGTATGTTAGTCCTTTGGGTTCAAACAAGGCGTGTCATTTGCGAGGCAGCCAAAAAATGCTGGGTTAAAATCAAAAACTGGTCGGAAACTATAAAAGTAGATCACATGGACTGGAAACCTTTTTATTAGGCTTAACCACAACAAAATATAATAAAGAGACTTTATACTTAATTCTGCATATTATTACAGCGGCCAGAATAACGTATGCGCAGAAATGGAAGAACAACACAATACCTAGTGAAAGTGAGATAATACGGAAGATTTTAGAATGCGCAGAGATGGATAAATTGACCAAGGAAATTCAAGGAAAGGAGGAAACAGAGTATATTTAATTTGGGGAAAATGGTATAAGTGGTTAGGGGACAGAAATAGAAAATAAGAACTTGGAAAATGTAGTTTGTGTTATAGAAGAAGTAGGAATTAGTGATAAGAATGTAGGAAAAGTAGGGTTTTAAAAAGTAGGAAAAGTTGAATTGTTGCAGAAAATGACAGGTTTTAGACCTCGGGATACAGGAAAAGTTTATTTGGCATCCAGGTTCAGAAAGTTAGCACATGGCTAACATTGCAAATTCTGAACCACCTTCATTATCGAAGCACACATCTTATACATTCTCAAAAGCAGCACAACACGGAAACACTTAACTCATTTCTTATTGGTTACCTTGAGGAAAAAGCCTTATAAGGAGATGGGGGTCTTACTTCTCCTTTCGTTACAGGTATGGACTACGTGCCATAACAAACTTTAATTGAACCTTGTGGTTTTGGACTTTTGACATAGGGACGTTTGCTGGAACATGTTGTGGTTGAAGGCTGATGACATTTCCCCGTCCCTTTCAGCAAGCTTCCAACTGTCCTTTCTATGCCACGTCTTTGTTCTTATATTTTAATTCGTATTTTATTCTACTTTAATATATTAGTAGAAGAAGAACAAAGACTGTCTGGTACAAATAGCCAAACATAGACTGATAAGCAAGAGAGTAAGAAATAATAGCATTATAAGTGTAACATTACTAGAGATGTATTGAGAAGGAAATAGGATTTGTAAAGATGTACCGATAGATACATGCTGTAAGGAGGAATGTGTAGTCCCAATGTTATTTGTAAGTGTTGTGTATGTTTTTTGTCAATGTGTATAAGTGTTTGTAATAAAAAAAAATATTAAGACATGCCATTGGGCAGTTAATCCATGGACAGTCTCTGCAGTCCCAATCAAAGAAGCATCTAGTACAGGGACGGCCAACCTTTTAATCGTCGCGTGCCGAAAGCAATGCATGGTGCACATGACACCTTCCCCATGCTCCACTCCCTGCACATGCGTGCACGACACTCCCGTGATCCCCCCTCACACACACACACACACACCGTGCCCCGTTTTGGGCCTAGTAGGACTCCCTGTAGCCCCCTAGGACCAAAAATGGGCTTTCCCTCTCCCCCCCCCCCGCTCATGCGCAGCAGAGACCCAAAAATCAGCTGGCCAGTGGGAGGCATGCGCACATGCACGGTGAAGCTGAGCTGGGTCGAAGGCTTGCGTGCTTGCGCAGACAGGGCTCTGCGTGCCACCTGTGGTACAGGCGCCATAGATTCGCCCTCAAGGCTCTCGTACAATGGAGACATTGAAAGTCCATTGTTGTAGTAACTGTGGATGTTATTCTGTAATGCCATTCACACTTTTCTATCTGGTTATGGCAATGCCTGTCTTCAAAGAAGTACGCAGTATGGTACCCCAAGGCTCTGTTTTAGGCCCAGTGCTCTTCAACGTCTTCATCAATGATTTGGGTGAGGGAATAAATGGGGAACTCATCAAATTTGCAGATGACACCAAGCTGGCAGGAATAGCCAACACTCCAGAAGAGAGGCTAAAGATACAGAAGGATCTTGACAAACTTGAACATTGGGCACTATCTAATAAAATGAAATTCAGTGGTGAAAAGAGTCAGGTTCTACATTTAGGCAACAAAAACGGAATGCACAGGTACAGTATAGGTGGTACCTGGCTCAACAGTAGTAACTGTGAAAGGGATCTTGGAGTCCTAGTGGACAACCATTTAAATAGGAGCCAGCTGTGTGCAGCAGCTGCCAAAAAAGCCAACGCAGTCCTAGGCTGCATCAACAGAGGGATAGAATCAAGAGCACGTGAAGTGTTAATACCACTTTATAAGGCCTTGGTAAGGCCACACTTGGAATACTGCATTCAGTTCTGGTCACCACGATGTAAAAAAGATGTGGAGACTCTAGAAAGAGTGCAGAGAAGAGCAACAAAGAGGATTAGGGGACTGGAGACTAAAACATATGAAGAACGGTTGCAGGAACTGGTTATGTCTAGTCTAATGAAAAGAAGGACTAGGGGAGACATGATAGCAGTCTTCCAATATCTCAGGGGTTGCCACAAAGAAGAGGGGGTCAGGCCATTCTCCAAAGCACCTGAAGGCAGGACAAGAAGAGATTAGATAACAATTTGTCTGAAATGGTATAGAGTTTCCTGTCTGACCAGCGGGTTGGACTGGAAGACCTCCAAAGTCCCTCTCAACTCTTCTCTTCTCTTCTCTTCTCTTCTATTCTATTCTATTCTATTCTATTCTATTCTATTCTAGTTCCCTCGGCTGGATGTCATAACTGTGTATGTTTCTTTGTGGTGGACCTAGAATTTTCTTCCCAGCCTCCAGTACACTACAGAGCAACTGATGAGGTCATACAACAATCATCCATTTTGATGACATGTTCCACCCATCTCAACTGGGCTCTGATAATCAACACTCATGGACTCTGCACACTCAAAAAAGAGGTTGAGACTTTGGAAAAAGTGCAAAGAAGAGCAACTAAGACAATTAAAGGCCTGGAAACTGAACCACATGAAGAACGGCTTCAGGATTTGGGTATGATCAGTCTAGCGAAAAGAAGGACGAGGGATGACCTGATAGCAGTCTTCCAGTATTTGAGAAGCTGCAATAAAGAAGAGGGGGTCAATTTATTCTCCAAAGCACCTGAAGGCGGGACAAGAAACAATGGTTGGAAACTAACCAAAGAGAGAAGCCACCTGGAATTAAGGAGAAATTTCCTAACAGTGACAACAATTCACCAGTGGAACAAGCAAAAGTCAATGGGGAAGTCAGTTTCATTTAACAGCCCTGTGGCTAACTTAACACCTGCAGTGATTCAATTTTAACAGTTGTGCCAAGAAAGGTCGTAAAATGGGACAAATGTCTCACTTAGCAACAAACGTTTTGGGCTCAATTGTGTCCGTACGTCGAGGACTAGCTGTGTGATGTGATTTCAATATTCAGTGGCAGTAAGATTTAATACCAAGCAATAGGAGATTTGCAAATCAAGGCTTGATCGTAAACTAAGCAGGAGTGTCAAACTCAAGGCCCATGGACCACATCTGGTCCGCGGGGCCGGCCTGGGAATAGCAAAGGACCAGCCTATGGTGCCTCTGCCAGCAAAAACAGGGCACAAGGGCAGCCATGTCTAGCCCCCGGCACCCCGTTTTGGCTGGCAGAGGGCTATCAAAACTGTTGAAACTTCAACTTTGTTGAAGTTTCAGCAAAGTATTACCGTAGTTTAAGGGTGTGCATCTTTACGTAGCCACATTATTGTAATGTTTTATTTCCTCCCCACAAAAGATTTCATTTTGTTTTTCAATTGAATTGGACACTTACATATTATACTGAAGATGGTGGAGGAAATCTGAAGTGTTTTATCTTGGTCTGATTTTATATCTCAAAAACCAGGCATTTTAACAGAGCTGTATAGACTTTCCATATCCACTGTATTGCCAGCTAGCTTTAAAATATTCACTCATTGCATTTTTACCCTATTAAGAACTCAAGAGTCTTGAGGTGGCTTTATAATCACCACAACACTTCTTAGATTCAGAGCAGACACCTTATGGGTACTTTAGGATTTTTATGGCTTTAAAAGGATTTGAACCCAGACCGCTCAGCAAGCCAATTGTTTGCTCCAATCTCTTGAACAGAGACTACAGGTGGTCCTTTATTCACTAGCAAATTATTATTTTGCTCTTTCATAGAAGGATGTACTATAGTGTAAGAGGCTAAGGGAAGCAAGTATACCTTTTTCATGACATGTGATTAAAAACAATTATTACTTATTGATCAAATTCATGACATGTGATTAAAACAATTAATCAGTGGAACAGAAGTTGCCTCCAGAAGTTGTGAATGCTCCAACACTGGATGTTTTTAAGAAGTTGGATATCCATTTGTCTGAAGTGGTGTAGGGTTTCCTGCCTAGGCAGGGGGTTGGACTAGAAGACCTCCAAGGTCCCTTCCAACTCTGTTATTCTAAATTCCTAATCAAAAAAAAAAGTCCTAAAAAGAAAACAAAGGGAGAGATGTTTCCCCTTTTGCATTTGGGCATGCAAGAAAGGGCAGGAAAAGAAAAGGGGAAAGAGGAAAGACAAAGAAAAAGAAGAAAAGATGGGAGGAGAGCATGGAAGGAAAAATAAGGAAAGAGGGGAAGGAAGAAGAAAGAAGAAGGAAGAGGGAAGGAAGAAGAAGGGAGGAAGGAAGGGGGAGAAAGGAAGGGGGAGAGGGAAGGAGGAAAGAAGGAAGAGAGAGGGAGGGAAGGAAGGAAGGAAGGAAGGAAGGAAGGAAGGAAGGAAGGAAGGAAGGAAGGAAGGAAGGAAGGAAGGAAGGAGATTATAATGAGAGTGAGGGAGGGTCTCAGGGAAGTGCTACCTTAGCACCTGGCCACCACAGGTGCCCCTGACACAAGTGACATCAAGCTACCACAGCCATACCCACCTCCGGCCGTGCTCCCCACCCCCAGCCATGGTGCATTTCTACCTGTTCAGACCAGTTCGCCCTAACCGGTAGTGGTTTGGCAGCCTGGGTCACTTTAACCAGCAGTGACCCAGGCCTGCCACGCTCCCAAACCGGTTGCCCGAGCCATTTATATACCGCTTCACAGTGCTTTTACAGCCCTCTCTAAGCAGTTTACAGAGTAAGCGTATTGCCCCCAACAATCTGGGTCCTCATTTTACTAACTTCCGAAGGACGGAACGTTGAGTCAACCTTGAGCAGGTCAGTGAGTAGAGAGAGGGAAGGAAGGAAAAAAAGAACAATAGTAATAGCACTTAGACTTATATACTGCTTCACGGTGGTTTACAGATGATAGATAGATAGATAGATAGATAGATAGATAGATAGATAGATAGATAGATAGATAGATAGATAGATAGATAGATAGATAGATGATAGATAGATAGATGATAGATAGATGATAGATAGATGATAGATAGATAGATAGATAGATAGATAGATAGATAGATAGATAGATAGATAGACAGACAGACAGACACAGACAGACAGACATGATAAGATAGATAGATAGATGATAGATAGATAGATAGATAGATAGATAGATAGATAGATAGATAGATGATAGATAGATAGATAGATAGATAGATAGATGACTGATGAATAGATAGATAGATAGATAGATAGATAGATAGATAGATAGATAGATAGATAGATAGATAGATAGATAGACAGACAGACAGACACAGACAGACAGACATGATAAGATAGATAGATAGATAGATAGATAGATAGATAGATAGATAGATAGATAGATAGTAGATAGATAGATAGATAGATAGATCAGACAGACAGACAGACAGACAGACAGACAGACAGACAGACAGACAGACGACAGAGGGTAGAGGGTAGAGGGTAGAGCAATAACAATAGGATTTATATTTCACTTCACAGTGTTTTCCAGCCCCCTCTAAGTGGTTTCCAGAACCAGCAAATTGCCCCCAACAATCTGGGTCCTCATTTTACCAACTTCAGAAGGAAGGATGGTTGGGTCAATCTTGAGCTGGTCAGGATCAAACTGCTGGCAGTGAGCAGAGAGAGGGTGGGTGGGTAGGTAGGTAGGTGGGTGGAAGGGAGGGAGGGAGGGAAAAAAGAACAATAGCAATAGGACTTAGACTTATATACTGCTCCCAAACCGGTTGCCCGAGTGGTGCCAATGGCCTCGCCATCTTGTCTTTCAGTTGTGCACATGCGCAGAGCAATTTTAATTGCACTGTGCATGCACAGGCCGAACCGGCAGTGAACGAACCGGCAGTAGTGCTTGCTGGAACCCACCCTTGCCCCCAGCCCGCCGAGGTGAAACACAACCTTGAGGCGGCCCTCAATGAAATTGAGTTTCACCCACTTGCTCTAAAGCAGTGTTTCTCACCCTTGTCAACTTGAAGACGTCTGGACTTCAACTCTCAGAATTCTCCAGCCAGCTGGCTGGGGAATTCTGGGAGTTGAAGTCCAGACGTCTTCAAGTTGACAAGGGTGCGAAACACTGCTTTAGAGCATTGACGGGGACAGCTATGGAATACTTCTACTGTCTCGATCTGAATCGCTGCGCTGCTTCCTTTCCCCGTGGCAGTTTTCCCGGCCTGTCAAGGTGAAATGGCCTGATGAACTGCAAGACAAGATGGAGCGCATCCCCTCTAGATCTTTACTTCAAACATTGACAGTGAGTTATGTTATCGCCGGTGCTCACAGTCAAGAGCCAAGGCAGGTCGCGCCTCCTTTACTCAGGGCTAGTTGTAACAGCGTAAACATACCTGTGGCTGTTTCGACGATAGCAGTCTGAGATGAAATTAACACAAATGTGGGAGATATGGCAAGATTTATTTGGGGAGCAACTCGAGGAGAGAGGAAAAGAGCATGGGGATTGTAAAAGCCACCTTCTCTCTTCCACGGACACCCTGCGCTCTCCAATACTCTGAACATGGACACATATAGAGATCAACCCAGTTTACTGTATATATCTATTTCTTTCTTTATCGTTTGGCATATCGCACATGAACTAGCAATCTATATTAACATTTCACCTACATGGATGGATGGATGGATGGATGGATGGATGGATGGATGGATGGATGGATGGATGGATGGATAGTTAGATAGATAGACAGACAGACAGACAGACAGACATGGGGAAGAGCAATAACAGTAGGATTTATATACCACTTCACAGTGCTTTACAGTGCTCTCTAAGCCCTCTCTAATTCTAATAAATTCCATAGAACATAGAATCATACGGTTGGGAGCGGCCTCAGAGGTCCTCTGGTCCAACTCTACTCAAGGCAGAAGACCTCGTACCCCTCAGATAAAGAGTTGTCCAATCTTTTCTTCAAAACCTCCAGTGACAGAGGTACCCACAAGCTATTTCATGAAGGACTATCCCCCTCAGGAAAATTCTCCTCAGTTCCAGGTTGCATCTCTCCTTAACAAAGTGGCCTCTCTTCCAAAGGAGCCCTTCGGTGTAATGGGACTCATGCAATTGCATTTCTCTGACATTCATACAAGCTGATCTTCCCTTCCACTGCCTCCCCTTACCCAAAGTTTGCTTTCCAAATCCCTTACCAAGACAGCTGGGCTGCTTCAGGAACATATCTGCCAATCGTTCTGCGCCTCCAGGGCTGGATTCTGACACTTGCTTGCTTTGCTGACGTTAAAAACTTACTTGGGAAAACACAGCTATCTCTTAAGTAATTAGAGTAATTAGAGTGATTATTTGCCAGCACTTAGCTGGGGCTGTGCACTGTGTCTACATCTTCATTACAGGACAGGTTCATTTCTGAGCAGGAAACCAATGCCAGTTCCTGAGTTGTCAGCAGGAGCTTAGAGCCATCTGGTGAGATTCCAAAAAATAGCAAGCAAGAAATGACAATTTCTTCGATAGTGGTGTAACTCTTGTCTCGTGGCAAGATGGCCCTGGCAAATTATCCCATGGTGAGTTGGCTACGGTAAGTTGTCTGTGAGTGATGGCTCTGCAGGCTAAAACATATGAAGAACGGTTGCAGGAACCAGACATAGCTAGTCTAGTGAAGAGAAGGACCAGGGGAGGCATGAGTCTTTCAATGCTTGAGGGGCTGCCACTGAGAGGAAAGAGTGAAGCTATTTTCCAAAGCATCCAAAGGCCAGAAAAGGAATAATGGATGGAAACTGACCAAGGAGAGATTCAACCTAGAAATAAGGAGAAATTTTCTGACAGTGAGAACAATCAACCCATGGAACAGAAGTTGCCTTCAGAAGTTGTGGGAGCTTCATCACTGGAAGCTTTCAAGAAGAGACTGGACTGCCATCTGTCAGAAATGGTGTAGGGTCTCCTGCTTGGATGGAGATTGGACTAGATGACCTACAAGGTCCCTTCCAACTCTGTTAATCTGAATCTATCTCAGATGATCAAAGGCCTGGAAGCTAAAACATACGATGAATGGCTGCAGGAACTGGGCATGGCTAGTCTAGTGAAGAGAAGGACCAGGGGAGATAGGAGAGCAGTCTTCCAAAATTTGAGGGGCTGCCACAGAGAGGAGGGGGTCAAGCTATTTTGCAAAGCACCTGAAGGCCAAACAAGGAATAATGGATGGAAATAAGGAGGAATTTTCTGACAGTGAGAACAACCAGCAATGGAACAGAAGTTGCCTTTGGAAGTTGTGGGAGCTTCATCCCTGGAAGCTTTCAAGAAGAGATTGGACTGCCATTTGTCAGAAATGGTGTAGGGTCTCCTGGTCTTGTGCAGAATAAAAAAAACAAGATGGCACCACCATAGGCACCGCCAAGAGAACTGCTTCAGGGGCGTGGCAGGCCAAATTACTACCTATTTGGTCGAACCGATCCAAACCAGTAGGATCCCACCTCTGACCTGTATATTTTTGTTATTTGTAAGATAGGCTGGTTTTATATGATAGGCTCATTCCTGACGGTGTAAAACTATGGTTTCTAAAATTAACCCAATTTCAGGGGTTTGCACGATGCACAGAAATGCAAACTAACTACAAAGGCCCTTTTGTGCTTAGCTAGCTTCTCTCTCCGTATCCGATGCAAATTTAATTATGGCGTGATTTTCTAGATTTCTCCAGTGTTGAAGTTCAGCTTCTTTCCAGGAAGACTCCTAACATTTGAGTCACTAGCAGCCAATCCCATTTCTCTCAGGCAACCTACTTCTGACAGCTGCACTGTCATTTCATGGATAAGCAAAAAAATTACTCTCCAGAGAGAAGGCTGCACTTTTAGATAATGCCTTAATAATGTGAAGATAGATTTTATGCTGCAAGGATGGCATAAGTTGTTCTTCAGACTTTAAAGGGGGTGGAGGAGGAGGAGGAGGAGGTCACCTTTACTCTTGTGCTAGAATTGTTTAAATTATTTATCTCCAGCAGCAAAAAAATATGTAAGCAAAAGAGGCTTGACCGAGGAGGAGGAGATGCTAGAAGTTCAGAAGTTGTTGGGTACAAATGAATCCCAACAGTTTTCTTTTTTAAGAAAATACTTTATTAAACAGTTGTTTTAAAAGAAGACAAAAAGAAAAAATATTTTTGCAATTTTTTTCTGTACAACATTTCCACCTCGGTATACATCCATTGCAAATGTACTTCTCCTCCCTTATTTCAGTGTATACATATTATACACGGTCCTTAATTTACAACCCTTCTTTCCACTTATACATGTTTGTTCATCTTTGCCTATACATTGTGAATTCCTAACTCCTGTGTCGTCTTCATTTAGTCCTTCCTTAAGCTTTACACCTGTCCTCTAGCCATTGGCACCCCTCGCTCCATCCCATCTAATATTCTGTTTCCTCCTTTTCTTTTCTTTCTTTTGTAAATTTGTCCATCTCTGGAATTCCAACAGTTTTCTAATTGCAGGGGGTAGGGGGAAAGATGCGTAGTCTATAAACAACCAAGCCCACTGGTTAGAGCAAACCGCTTATATGGCTTCCTAATCCATGATTTAAACTTGCCGAGTTGAAATCCATTTCTGCCAGCTTTTCACGAAAAGAGGAAACGGTGCATCCTGGAGTTTAAAAGCTTCTCGTGATCTGCCATGAGTTGGTTGGTTTAAGAGAATGAAAAAAAAAATCCATCAGGTTGTTTTGTGCATTGCATTCTCCTTGACTGAATGCCACAAAATTCTTACATGTTATCCAGGGGTGGTATACACTTACCTCTCCTATTGGTTCGCAAATGTGAGCACGCACCAGTGGTGGGTTTCAAATTTTTTTAGAACCTCTTCTGTAGGTGTGGCCTGCTTTGTGGGAGTGGCTTGTCGGCCATGTGACATTTATTAAATCAATAAATGATTGATTTAATTGTTAATTTTAATCTAATTTTTAAAATATTATTGTTAATATTAGTTGGGTTTGTTTTTGGATACTCTAATTTCCTTTTTAACTTTTGTAATATGTGTCTTTTTAATGTTGTACGCCGCCCTGAGTTCTTTGGGAGAAGGGCGGCATATAAATCCAATAAACAAACAAACAATAAACAGAGTGAGTGGGAGTGGCTTGCCAGCCATGTGACTGGTGGGCATGGCCAACTTGTAAAATGTGGTGAAACTCACTTAACAATGCTCTTGCTTAGCAACCAAAATGTTGGCTCAGAAACTCTGGCATTTGAAGCACGCAAGTTTTAAAGCTGTCAAGTTACAAGACCCTTGCACCCCTAACCCTTTAGGGAAAAAAAACCTCTTGGAGTGTTCAAACTTGACAGCTTTAAGACTTATGGACTTCGACTCCCAGAATTCCTCCTCCAGTTATGTTGGCTCAGGAACTCTGGCACCGAAGTGTGCAAGTCTTAAAGCTGTCAAGTTACAAGACCCTTGCACCCCTAACCCTTTAGGAAAAAAACCCAGGGGTGTTCAAACTTGGCAGCTTTAAGACTTGTGGACTTCAACTCCCAGAATTCCTCCTCCAGTCATGTTGGCTCAGGAACTCTGGCATTGAAGTGTGCAAGTCTTAAAGCTGTCAAGTTACAAGACCCTTGCACCCCTAACCCTTTAGGAAAAAAACCCAGGGGTGTTCAAACTTGACAGCTTTAAGACTTGTGGACTTCAACTCCCAGAATTCCTCTTCTCGCTCTTCATCTTGATGATGTGCGGATGGGTGGAGGGAAGGAGCTGGAACCGGTTCTAAACGGCACTGTAGATTTGTGGAACCTCTTCTATAGAAGAGGTTAGAACTGGCAGGAACCCACTCCTGGCCCACATGCTCACATCTTTTCTTTCCTAAGCCTGGAACAGACTTCTCTGTCATTGCATTCCATTGAACATGTAACTGTCATTTGGAGATGCTTGTAGAACTGTTGCATGTATACAGTTGCAAATGTTTGTTTGCTCAAGCAGCAAAACAAAGAAGAGGAAATCGGATCAACCAATCAGCATGCAGGCGAGCACTTCTGCTCAATGCACACCTGGGGTTTGGGAAATGTATGGGTTGGCCTGTACACCTCAACCCGTTTGCAGTGTTGGGATGCAGCAATGCTTCCGTGTAGCTGCAGGCAACTCTAAACCAAGCTTTAGAATGGCCAGTTCTAAAGAGACCATTGTTTAACCCCCAGTTGTCAGCTTCCTCGCTGTTAGTAAAATGATGCGGTTTCTTCCTCAAATCACAAAAAAGCATCTGGAAATAAAATGCCCCAAAGAACACAGGAAAATGTGGATCTAAAAAGGAAATACTTCAATTTCTAGATATTCTGCATTTCTATCCCCGTTATCGGAATAAATAACTCTTGCTAAAGAAAACTCTGTGAGTCACTTGCTTGGGGGGGGAGGGGGAAATGGCAGTTTAGTTTACAGCTGGGAAATTTCCTGCTTTGAGTTCTCCTCTCCCATGGATGCTTTTGATGATACAATGCCCTATAGATTCTACAAAGACATTTCCTTGTGATTCTCACCTTACAGGACTCTGAGCTCAAATTAATCATTCATGAATAAATAAATAAATAAATAAACAAACAAACAAACAAACAAACAAACACACATTAACAGAGTTGGAAGGGACCTTTTATGTCATCTAGTCCAACCCCCGCCCAGGCAGGAGACCTCACACCATTTCTGTCAGGTGGAAGTCCAGTCTCTTCTTGAAAGCTTCCAGTGATGAAGCTCCCACAACCTCTGAAGGCAACTTCTGTTCCATGGGTTGATTGTTCTCACTGTCAGAAAATGCCTCCTCATTTCCAGATTGAATCTCTTGTTCAGTTTCCATCCATTGTTCCTTGTCTGGCCTTCGGGTGCATTGGAAAATAGCTTGACCCCCTCCTCTCTGTGGCAGCCCCTAAAATATTGGAAGGCTGCTATCGTGTCTCTCCTGGTCCTTCTCTTCACTAGACTAGCCATGCCCAGTTCCTGCAACCGTTCATCGTATGTTTTAGCCGCCAGGCCTTTGATCATCTGAGATAGATTCAGATTAACAGAGTTGGAAGGGACTTTGTAGCTCATCTAGTCCCACGCCCCACCCAAGCAGGAGACCCTAACCCATTTCTGACGGAGGGCAGTCCAGTCTCTCCTTGAAAGCGTCCAGTGATGAAGCTCCCACAACTTCTGAAGGCAACTTCTGTTCCATTCGTTGATTGCTCTCACTGTCAGAAAATTTCTCATTATACAATTAATGATGATAGGGAAAAAAATGGACTGGAAATAGATTCCTTTAATGAATTCCTTTGAATTATTCTTTTCCAGTGAACTGAGTCACTGACTGTATCTATGCCCCCCTTCTATTACTTGCAACAATAGTTACTTATTCTATATTTATTGATGTATTGGAAACCAGGCAGGTCAGAGCCTCCGAAAGACTCCTCCACTTGTCAGAGGAATTGATCCTTGCTTCTCCCTTTGATTTACGTCTTTAATCAAGACCACTGAGCTGAAGACGCAGTCTGCAAAACAGAGATCATCGCAGCCTCCTTGCACAGCAATAGTTTTGCTAGCACCTGCCAGTCACCGAATGATTAAGGCTGCACGAGAGGCCCCATTAAGCAAGACCGGTGAAGTAGTCGATGACAGATCCTTCAAACTGGGAAATGGGTGATACCGTTTTGAACAATAATAATAATAAAAATTAACCAGTGGAGGCTGCTGTGTGGGTGAAGTGACTTAGCTTGACACCAGGCATAACTTCCATACTCTACAAGCCATCAACCAACTTCCATATGAATTCTCTTCTGCAGAAGATTGTTAAGACCTCAAGACCTTTTTTCCCCCCAAGGCACCTGAAGGCCAGACATGGAATAATGGATGGAAACTGACCAAGGAGAGATTCAACCTGGAAATAAGGAGGGATTTCCTGACAGTGAGAACAATCCACCCATAGAACAGAAGTTGCCTTCGGAGGTTGTGGGAGCTTCATCACTTGAGACTTTCAAGAAGAGACTAGACTGCCATCTGTCAGAAATGGTGTAGGGTTTCCTTCTTAGGGGGGGGGGGTTGGACTAGATGACCTACAAGGTCCCTTCCAACTCTGTTAATCTGTGAAAAAAAACCTGACAGGTAATCTGTTGGAGATGCTCCAGAGGACTCGTTCTAAAGTCTCTCGCAAGCCTATGGTTCTAAGATTCTAAATACTTTTTTATGATTTTATTAAATGTTATAGTTAAACTTACAAAAATGAATGCACACTGTAAAAAAGAAAAGAGTAAAATGAAACCTGAAAGTGGGGTGGGGAGAAAAATATAGAAAAAAAGTAGAAAATAAATAAGAATATAGCAAAGAAGTTATAAAATCTAGAGAAGAACCAGACGTAGTAGACCTTGGCCAATGGATCTCAATGGAAGGTGATACAATGAAGGAGACTGAATGGTGGATTAAATGTGATTGGCAGCAGACGTGGTATTCAGCAGGTTCTGACCAGTTCTGGAGAACCGGTAGCGGAAATTTTGAGTAGTTCAGAGAACCAGCACATACCACCTCTGACTGGCTCTGTCTCCATCTATTCTCTGCCTCCCGAGACCCAGCTGATCGGGAGGGAGTGGAGATTTTACAGTATCCTTCCCCTGCCATGCCTCCAAGCCACACCCACTGAGCCATGCCATGCCACGCCCACCAAGCCACGCTCACAGAACTGGTAGTAAAACTTTTGAATCCCACCACTAGTTAGCAGGCATTTGGCAAGCTAAGTGTAATTTTCAAGAACAAGTGGAACTGAAGAACTGAAAAGTTTTCGATCGGTGTGTGCTAACTTCTCTAACATATGCCAGTTAAACATGAGCACTGACCTCACAATTGATACAGAAGCTATGAGTGACGCAAAGAGCCATGGAAAGAGACATGCTCGACATCACAAGACAAGATAGAAGGACCTGAACATGGATTAGAAAACCAAGGAAAATAGGCGATGCGATCAAAAGAGTACAAGAAGAGACTGGGGAACCAGTTCAGGGGCATGGCAGGCCTGGGCTACTGCCAGTTCTAGTGACCCAGGCCACTATGCTACTACTGGTTTGGCCAAACTGATCTGAACCAGTAGGAACCCCACCCCCCACTGGTCTAGGAGATTCACTTCACTAGACTAGCCACGCAGAAGCAAAGCAGACCATAAATCACATGGCAACCAACCACATCCAGCTTTCCAAATCTTTGCTGCCACCCCCCACCCCACCCACCCCCAATTGGCCACTCCAGGTAGATACCTCAGACTTATCTAAAGCAACCAAATCACCTTCATCAGGCCGCTTAATTTTAGTAGCAGGCATAATGATAATGTATAGAGAGGGTATAAATAACCCTCACCCACCACTCCATGTGGTCACAATCTTAGTCCCAAAACCCAACTTTCATTCATACGGCTGTAAATTATGGTCATTCACAGTCCACAAGGCTTTGCAAACAGTCTGTGAAGGTGCCAACAGATGTCTGCTCGAGTTGCCAGAGTCTTTCAGGGGAATATTGATAAAGACCCGCCTTTAGCTCCCTTGAAACGCTGCCAGAGCACTAACTGCCAAATGCAGAGCAAAGGCCAAACTTAGCACAGAGTCAAACAGAACTTCTCAAAGCTTGAAGCGACCAGATGAACTAATTGCTTCCTGCAAAAGGTCTTATGGGAGGGGCCAATCATCTCCAAGCCTTACTCCCAAGTCAACCTTTTGGCAGCTCTGCACATGCACACACTGGGAACAGGCTCCCGTTGTTCTTCTGCCTCACTGATGTCAGACTCCGGAGGCAGCAAATAACTACCAGATGGCTCTGGCCCCCTCTCTGCCTCCAACGCAGAGCCCTCATCCAAGCCTTCTCCAGACTCCAGGACTGGCCCATGTTCATCCCCAACCTCCTCACTGTCTGAATCTGCTGCAAGGTCTGCTGGCCACTGGCGGGCCAGAATGGTTTCCAGTGTCTTTCTCCTCGCTTCGAACTGAACCAGATGGATATTTCTCCAAACGACATTTAGTTGTCTCTATTTGCATGGAAAATTTAGTTTGTTGAGCTAAGCCTTCTGCCCTAAAGGGAACTATAGCAGGATGTAACTTTAATTCAACTTTATTAAAGAAGATGTTGAGGTTGAAATAAATCAAACAGTTTCCCAAAGCTTCTGATCTGCTTACTGGACATTTGCTTCTAATGTCATATTTCAATCCTGTGGCAACCGCTTTAGACACACGAAATCTTTCCAAGTCTGATAGAAACTCAGGCTGTGTCAGCATGCACTGCATAAAGGTCGAGTTAATTTTAAAACAAATGCAAAGGCCACTTAGAACCTGCCACTGCTTCTGTCCCTGGGCTTTCAAAATAGCCCAATATAAACTTTTAACATTTGTTTTAGATCTGTCCCAGATTTTCTTTAGCCAGACCATTAATTCCTTTCAGTGAGATGTTTAATTTTCCTCCTTATCAAGCACAGCCAGTTTACTCCACCACAGCAATCGCCTTTTGATCTAGACAAAGTGTGTGCTAAGAAATGAGGAGGTGATAAGCCGCCTGGGAAATGATCAAAACCATCAAAAAGTGAAATTTGGAACATTTTGGACATGGGATGCGACACCCGGAAAAATATGCCATCCTTCACTTAATCCTCTCCAAGGAAAGATTAAAGGCAATGGAGGTCCAGGCAGAAGAAGGACTTCATGGCTTCAAAATCTAAGGGAGCAATTTGGACAAAACTCAGCAGCACTTTTTCGTGCGGCTGTTGACAAAAATAGGATCGCCAACACAATCGCCAACATCCGATGATGGATATGGCACAAGAAGAAGTATACCAACTGTGGCAGCTTCCATCTATTAGCCCATGGGACATCTTCAGTGGGCAATGCTTAACTTAGAATCACCATCATCATACCGAAAGTCTAATTCTTTCTTTGAGAAATGAAGGGCAAGAGTTCAAATCTCATTTCCTGGGGTTGGAAGAAGAGAAAAATAGAAAGAGAGAGGGAGAGATGTGTTGTTAAAAAAAAAAGCCGCAGTCAGAGTAAGGGTTAAAAAGGTAAAGATTCCCCTGACACTATGTGCTAGTCATTCCTGACTCTAGGGGGCAGTGCTCATCTCCGTTTCAAAGCCGAAGAGCCAGCGCTGTGCAAAGACGTCTCCGTGGTCATATGGCCGGCATGAGTAAATGCCAAAGGCGCATGGGAAAACGCTATTCCCTTCCCACCAAAGGTGGTTCCTGTTTTTCTTTTTCTTTTTAAGTAATTGTTTTTTGTTTTTTTATTTTCAAAACAAACACAACACATCCTTCTTTACATACTGTAGAAAGTGTATCTGTTGGTTACAAAAAGGCTTTCGTGCATCTCTTCCACAGTCAACAAACATTTCATATTAACTCAAGTATTTTAACTCAGATATGTATACATGTTACCATCATCATACCTCCATTTTCATTTGACTATATTTGTTTAAACGTCCTTCATCATAAAATATACCAAGATTTAATACATAACCACATACTGGCATTTCATTTACTATTTCTAAAATCTTCCAATAACATTAAATCCTTATGTCCTATTCTAGTTAAACCTCCATAATATTTAATAACAAAATTTTCTAATCCTCCTTTCCAAATCACTGTTTACAATTTACATCCAGTTTCCTTATGTTGTACCCATACCTATATATATATATATGTTGTTATCATTATCCCTCCTTTATTTGACTATATCCTGTATCATAACATTTCCCCGCTAATAATCAAGTCTTAACTGTATCTAACGTAGTTCTTTTTTATTAACTTTTATATATAATCCAAAAGGATTTCTAACCTTCCTTTCATGGGTACCATTCAATATTCATATCCAATCATTACTTATCATAACACTAGACATTGTATACATTATTACCATTATCAATTATTTATGTAACTATATCTATTGTCACTAAATTTCATTAAGTTTAACTAGTTTTAAATTATACACTTCCATCTATCAACCTGTATCTTTCCAGTAGCAAAACAGTCTCATATCTTCTGCCATTTGTGGTGTCAGTCCTCTAATCATCTCCTTAATCAACTTTGTATGGACTCCTCTTAGCAACTCCTTGCTTATAAAATCTCTCATGTAATTTCGATGCCCTTCTTTTGTTCCCTTAATCAGCTTATCTTTGATTGTCGGTAGTGTTATCAATGATATTGCTAATAAAATTTCTCTTTAAATCCATAAATTATTTTGTTTTTTCTTCTTCTGTATCTTGCCATCTGGGGTAGATTTCCCCTCCATTTAATTCCTCTTTCAGTATTCCACTCTTTCCATTTTCAGAGACAAACCAATCACCATAAATATCAGCAAATTTAATTTCTTTATATTCATTTTCCTCTTCGATTTTTAGGATTTTAGCCACCACTTTTTCCACTTGATAAACATATCCAACTTCATCATATTTTACTGTTAGATGCTCTAAGTCTTCCAACTTCTCTACCCTCTCATATGTGTTTGATAATTTCTGTATTTCTAAGAATATCTTTTGCAGACTTAAAGTTTCTTTCTGCTGTTGAAATTGTGCCATTATCTCCAGCTAACAAACACTGCTGCTCTAGCTTGGAAGGTTTTAACAAGATTAAGCATAGATTCACAATAACGTTTTATTTTCACCTTTCTCTGGTTAAAGATATACTTCAAAGGGACATCTGTATGCTTTTCTTCTTATCACTCTCTATAAACAAGCAGTGAGACCTTGGAAGTGCCAAGCCAGGATAATCAGTGAGAAAAGTAAGAGTGTTTTGTTTCCAATACACAAACCTCCAGCCTCCGAGTAGCAGTGTTATTGTTGCAATTTTCTTTGTTTCTTTTTGTATCATTTTTGTATTTCAAGTTAATAAAAAGTCCGATTCTTGAATGAGTTAGAAGAACACCCACAGTAATGAAAGAGGAGAATTTTAGTCCATAGGTTACAAAGAATAATAAATGAAAGAAAAATAGAAGAAGAAAACTTAGTCCATTCGTTTTAAAAGACTTGGATAAATTCCATCCATGAAGATAGCATTTAAAAAGTAAGATAACCCACTGTCCAAAACCATTCCAAACTTAATTCCGCCGCTTATTTCTTCTGTTCTCCAATTTAAATTAATTTTAAGTGTTTTATAGGCAGTCTCTTTTAAAACGGTAAAAATTCCACACCAGCTGGAAACACTTTCTCTTTCCGTATCCTTCCGTTTTGGAGCCGGCCCGACTTCATCAGCCTAATGGCTGGATTTTTTGTCGCCGGCTTGAAGAACTTCTCTTGGATCGATCAGGGACTTTGCAATGTCCCCTGAGATCAGCAAGACGTATTCTTCCTGTTCACTGTCTCTGCGGGATGCTTTAGGTCTGATTGGACGACCCAATGGCAAAAGTATCAGCTGCGATCTCAGAGCATCGAGACCGCACGTCCGTATCGTAACGATGTTGGCTCCTCCTCCCCTATTTTTCTATTTGCATTTTTAAGTGCTTTTCGAACTGCTAGGTTGGCAGAAGCTGGGATAAGTAACAGGAGCTCACTCTGTGATGCGGCAGTAGGGATTCAAACTGCTGAACTGCCAACCTTTCTGATCAAGAATCTTAGCATCTTAGCCACTGAGCCACCATGTCCCTTCTGAGCCACTAGGTCCCTTCTAGAATTGATTTTACTCAACATTCCAGTCACAAAAGGAGAGATGGTCAGAATTTCATGAAAACAAGGAATCCCATAATTTGCCCAACGAGGACATCATAGTTAACAGATTAACAGAGTTGGAAGGGACCTTATAGGTCATCTAGTCCAATCCCCTGCCCAAGCAGGAGACCCTACCCATTTCTGACAGATGGCAGTCCAGTCTCTTCTTGAAAGCCTCCAGGGATGAAGCTCCTACAACTTCCGAAGGCAACTTCTGTTCCACCGGTTGATTGTTCTCACTGTTAGGAAATCCTTATTTCTAGGTTGAATCTCTCCTTGTTCAGCTTCCATCCCTTATTCCTTGTCTGGCCTTCTCAGATGCTTTGGAAAATAGTTTGACCCCCTCCTCTCTGTGGTATCCCCTCAAATATTGGAAGACGGCTATCCTGTCTCCCCTGGTCCTTCTCTTCACTAGACTAGCCATGCCCAGTTCCTGCAACCATTCCTCATATTTTAGTCTCCAGGCCTTTGATCATCTTAGATCAGCGATGGCGAACCTTTTTTGGCTCCCATGCCATAAGTGGGGGGAGCGCAGGGGGGATCGTCTGCGGGCGTGCTGCACCCATAATGCAATGCGCTACCCCCAGTGCGCATGCGTGCACCACAGGCGTTCCCCCCCATTTTTACATGCTTTTTTCACCCTCCCCAGGCTCCAGAGGCTTTATAGGAGCCTGGGGAGGGCGAAAACAGCCTCCCCTGCCCCCCTGGATGCCCTCTGGAGGCTTCAGAGACTATCAGGAGGCCTCCCTGATGCCTTCGGAGTGCTCAAAATGACCCTCTGAGCAAACCGGAAGTCACTTCCGGATTGCTTGGAGCATCGTTTTGAGCGCTCCGGAGGCTTCAGGGACCGTCCGGAGGCCTCCCTGATGCCTTCGGAGCGCTCAAAACGACCCTCCGAGCTCAGAGAGTCATTTTAAGCACTCCAAAGGCTTCAGGGACCGTCAGGAGGCTTCCCTGAAGCCTCCGGAGCAGTCAAAACGACTCTCTGAGCAAACCGGAAGTCCAGTTCCCGAACTTCCGGTTTGCCTGTAGGGCTGGTTTTGTTGCGCTCCGGAGGCTTTACAGAAGCTCATGAAGCCTCCGGAGGGCCTCAGGAGGGGTGGGGGACGCTCTTTTCACCCTCCCCAGGCTTCTATAAAGGCTCTGGAGTGGGGAGGGCAAAAAATGGCTTTCGAAAAGGGTGAAGTCAGCTGGCCAGCGCGTGCATGTGCGCTGGCCAGCTGACAGGGCAGCGCCTCGCGTGCCCTGACAAATGGCTCCGTGTGCCACCTGTGGCACGTGTGCCATAGGTTCACCATCACTGACCTATATGTTGGACTCAATTGTGGTCATAACTTAAGGACTACCTGCATTTCTAAAAATTCTTCATTTTATTTCTTATGACTGGCAAAAGCTATAGATTTGCTTTAATCACTAGAATTGTCTTGATTTTTGCAAGATTTTCATTTTTGGCTAAAGGTGTAATTTTGGAGAGGAAAATAGGCAATAAAATATAAGCTCCGGAAACTTGTCAGTGACGGTGGAGATTTAAACAAACATGTTTTTATGTAAATTAAAAAATGCCGCCTCAGCTGTTTAGTACTTCAGCATGATATATAACTATAAAAGAGTTACCATCTGTGAAATAGTATCCAGCAACACATAATAATAACGTTTTATTTTCATCTGTCTGAATTGCATTTTGCCTGCTCAGCAAATTTCATCTATTATCTGGACCTAGTTATTCCCTTTTCCATCGCAATTCTTTCGCTTTCGATCGATAACGTTCCCGCTTGGAAAAAAAAAACCTTGCTGCTCCTTTGAGCTCTCTCTGCATGAAGGGTTTTTTGTAACGTTCATTTGAAGTTTCCAAATTGGGATTCGCCGTTGCATAATTGAACTGAAGCTGTTTTGGGTTATTATCATTTTTGCAGAAATTTGAAAGCAGGATATTATAATTAGGGCTTCCGGTTGTATTTAAATTTATGAAATTTCTTGTGTTTTTTTTCTTTGAAGACATTTTCGCTTCTCAGGTGACCCTGAGGACACAGAAAAACCTCCAAGTGGCCTCAAGGACCCTCTAAAAGGATGCAAATGACCAGATGTCTGCAAGGAATATAAATCCTTCCATTCCCCACCATCCAGTCAGAGCTGAAGAAGCTTCTTGGATGAGAAGTGAAATGCCTTCAAAAGAAAAAAACAAGAAAGTCCAGTTGCCTCCTGAAAAAGCACCTTTGGGACAACGAAGACCTGGCTGACTCAGAATCTCTGCAGACTTTTAGCTATGCAGTTTGGGATGAAGACCCTTGGAATGGGGTGGGATTAGGAATGGATTTCCAGAGAGAAAAACCACATCAACCATTAGCACTGCTCAGGTGACCCCCCTGAGGACACAGAGAAACCTCCAAGTGGCCTCAATGGACTCTCTTAAAAGAAAGCAAATGACCAGCTGTCTGCAAGGAGTATCAATCCTTCCCCTGTGACACGTCAAGGCGGCAATCGGCAGCAAGGGGCTGTGGCGATCCCAGCAGCCTGGAATGGATCTAAAATGCAACATTCAAAGCTGAAAACGTGAGGAATGGAGGCCAAAAACGCAAGGCAAGGACGCGGTGATGGTCTGTGGCAATCCATGCAGCCTGGAAAAGCTCATTGGGGGTATTCTGGGAGGCCGATCCACCTGCCAATCAACTGCTCGTGCTGAATCAGGCTGCAATAATGTGCTGAATCTGACCAGGGTGTTTGCTGTTTGCTGCAAGGACATTAGCTAGATGTCTACTGATGGATGCTGGTAAGCAGAGACAGATTTTTTTTTCTTGTTTTCCTCCCCAAAAACTAAGGTGCATCTTATACTCCAGAGCATCTTATACTCCGAAAAATGCAGTATTTTCCAAAGCACCAGAAGGCAAAACAAGAGGCAACAGATGAAAATTAACCAAGGAGTGAAGAAGGCAGTACTGCAAGCTACATCTGCTGACTGCCGGCTACCAGCAGTTCGGCAGTTCGAATCTCACCAGGCTCAAGGTTGACTCAGCCTTCCCTCCTTCCAAGGTGGAAGGAGGGTAAAATGAGGACCCAGATTGTTGGGGCAAGAGGCTGGCTCTGTAAACCGCTTAGAGTGGGCTGTATAAGCACTATGAAGCGGTATATAAGTCTAAGTGCTATTGCTTTTCCTTTCTCTCTCACTCTCCTTCCTTCCTTCCTTTCTTCCTTCCCGCTTGTTTGCTTTCTCATTCTCCTTCCTGGTGGCACAGTGGTTAGAATGCAGTATTGCAGGCTGACTCTGCCAACTTTCAGCAGTTCGATCCTGATGGGGCTCAAAGTTGATTCAGCCTTCCTTCCTTCCGAGGTGGGTAAAATGAGGACCCAGATTATTGGGGGCAAGAGGCTGACTCTGTAAAGTACTTAGAGAGGACCATATAAGCACCGTGAAGCAGTATATAAGTCTAACTGCTACTGCTGCTACCATCCAAAATCATGTGCTGTGTTTCCTTTACGGAAAAACAGAAGTTAACAAGAACAGCTAAATAGATCAAAAAAAGAAAGCAAAAAAAAAAAAGATAAAATCCAGCAGGGGGTTGAAATAAATCAGCAATCGGCCAGACGATCAGCATTTAAAGATAAAGAACAAAGCAAAAAAATGGTTATAACCCTTATGAGAACATTCTGATAGGAAGAGGGGGATTTTTTTAAAAAAATGTGCATTTCTGGCTGCCCCCACAGGAAACTGCAATCTTCAAGATCCCACCTCCCGTGTGAGCCCACAGCAGGGGTGAAATGCTACGGGTTCAAGCTGGTTCACCCGAATCGGTAGTCAGCTGTGCAACAATCAGCAGTGCCATCATTGGAGCTTTTAAAAAACTTTTTAAAGCATTTTTTTACTACCTATTCACCTGAACCAGTAGTAAAAAAATGCTAAAAAATGTTCCCGACAATCGGCTAGGCAACAATCAGCTGTGCCTGATTGTCTGTGATGTCCCTGCTTGTTGCAGGGAGCATTTTGTGTGAAGTCCAGCTGCTTTTACATTGTGTGTGAGTCAGTTGTGCAGCTTTTGTGTTATTTTTGTGCGATCGTTGGTTTTTGAGCTCTCTGTGACTCTGTGAGGTTCCTGCTTGTTGCAGGGGGGCGTTTTGTGTGAAATCCAGCTGCGTTTACATTGTGTGTAAGTCAGTGCTGCCGCCACACCCACCCAGTCACATGACTGCCAAGTTACACCCACCAAGCCACGCCCACAGAACCGGTAGGGATTATTTTTTTTGAATTTCACCACTGGCCCACAGCTGTCCAAAAATCATTTTGGGTCATTCCTAAGCGCCCCCATTCAAATCCAGGGAGCAATGCCTTGGCAGCAAAAACAGCAAATCATTGGCAGGAGAGTAAAATTTCCCTACCAGGAAGCAGCCATCTTTGGGAGAGGAGACTTGTCCAACTGACAAGCTCTTTAAGAAGATGTTGGATAGCCATCTGTCTGAAACGGTATAGGGTTTCCTGCCTAGGCAGGGGGTTGGACTAGAAGACCTCCAAGGTCCCTTCCAACTCTACTATTGTATTGTACTGTATTGTATTGAGTGCCTTTAACCACTGAGCCACCATGCCCCTGTTCTTTGTATACATTCGGCTTTTCAAGCTCAGGAGAGACACGGAGAAACGATCCATTTCATTCTACGCCCTGGGGATCACAAAGGCTCTTTCCTTCCAGCCTGTCAACATACACTGGTTTAAAGAAAATATCCTTTTCAGCTTAACCTAGTTCACAAACATTTCCATCTGCAAACGAACAAACAAAAGAGTAATTACCATTTTGCAAACAGCTTTATAAAATTTTAGAGCAGGGAGGAGAAATCCCCTCTTAGCTACTATTTCCTGTCTGAGATAGTAAGTGAAAGACACTGCTCTCAACCAGCTGAGCTTACGGTTGGATCTCAGGCAGATTTGTTTACTTGAATTAAATCCATAAGCACGTGTATCCAGAGGTGGGATTCAGCTCGTTTGGACCGGTTTGAGTGAACCGTTTGTTAAAATTCTGCCCAGTTCAGCAAATCGGCTAATCACACCACTGGCTGGCCCCACCCCGACCCATTTTTCAGGTCATTTTTCACTGAAAAATGGGTGAAAATGAGTGGGGGCAGGGCCAGCCAGTGGGGGGATTAGCCCGAATCAATCAGAATTGCTGATTCCCATCTCTGCATTTGAGGCAAGTAGCCGAGAGGTGTGATGAGTGATGTTGAGTTGGCCACACCCACCCAGTCACACCCGGCCATGCCTACCCATCCAGCCAATGGTCCTGGTTGCTAAGAAACTGGAAGAAACAGAAATATTCCTCCTGCATTTCCCCCAAAGTAAAACTGACATCCATTGAAATGGAGGTATAGGAGTGATAGCACTTTCAGTTTCACTTATTTTATTGCCATCCTATTTTGCTTTAGTTTAGTTTAGGGGCACTGTGATTAAGGACGATCGTAAATATGAATGTTTCCTCACAGGGAGCAAATTAGATTCAAATTAGATTCAGATTGGAGATTTTTCTTTCTTTTCTTTTTAGCAGAAAGTTAGCTGCATGTTTCCTTCCAAAGCAACTTATTCCAAGCACAAAAAGATTATCCTGCATTTTTTCTACCAATTATTCAATTTGATGAAATAGAAATTGGAGAAAAAGTTTCAGACAAGGTTCCATGAGAAGAGTTATTTAGTGGAGATATTTTTAAATCTATCATCTGTCTTTCATCTATCATCTATCTATCTATTTATTTAGCTATCTATCTATCTATCTATCTATCATCTATTTTCTATCAGCTGTCTGTCTGTCTATCATCTATCTAGCTATCTATCATCTGTCTGTGTCTATCCTCTATCTAGCTATCTATATCTATCTATCTATTATCTATATATCTTTCATCTATATCTTCTATCTGTGTCTGTCTATCATCTACCTAGCTATCTATTTATCATCTATCATCTGTCTGTCTGTCTGTCTGTATGTGTATCATCTTTCTATCTGTCTGTCTGTCTATCTATCTATCTATCTATCTATCTATCTAATCTATAACCATCTATCTATCTATCTATCATCTATCTATCTATTATCTATATATCTATCATCTATATCTTCTATCTGTGTCTATCATCTACCTATCTATTTATCATCTAATCTATCTATATCTATCTATCTATCTATCTATCTATCTATCTATCATTTATCTATCTATTATCTATATATCTATCATCTATATCTTCTATCTGTGTCTGTCTATCATCTACCTATCTATCTATCTATCTATCTATCTATCTATCTATCTATCTATCTATCATTTATCTATCTATTATCTATATATCTATCATCTATATCTTCTATCTGTGTCTGTCTATCATCTACCTATCTATTTATCATCTATCTATCATCTATCTATCTCTAGCTATCTAATCTATATCCATCCATCCATCCATCCATGTACGTATGTATGTATGAATGTATCTATCATCTATCTATCACCTGTCTGTCTGTCTATCATCTATCTATTTATCATCTATCTAGCTATCATCTGTCTGTGTCTATCATATAGATAGATAGATGATAGATAGATAGATAGATAGATAGATAGATAGATAGATAGATAATAGATAGATAGATGATAGATAGATACATAGATAGATACATAGATACATAGATACATAGATAGATATAAATAAGAGAGATAGAGAGGGATAGATAGATAGATAGATAGATAGATAGATAGATAGATAGATAGATAGATAGATAGATAGACAGACAGACAGACAGACAGACAGACAGACAGACAGACAGACAGACAGACAGACAGACAGACAGACAGACAGACAGACAGACAGCTGTCATCTATCCATCTAGCTATCTAATCTAATCTAAGGTCAAGATTTTTGATTTTATTTCAACACTAGCCACAAGAGGGAGCATAAGACTAACATTTAAGGACTACAGTATTTCAACATTAAATACAAGAAGTAGCAAAAAAATCATTTTTTAAAAGAAGGAACCCAAAAGAGATAGCATTGGAAAGAATGTTTTAAAAATTAAAAGTACATAAGCCAATTTTAAAATATTTTTATATATAAGTATAATCTTTATTGTCATTGCACTTAAATACAACGAAATTGGTTTTAACCTCACTGGTGCAAAATTATAACAAACAAAGAAAAAGAAAAAAAACTAGCGTGTGGCATGGAGTGATTGTGGTTGTGTTTAAAAGTCTGACAGCCCAAGGATAGAAACTATCTTTAAGTCTGTTTGTTCGGCTGGCTATACTTTGATGCCTTCTGCCCAATGGTAGAAGTGTGAAGAGACACTGATCATCTCTGAGTATCTTCCTTACTCTGCTAAAGCAGCGAGATCTGGCGATGTCATCCAGTGGTGTCAGAGAGGGCAACCAATGGTTTCTTGTGCCGAATTGATCACTCTCTGTAGAGCCTTCCTGTCCGCAGCTGTTAAACCAACATACCATACTATGTGAGGACACTTTCTATGGTGGACTGATAGAAAGAGGTCATCAGCCGTTATTCCACCTGATTTTTTCGCAGGACTCTAAGGAAATGAAGTCTCTGTTGGGCCTTTCCAATCCCCAGAGACATGTTGTTTTTCCAGGTGAGATCTTGACTAATAAGCACCCCCAAGAATTTAAAAGAGGAAACCCTCTCCACGCAGCCCCCCTCGATATACAGCTGGGCAGGCTCCTCTCTGTGCTTCTGGAAATCCAGCACCATCTCCTTTGTCTTACTAGTATTTACAATACAATACAATAATATAATATAATAGCAGAGTTGGAAGGGACCTTGGAGGTCTTCTAGTCCAACCCCCTGCCTAGGCAGGAAACCCTATACCGTTTCAGGCAAATGGCTATCCAACATCTTCTTAAAGACTTCCAGTGTTGGGGCATTCACAACTTCTGGAGGCAATTTCTGTTCCACTGATTAATTGTTCTCACTGTCAGGGAATGTCTCCTCAGTTCTAAGTTGCTTCTCTCCTTGATTAGTTTCCACCCATTGCTTCTTGTTCTACCCTGAGGTGCCTTGGAGAATAGTTTGATTCCCTCCTCTTTATATTTAGATGTAAGTTGTTTCTTGAGCATCATGCGAATACCTTCTGGACTTCTTCCCTGTATGCTGATTCGTCCCCTCCAGTTATGAGACCCAGCACTGTTGCGTCGTCTGCAAACTTTATGATGATGTTGGATGGATCAGAGGATATGCAGTCAAATGTATACAGCGACTACAGGTAGGGGCTGAGCACACAGCCCTGAGGGGAGCCTGTGCTGAGCTTCAGCATGGAAGATGTAAAGGACCCAACCCTTACTATTTGTGGACGATCCGTCAGGAAGTCTTTGACCCATTCACAAGTGAGGGGAGGGAAATTCAGGTCAACTTTTCAATGAGAAATCCTGGTAAGATGGTGTTAAAGGCCAAGCTATAGTCTATAAAAAGCATTCTGACATAATTCTCAGATTTTCTCAAGGTGGCTCAGTGCAATATGTAGAGCCGTGGTGACGGCGTCCCCTGTCGACCTGTTGCTTTTATAAGCAAACTGGTGTAGGACCAGCCTCTCAAAGCACTTCATCATTAAAAATGTCAGTGCAATGGGTCTGTAGTCATTCAAGCTTTTTATGGCTGCTTTCTTCGGAACTAGGATAATTGTGGCTGCTTTCAAGCATGATGGGACTCTAGCCTGTTACAGGGAGAGGTTAAAAATCCTTGTCAGGACCCCTGTTAATTGGTCAGCACAGGTTCTTACCACTTTCCCCAACACCCCGTCTGGACCTGCAGCTTTGTTGGGATTTACAGCCTTCAGCTCAGCTCTCACTTGATGTCCATCCAGGGTGAGTGGCTGGAGGTCAGAGGCCCTTTGGGCTAGAGCCACAGAGACTGATCTTTTGACCTCAAAGCGGGTGAAGAAGCTATTTAGCTCCTCTACTAGCAGGGCATTAGCATTGGCTATTTCTTTCGTATTGCCCTTATAGTTGGTTAGGTGTTGTAGCCCCTGCCACATCTGTCTTGAGTTATTATCTTCCAGATACTTCTCTACCTTTTGTTTCTATTTCTGTTTAGCCACCTTAATGCCTCTTCTCAAGCTTGCCCTGGCTTCATTGTATTTATCTTCGTTTCCTGCCTTGAAGGTGGAGTTTCGGGCTCTCAGAAGTGATTGTACCTCTGCTGACATGCAGGGTTTACAATTATTGTAAACTCTGATGCACTTATTCACTGTTACATTGTCTGTGCATGTTTTAATGTATGAGAGTACAGTGTCAGTGAATTCTTGCAGCTCCAAATCTTCAAATATACTCCACTCGGTAGTCTCAAAGCAGCCCTGCAATTGGCAGAGTGCTCCCTCCGGCCAGATTTTGACAGTTTTCAAGACTGGCCATATCCTTTTCCTAAGGGGGATATACTTTGGGCACAGTAGCAGAGAGATGTGGTCAGACGTACCCAGATGGGAGAGAGAGAGATTGCTCTCTATCTCTGTCTTAAGTTTGAGTACATATGGTCTAGAGTATTCTTACCTCTGGTGGTACACTGCACATACTGCACAAACTTAGAGAGAACAGACTTTACACTGGCTTGATTAAAATCCCCAGCCACGATAAAAATAAATGCAAACTGTATGTTGGTGACCCTGTTTGCATTTAAATTTTACTTCAACACTAGCCACAAGAGGGAGCAAAAGACCACCTTTTAAGAATTGAAATACCGTGTGTGTGTGTGTGTGTGTGTGTGTGTAATATATACACACACACACATACATACATACATACATACATACATACATACATACATACATACATACACATATACATATACATTACATATATATTAAAAAGGATTGAAATACTAACATTTTTATTTTTCAGTAAAGAATAAGTTTTAAATCTTAAATCTCAATTCCCTTTTGCAAACTTCTGACAAGCAAACGGGGAAACCAGATTCACTCAACGACTGTGTTGCTAATTTAAGAACTGCAGTGATTCGCTTAACAAATGTGGCAATAGAAGTCGTAAAATGGGACAAAGCTCACTTAAAAAGCATCTTGCTTTGCAACAAAAATTTTGGGCTCAATTGTAGTCATAGGTTGATGATTAAGAGAATATACATGGACATGAGCTTCACCGGGACAACTTAACCATCCGATTTAATTATTTAAAAGAAATTTAAAAAATTCTTTGATATTAGTGTAACTCTTGTCCCACAGTCAGTTAGCTGTGGCGAGTTTGCCACAGCAAATTGTCATAGACATATTCTTGGTTGCTTCCATCCTTGATTAGTTTCCATCCATTTTTTTTCTTGTCTAAGTAAGTTGGCCCCGTCTTCCTTTTGACAATCCTTCAATTTAACAGAGGGATACAATCAAGATCAAATGAGATACTAATACCACTCTATAAAGCCTTAGTAAGACCACACCTAAAGGACTGCATCCAGTTTTGGTCACCACACTATAAAAAAGATGTTGAGACTCCGGAAAGAGTGCAGAGAAGAGCAACCAAGATGATGAGGGGACTGGAGGCCAAAACATATGAAGAACGGTTGTAGGAACTGGCCCTGGCTAGTCTAGAGAAGAGAAGGACCAGGGGAGACAGGATAGAAGTCTTCCAATACTTGAGGGGCTGCCACAGAGAGGAGTAAGGGTCAAGCTGTTTTCCAAGGCACCCGAAGGCCAGACAAGGAATAATGGATGGAAACTGATCAAGGAGAGATTCAACCTGGAAATAAGGTTAAATTTCTTGACAAAGAGAACAATCAACCCATGGAACAGAAGTTGTGGGAGCTTCATCCCTGGAGTCTTTCAAGAAGAGACTGGATTGCCATCTATCAGAAATGGTGTAGGGTCGGTTTGGGTGCGGGGTTGGACTAGACGACCTACAAGGTCCCTTCCAACTCTGTTAATTTGTAAATTCTGTAAGTATTGGAAGACTGACGTCACGTCACTCTTAGTCCTTTCTTTCACTAGACTGGATATACCCAATTCCTGTAACCGTTCTTCTTCTGTTTTAGCTTCAAAGGGCTTAATCATTTTTGTTGCCCTTCTCTGAACTCTTCCCAAAGTCTCAACATCTTTTTCATATTGCGGTGACCAAAACTGGATGCAGTATTGTAAGTGTGGTCTTACCAAGGCTTTGTAGAAGGTCTAGTACTTCACCTGATCTTGATTCTATGCCTCTGTTTAGACAACCCAAGATTGTGTTGACTTTTTTGGCTGCTGCCACACACGGCTGGCTCATATTTAAGTGATTGTCCACCAGGACCCCAAGGTCCCTCTCACAGTTACTACTGTTGAAGCCAGGTTTGTTGATTCTCTCCTCACCTCAGATCGAAAGGCCCTGATCCTTTTAGAACACGGGTGTCAAGCTAATGGCCTGTGGGCCGGATGCGTCACGCACAGGCCACACCCACCCCAGCTCTGCGAAGGGGGGGGAAACGTCATGAAACGTCACATGACGGCAACATGATTCTGCAAGTTTGACGCCCTTCCTTTGGAAGAATGCATCTGGTGAATCCAAAGCACCGTGAGCCAGGTTTCTCTGGACACGTGCATCGGAGGTAGCATTCTACCGGTTCGCACCGGTTTGGGCCAACTGGTCGTGGCGATGCGCGAGGCTCCTCCCACCCACCCAGACATCATCACGGACCTTTTGCACATGCTCCCGCTAGCGAACCATCAGTGAAGATAAGAGGATACCATTACTGACATGCTGTTAGGGTTCTAAATACCATGCAGAAATAAATCATTGTCCAAGGCAAAACATCCTTAAAGTCCAATTTATTCTACAGGCAAGTTAGCACCTCTATGGAATTCCAACTCTGAATTGCATCCTGGAATTCCACCCAGTTGAAAGTTCATGATCTTATCCCCACACCCACAAATCCATCACATGTTCCACTCATCATCTTCCACGCTGGCATCTACACCCCTCTGCTTCCGGTCAGGTGTCGAGGTGCGGAGACAAAAGATGACCTTGAGCTTCTATGAAAGAATGACAACATACATTCTACAATCCTACTCCTTTCTATTCCCCCCTCCCAACTACTACACTAATGAAACAGCATAGAAAACTATAAGAAAGTGTGGCAGGCCAAAGATCCTAAAAAGAACATAACTACAGGCCTGACACATGCATTTACAGTAAGGACGAATGGCTGATAAAGCATTGATGCTCCCTTTCGCTTCCAATAGGAAATAATCCATTTGGTGATGATCAGGGCTCCGTCTCCAGCAGGACGATGACTTTAAAAAGAATTTCATGCTCTGGAGAGTTGGCTGAAGAAGCAGCAAAATAAAACAAAACAAAAGCTTCGCTCTGTAAAGCGAATTCCACGCTGTTTCTATTATTTTGTGCTCTGCACAAATTACTCTTTATCTTTTAGTGAGTTTTTTTTTTCCTTCCCCCCGCAACACTTTCCAAAGCTAGAGAGTTTCCTCCTGCCACACACACCCTGTTCTAAATTCATAGCAGCGCCATCTCCTATTTTGATGGATACGCATGAACAGATATTTCCAAAAGGTTGCAGGGATGTGAGCATGAAGTTGGCTGGTTTATTTCTTTCCAGGCTGCGAGGCAGAAGTAAGTGGAAAGAAATAAGCCTGGCCTGAGGCAATTTGCTGGGCTCCTTACGGGCAGAGAGGAGCAGAATCTAGAGAGCTGCCTCGGCGCCAATCTTAGCATTACTGAGACTCATCGGGGCATTCTGGGATTGTGGGGCAACGTATCCTATCGCGTATTCCACCAGGGTGTCAAACAGAGATGGGTTCCTATCAGTTTGGATCGATTCAGCTGAATAGGTAGTCACTTGGCCTGCCACGCCCCAAACTAGTACTCTCGGTAGCGGCGTAGTTGCCACCATCTTATTTTTTAGTACATGTAGCATGCATTAAGCATGCATGCGCAGTGCGTTCCTAAGCAAACCGGCTGTAGCAGCAGCCAGAACTTTCCCCCCACCCCCCAGTGTTGAATTCAGTTTCATTGAGGGCCACATCAGGATTGTGTTTGACCCCGGGGGAGGGGAGTGTGGAGTGGGCGTGGCCAGGGTGGGGGTGGCCAGCTCAACATCACTTCTGTCGGAGGAGGGGGGGCTCTGACAAGCTCTGTTTTTGGCTGCGATGGGCTCCGGCAGCCCTCTGCCAATGAAAATGGAGCTTGGGAGGGCAGGATACGGCCCTCCCGGGGTCCATTTTAGCTGGCAGAGGCATCATGAGCCACTCCTTTGCTGTTTCCAGGGCAGCCCCGTGGGCCAGATCCCATGGTGAAATCTAATTTTTTTTACTACTGGTTCTGTTGGTGTGGCTTGATGGGGGGGGGGTCATGTGACTGGGTGGGCATGGCTATGTTGTCATGTAACTGGGGGATCAAAAGACAGAAACTCACAATGTCCTACTGGAGCAGGGTTGGACTAGATGACCTCCAGGTCCCTTCCAGCCCTGGATTATCCTCTGAAGCTGCTTCTAGTGCCAGGTTTGTAGTCCTTCCTTCCTCTCCTTTTTTCCCCCCTTCCCTATCTTTTTTCTTCCTGCCTGCCTTCCTTTCTTTCTTCCTTTCTTTCTTTCTTTCTTTCTTTCTTTCTTTCTTTCTTTCTTTCTTTCTTTCTTTCTTTCTTTCTTTCTCAGCACCCCTCACACACACACACACACACACACACACCGTTTTTGGCCTAGCAGGCCTCAGGGAAGCAAAAACAGACACCCACCCCCACTACCACACCCCCGGAGAATCTGTAGTAAAAAAAAATGCTTAAAAGGTTTTTTAAGAATAGTTCCAAAGCTCAGCTCTGCGACATGCAATTGCCAGAACGGTTTTTAAAAACTTTTTAAAGTATTTTTTACTACTGGTTCAGGCAAACTGGTCCAAACTGGTAGTATTTCACCCCCCCATGGCCAGATCTAAGCACCCGCAGACCAGATCCTGCCCCTGGGCCTTGAGTTTGACACCCCTGTACTAGACCATGAAATATTAGATGTAGGCACCTATGTCTGCAAAGAACCTCTTGTACATCAATAGGATTTGGATCTAGATGAGACAAGGAGCTTCAGGACATGAAAAGGCAAACAGCACATTTGCCATTTTAGGGGCAAATCTAGGGGTGACATGATAGCAGGATTCCAGTATATTTGAGGGGCTGCCACAGAGAGGAAGGGGTCAACCAATTTTCCAAAGCACCAGAAGGCCAGACAAGAAGCAACGGATGGAAACTGACCAAGGAAAGATTCAAACCTAGAACTAGGGAGGAATTTTCTGAGAGTGAGAACAATCCACCCATGGAACAGAAGTTGCCTTCGGAACTTGTGGGAGCTTCATCCCTGGAGGCTTTCAAGAAGAGACTGGACTGCCATCTGGAAGAAATGGTGTAGGGACTCCTACCTGAGTGGGGGGTTGGACTAGATGACCTATAAGGTCCCTTCCAACTCTGTTAATCTGTTAACCACTCTACAAAGCCTTAGTAAGACCACATCTATAATCCTGCATCCAGTTTTGGTCACCAGACTATAAAAAAGATGTTGAGTAAGACTCTAGAAAGAATGCAGAGAAGAGCAATCAGGATGATGAGGGGACTGGAGGCTAAAACATACGATGAACGGTTGCAGTAACTGGGCATGGCTAATCTAGTGAAGAGAAGGACAAGGGGAGACAGGAGAGCAGCCTTCCAATATTTGAGGGACTGCCACAGAGCAGAGGGGGTCAACCTATTTTCCAAAGGACCTGAAGGCCAAACAAGGAATAATGGATGGAAACTGAACAAGGAGAGATTCAACCTGGAAATAAGGAGGAACTTTCTGACATAACAATCAGCCAGTGGAACAGAAGTTGCCTTCGGAAGTTGTGGGAGCTTCATCACTGGTGGCTTTCAAGAAGAGACTGGACTGCCATCTGTCAGGGATGGTGTAGGGTCTCCTGCTTGGGTGGCAATGGCAGCAGCCCACCCACCTCTGATTTTGACATACAATCCATCCCATGGACATCACTACGTCTATCCTAACTTCTGTTCTATGTCATCATGACACACTGCAGAGAAAGGAAGGAAGAAAACCAGTGCATTTTACTCATCATGAGTCGTGGTGGTGCCATGGTTAATTCTTCTTAAAAATTGCATCAAACTCACTGACAATTATTTTCTCAAATTGAAAAATAGTTTTATTCTTAGCCAGCAAATTTAAGGATCTAATGGCTAATGGAATAGTCTCTCTCTTACTTTTTCCTGTCCCTTCTCCAAAATGTAATTGGATAAAATATAGTTTTATTGTTAGTGGCGAAGTCGTGTCCGACCCATCGCGACTCCTTGGACAACGTTCCTCCAGGCCTTCCTGTCCTCTACCATCCTCTGGAGTCCATTGAAGTTCACACCGACTCCTTCAATGACTCCATCCAGCCACCTCCTTCTCTGCCTTCCCCTTCTTCTTCTTTTGCCCTCCTTCTTTCCCAGCATGAGGCTCTTCTCCTTCCTTTTCATTAGGTGGACAAAGAATTTGAGTTTCCTCTTCAGGATCCGGCCTTCTAAAGAGCAGTCAGGGTTGACCTCCTCTAGGACTGAACGGTAGGATCACCTTGCAGTCCAAGGGACTCACAGGAGTCTCAGCATATAAAGCCTTTGGATTTGAGAACAGGATTTGGCTCCAATATTTCCCTTCTAGGATACAGGAATTCCTTGTTGAATGTTGACCCAAGCTGTGTATGATAGAACTAGAACTGTGTATGATAGATAGAAAAGTTAGTATCTTAATACATAGTGCATGCTTTTGAAAGTGGCTTAATGAATCCATGATACACACACCATATTGGCTGTGTGAGCATTATCTCATTCCACAGCATGATTCCTGCTTGGGTGGAAAGTCTTTTGTGTCCTAACAAACCTTGAAGGCAGAATAAACTCAAACATTGATGGGAAAAAAAGCTCTGAAAAAGCAGAGATGTTCTCCAGGGGCATTGTGCAGCCTGTGGATCTGTCCAAAATTGTCCATCAAAATTCAGGGCAAATCACCAAGTAACGATAGCACAATTTTCTGCCATTTTTCGACTAAATGTAAGAGAAGCAAACTAAACTCCCCAGAGGCCTTTATTTCAAAAGCCACTTTGAAAAAGGGAGAAAGGCAGAAAAGAATTATGAGCATCCCTTCTTGCAGCTTCGCCCTCTGGAAAATAGCTCCAAAACACACTCTTTAAATGTAGCTATTAGCAATATCGACATTTGCTTTTGCCCCCGTTTTGTTTTGGGGGTGGGAGATGGAAACCACTGGAGGAGGCAGGCAGCAAGAAATACAATTCCTGCAAAGTGTTTAATCAGTTTTACGCTGCCTGAAATAGCTGTTTTCCTCCATGGAATGCAAAGAATGTTTTTTGTCCTTTGGGTTATGGAAACAAGCATAAAAAGACAATATGTTCTATTTTCACGGGCAATCACCCTCATGCAGGGGTGTCCAAACTTGGGAACTTTAAGACTTGTGGACTTCAACTCTCAGAATTCCCCAGCCAGCTATGAATTCTGGGAGTTGAAGTCCACAAGTCTTAAAGTTCCCAAGTTTGGACACCCCTGCCCTAATGCAAAGATGAGAAGAGACGTTCCTTCTGAACTTACGGTACCTACACTCCATTCTGGTTTTTTTTTTAAACCTCCCTCCTTCCCATTATCTTGAAATCCTCTTCCGTTTCCATCCCCATTCCGCCAGGGCTTTCTCCAAGCCACACTGTCAGGGTTCCAAGTAATACACCCACAGCAAACAGAACTCCGAGGCAGGTAGATTCCTCAAAGAACCGTTTTATTGAGTATATCATAGTGGCACAGGCTGCTGAAAACCGACTCTGAAGATTCCCGTTCTTGCAGAAAATAACAAGACTTAGACATCTCGGGATCAAGGAGAAGTTTATTGATAGCCAGGTTTGGAAAACTAGCCAAAGGCTAGTATTGCAAGTTCTGAGCAACCTTCAACATTTAAGCACGCATTCTTATACATTCTCAAAAGCTGCGCAACACGGAAACGCTTAACTCATTTCTTATTGGTTATCTTAAGGAAAGAAGCCTTATAAGTAGATATTGTCTTACTTCTCCTTTTGTCTTGGGCCATAGGTACTGGCTACGTGTCTTTGTACGAACTTTGGCTGAACCCTGTGGTTTTGGGCTTCTGACATAAGGACTTTTACTGGAACCTTTGCTGGACTTCTGTGGTTTAGGGCTTGTGACATTTTCCTGTTTTTGTACACGACTTACAAGCAGGCTTTTATCTCCTCCTTTTGCCACGTCTTACTCTTATATTTTAATTCGCATTTTTATCCTGCTTTACTGTGGTTTTCACCTACCGTATTTTGGGGGACATAAGGCACACCTTTTTCCCTCAAAAAGAGTAAGGTTCTACATTAGGCAACAAAAACGGAATGCACAGGTACAGTATAGGTGATACCTTGCTCAGTAGTAGTAACTGTGAAAGGGATCTTGGAGTTCTAGTGGACAACCATTTAAATAGGAGCCAGCTGTGTGCAGCAGCCAGAAAAGCCAACGCAGTCCTAGGCTGCATCAACAGAGGGATAGAATCAAGATCAGGTGAAGTGTTAATACCACTTTATAATGCCTTGGTAAGGCCACACTTGGAATACTGCATTCAGTTCTGGTCGCCACGATGTAAAAAAGATGTGGAGACTCTAGAAAGAGTGCAGAGAAGAGCAACAAAGATGATTAGGGGACTGGAGGCTAAAACATATGAAGAACGGTTGCAGGAACTAGGTATGTCTAGCTTAAGAGAAAGAACGACTAGGGGAGACATGATAGCAGTGTTCCAATATCTCAGGGGTTGCCACAAAGAAGAGGGAGTCAAACTATTCTCCAAGGCACCTGAGGGTAGAACAAGAAGCAATGGGTGGAAACTAATCAAGGAGAGAAGCAACTTAGAACTGAGGAGAAATTTCCTGACAGTTAGAACAATTAATCAGTGGAACAGAATTTGCCTCCAGAAGTTGTGAATGCCCCAACACTGGAAGTCTTTAAGAAGATGTTGGATAGCCATCTGTCTGAAATGGTATAGGGTTTCCTGCCTAGGCAGGGGGTTGGACTAGAAGGCCTCCAAGGTCCCTTCCAACTCTGCTATTGTATTGTATTGTAAAAAAAAGAGGGTGAAAATCTGGGTGCATCTTATACACTGAATACAGCATTTTTGGCCTCCCGAAACCCCGCCCCCTTCACCAAAATGGATGTGCATAGCCTTTAGGAGGCTTCCAGAGTGCTCCTGTGGGCTGGGAAGGGCAGAAATGAGTGAAAAATGGGCCGATTTCTGCTTGTTTTTGCCCCCCCCCCAGCCCCCAGAAGTACTCTACAAGCCTCCTAAAGGATATGCATGCCCTTTTTGACAAAAAATGGACCCGTTTCCGTGAAAAATGGGCCATTTTTGGGAGTCCTGCAGAGTGCAAAAACTTTTTTTTTTTTAATTTGCCTCTTCAAAATCTTGGTGCGTCTTATACTCCAAAAATATGGTAATTAAGAGTAAAAAAAAATCCCTTCCCCAGTCATTCATTCATATGGTCCAATCAAGGTACTGTCCGGTTGCCTGGTAACTTCACTCCTCCTCTTTCCGACCATCTGTGGGAATGTCTTGTCAGAGTTTGTTGCACTAATCACATCCAGAAAGCACACACAGGTAACTGATTCAGCAGGATTCATTAACTTCTCTTTATATATAATATAACACATGAAGTAAATATACAATACCAAAAGCAGGTTTTCCAACATGGTAGTTAATACAAGCAAACAGTTTCAGTTTCAGTTCAGAGCAGCAGACTAGAGCTCAGCACAGACTCAGAGCTTTAGTACAGAACAGTTGAGCTAAGCCACGCCCAGGCTCCTCGCTGTCTCCTTGTTGCTCACACAGCAAATACTGTTTCAGTTTCCAAACTGCCCTCATTGGCTGACTATGCCTATGGCTGACTATGCTATGCCTATTCATTGGCTGACCTTGTTACCATGTCTTCTAAGTCGTGAACTCTCTCACACTGACATGTCCTTGGTTCCCAAGAGAAAGTATTTTGTTTGGGCTACAAAACCCCAGCTATCTCTATCCCCCCCCCCCCAATCCCTCAGCTCCAGTGTGGCAAGATTTGTACATCTTGTTCCATCTTTGACAATAGGGGGAGAAATTTTAGCCCCCTCAGAGAAGGCTCGCAATCTGGGAGTCCTCCTGGATACGCGGCTTAGGTTAGAAGAACACCTGACGGCCGTGGCCAGGGGGGGCTTTTACCAGGTTCGCCTGGTACACCAGTTGCGCCCCTTCCTGGATCGGGATGCTCTATGCACAGTCACTCATGCCCTCGTCCTTTCTCGCCTGGACTACTGCAACGCTCTCTACATGGGGCTGCCCTTGAAGAGCACCCGGAGGCTTCAGCTGGTCCAGAATGTGGTCGCGCGGGTTATCATGGGGGTACCTAGGTGCTCCCATGTCACACCCCTTTTAGGCGGCCTGCACTGGTTGCCGGTTGTCTTCCGGGTGCGATTCAAGGTACTAATTATGACCTTTAAAGCGCTCCATGGCTTAGGCCCAGGGTACCTGCGAGACCACCTACTGCCACCAGTAGCCTCCCACCGTCCAGTACAATCCCACAGAGTTGGCCTCCTCACGGTGCCATCGGCCAAGCAGTGTCGGCTGGTGACCCCCAGGGGGAGAGCCTTCTCTGTGGGAGTGCCTTCCCTCTGGAAACAGCTGCCCCCAGAGCTTCGCATAATCCCCGACCTCCGGTCCTTCCGACGCGCCCTAAAAAGTTGGCTTTTCCAGCAAGCCGGCCTGGCCTGTTAATGTTAATTTTAATTTATTTTAAATGTATTGTTTCTTTTTAAAAAAAATCGGTTTGGTCTTTTTGGAAATGGGTTTAATCTTTTTTTTAACTTTTGTGATGTGTGTTTTTAATGTTGTACGCCGCCCTGAGTCCTTTTGGAGAAGGGCGGCATATAAATCCAAATAAACCTAAACCTAAACCTAATCAATTCTCAATCCTCAATTCTGCTCAGCCAACTCTGGAGTTTAAGTTGAAGGCTGCCTTTTACAAGTGCCAAAGCCAGACAGACCCATTGGGGCGTGGGGGATTTCAAGGTATTTCAAAGTGACTTCTGACTCTGGAAATGGGCTGCGCAACCCAGAAGCAAGGGTTGAATGAATGCCAATATTCATTTTAAGAAAAAATAGAAAATAAAAAATATATAAGCATGCCCTTCTAGGTTTCAATAGCTGTGTGTCATCTTCCATTGGTATAGATCAGCGGTTCTCAATCTGTGGGTCGCGACCCCTTTGGGGATCGAATGACCTTTTCACAAGGGGTTGCCGAGGAGGCACACACGGAGAGGCTGGTGAGCAGCCGGCCTGAAAGGAAGGAGCGGCTCAGGTTCCCCGCGCCGCGGAAGGAGAGGTGCCAGACGGGCTTCCCAGCAGAGAGGAGGGTGTCAATCTATTTTCCAAAGCACCTGAAGGCCAGACGAGGAATCATGGATGAAAACTGATCAAGGAGAGAGTCAGCCTGGAAATAAGGAGGAATTTCCTAACAGTGAGAACAATCCACCCATGGAACAGAAGTCGCCTTCAGACGTTGTGGGGGCTTCATCACTGGAGGCTTTCAAGAAGAGACTGGACTGTCCTCTGTCAGAAATGGTGTAGGGTCTCCTGCTTGGGTGGGTGGGGGCTGGACTAGATGACCCACAAGGTCCATTCCAACTTTGTTAATCTAATTAATCCATTTTGTTAGTTTTGTCAACAAACAGTCTCCATGTAAATATTCAAATCTGACATTTCGGGGGGGGGGGGGGATGACGGAAATCAACACATTTCCTTCTTGATAGGCCACTAAGTCTGTTTTGCAGTTTTCCCTTTTTTCAAATGCATCCAAAATTCATGCCAATCTATATGTGATATACTATATATATACTATATATGTCCATTACAGAACTGAAAAGAAATTATTTCTTAAAATGAAAGTGGTACATGTGTTATTAAATTTAATCTCAAGAAACAATAGAAATCCACTAAAAATCTAAGTATTAAGGCTGGATCATTCATGTGAAAATAAGTGTGATCCATAGTCATTGTTTTCATCTTAGTATAAAATCATAGTAAGTCACAGCTCCTGCCTTTTATTAAAACAGATTTTCCATTGCTGCACTTTTTATTCTGCAAGACACGTCTGAGGTGGTGGAAGTCTGAAAAGTCGCTTGACAGTGTTTCAACAAGAATGGAACAGATGAAATACATTTTATAGCTAACTGGCCACCATGAAGTTGATAAATCAATGGCCTCAAATCAGGTTATAATTCCATGGTCACCTAGCAGAAACTGCTGGCGTTGATCACTTGGAGTTGCTCTGCTGATGTTCTGACATAATTCCTTTAAGTCTGCCCTATATCTAATTTTAGGGATACAGGACAGTGAAAATACAGAATAACAAAGTTGGAAGGGACCTTAGAGCTGGTCCAATCCCCTACACAGGTAAGAAAAACTATATCAAATGGTTGTCCAATCTCTTATTTGAAACCTTCAATATTGGAGTATTCTGGTCCATGACTGACTGTGTTTTTGAGTGATGAGAATATAAAATGTGTCCGTGAATATTCAGAGGTCTACATGCACCTTTCTCAAATTGGGAAGCAGGGACTCACCTCCAAGAGGAACAGGACTTGTCCATTGGAAGAAACCATTGAGATCATCAAGATTTTTGATGGGCGGATGGGTGTCATGTGTGTTGGGCCTGGTCTCTGGGTGTTGTGTGAATTTTGTTGTATGGGTATACTGTGTATACTGTATATGCACAATGACAATAAAGTATCCAAAACTTTAAAAATTTAAATCCAAAAATTTAAATCCAAATTCCAGCATCCAGAGAAATGACTTTTGAAGCTTCTTGAAGGCATCCAAGAAGAGGACTCCAACAGCTTTCTGGGCCTGTCTCTCACTGTCTACTATCAAATATTTTTTCTAATATTCACTCCGAGTCTGCCTTCCTCTAATCCATTATTTTATGTCCTTTTCTGTGATATGATAGAAATCACTGCTTAGTCTACATTGACAGTGTTTGAGATCATAATTCTTTCTCAAGTCTAAATTTACCCAATTCCTTTACTCTCTTAAAATTAAAATTGAGGGTTTTTAAAAAATAGTTTTTATTAAACATTTTCAAGTTTAAAAAGAACAATAAAGAACAAATACAAAAACAGATAAAAACACAAACAACATAACAATATAATATACTTTTACAGCTTTCCATATCAGCATGCATATTCTGCGTTTGTGGTTTACAATTCAATTTTTGCCTTCTCTTGGTTTTTAACAATGGGGTGATTATGTTATAATATAGTAGTATAGTACATAAAATCAAATTTTACATATATACATTTTTCTTCATGGTATATTCGATAGTTTTCAAAACGTATTTCTTGTTTTGGCTTCTGTTCTCTTGTACTGCCACTTGACAATCTATTCCAAATTTTATAATAGTCCGACTCTTTCTTTTAACTCCATGGTCAGCCTCTCCTTTTTAGAACTTGTTCAAATTTTATTGAATTCCCCCTTCATTTGTGGTACCCAGAACAAGACCCAGTACTGGGGTAATACTGAGGAGAAATTTCCTGACAGTGAGAACAATTAACCAGTGGAACAGAAGTTGCCTCCAGAAGTTGTGAATGCCCCAACACTGGAAGTCTTTAAGAAGATGTTGGATAGCTATTTGTCTGAAATGGTATAGGGTTTCCTGCCTAGGCAGGGGGTTGGACTAGAAGACCTCCAAGGTCCCTTCCAACTCTACTATTGTATTGTATTGTAAAATCTGATCAATGCGCAATTAAGTAAACCATTGCTTCCCATGATTTATAAATTGGATTATTGTTGATGCAGTGCAAACTGCATCTACCTTTCATATACAGTAGTGCTGCCTATAGATCAGGGGTGTCCAAACTTGGGAACTTTAAGACTTGTGGACTTCAACTCCCAGAATTCCCCAGCCAGCAAGTCTTAAAGTTCCCAAGTTTGGACACCCCTGCTATAGATGGAAGTGGGCCAGGTGGGATGTAAGATGCAAGAATACCAGATGTAAGAATACCAGATGGGCACAAAGAGCTAGGAATCTGCAAACACAATTGGATGTTCTGGAGGTGATTCGCCCCCAAAGTTCCTGTGGATTTAAATCTAAAACCAGCATTTGAAGCTTGAGAGGCTGTTTCCAGAAGAGCAATCCATTTCAAACTCCAAACAAGCGTTTCAAATAAACCAGAACCATTTAAGCGTGAGACATTTCAAATTCAAAGTGTTTTGCCCAGCCATATAAAATTTCTGTTTCGCCAAGACAAACTCATACAGTTTCTTCCAACTTCCCATATTATTTCTGCTTTAGCTTTCTTCATATATATTTTTTTCAGGAGCAGCCGCACCAGACTGTAGCCAGTGCTGTATTTATTTTTCTAAATATGCCCCTGAGGACTCTGTGGGGTGCAGAAGCCTTCATGGAAATTAGAAACGAAATTGGAACTGAATGCTTTGCTTTGAAGTGTGCCTCCCCGCTCTTTTTGTGTGTGTTACTGCCACAAAACCTCAGAAAAGAAGGAAGCTGGTGGGCATATCCTTGGCTATTGACAAACTTGAACAATGGGCCCTATCCAACAAAATGAATTTCGATGTGGAGAAAAGCAAAGTTTTACATTTAGGCAGGAAAAATCATAGTACAGATTAGGTGAGACCTGGCTCAAAAACAGTCATGGTGAGAGGGAGTCCTAGTGGACAATCACTTAAAATATGAGCCAGCCGTGTGCAGCAGCAGCCAAAAAAACAAATTTTTTTATTGTTTTTACAAAAAATTCTAGGAAAGGGGATGATGGGTGAAATTACAAATTTTGACAGCTACATTATGCAGGAAATGGCACTCCCCCCAATTCTCATAACTTTCAGTTATTAATACATTATATAGTTACTACTTAGCAATATTTTGACAGCATATTTCAACCTTATACCTTCAAGTAATTTCAATCTATTTTACATCAAACAGAAAAAATTCCCTGTATTAGCAATTGCATTATTTTTCTAATTCACTTTTGTGATCTAAGTTTTCTCAGTGTTGCCTCTTCTCCCCCCACCAGCAAGGCTCTGGCACCTCCCGTGTCTTGTGTATCCCGTGTGGTATCATCAGCTTTATCTAGGAGCACTTTGTTTTTTTCCATGAAGGCCTCAGCCTCCATAGTTGTATTAATTCTAACTCTAGTGTCCTCCCAGAATATCAGCATACCTTCTGGCAGAAGCCATCTAAACCAAATCCCTTTCTGGTATAATTTCTTCGCTAAAAGCGAATATTTTTTTCTTTTATCTCTAACTTTCTTTGGGATTTGTTTCAGGATGACTATCTCTCTATCCTTGTATTTTAACACTTGCCCCCAAAACTAATACAATCTTGAGTTGTCTAAACAGAGGCATAGAATCAAGATCAGTTGAAGTACTAGACCTTCTACAAAGCCTTGGTAAGACCACACTTACAATACTGTACCCAGTTTTGATCACCGCAATTTGAAGAAGATGTGGAGACTTTGAAAAAAGTGCAGAGAAGAGAAACTAAGATGATCAAAGGCCTGTGACAAACGGCTGCAGGATTTCGGTTTGGCTGGTCTAAAGAAAAGAAGGACTAGGGGTGACATGATAGAAGTATTCCAATATTTGAGGGGCTGCCCCAAAGAAGAGGGGGTCAAATAATTCTCCAAAGCACCAGAAGGCAGGACAAGAAGCAACGATTGAAAACTATTCAAGGAGAGAAGCAACCTGGAATTAAGGAGAAACTTCCTAACAGTCAGGACAATTAACCAGTGGAACAACTTGCCTCCAGAAATCGTGGGTGCTCCATTACTGGAGATTTTTAAGAAGAGACTAGATAGTTACTTATCTGAAAATGGTATAGGTTCTCCTGCTTGAGCAGGGGGCTGGACTAGAAGACCTCCAATGTCCCTTCCAGCTCTATTCTATTCTAAGGGAAGCAGAATGGCAGCCATGAAAGTTAATTTCAGGGATTTCCACAAGAAAAACAGAAGGGAGGAAAAGTTCCTAAAATGGACCTGGGATAATGCTTCAGCACTCTGAAATGTCTCCTTCAATGGTGAGAAGGAATCTGAGATGGTGTCCTTGACATGAAAAGTTTAAAACAAGTTTCTGTTGGGCCCATAGATGCACCCTTTACCTGAAAAGATAGCAGTAGCTACTTAGACTTATATACCGCTTCACAGTGCTTTACAGCCCCTCTCTAAGCAGTTTACAGAGTCAGTGTATTGCCCCCCAACCACCTGGGTCCTCATTTTAGCCACCTTGGGAGGATGGAAGGCTGAGTCAACAATTCTGGTGAGATTCGAACTGCTAAATTGCAGGCAGGCAGCATGCAGCAGAAGTATCCTGAAGTACTGCACTCTAATCACTGCGCCACCATGGCTCAAGGAAGGAAGGAAGCAAGGAAGGAAGGAAGGAAGGAAGGAAGGAAGGAAGGATTGAAGAGCAATAGACATATACTATGCACAGTGCATTATAGCCCTTTCTAAGCGGTTTATAGAGTCAGCCTCTTCCCCCCAACAATTTGGGTCCTCATTTTACCACCTTGGAAGGATGGAAGGCTGAGTTAACCTTGAGTCGGTCAGGATCGAACTGTTGGCAGGAGGCAGAATTATCTTGCAATACTACATTCTAACCACTGCACACCATGGATGGATGGATGGATGTGAGAAGGAATGGAAAGTTTCCCTTCTACCTTCGATTGAGGTGCGGACCACCGCCCCTCGTTAGCATATCTCAGATAAGAAATAAAAACCCGATAACATGTTCTAATTAAAAACAAAACTTTTAATATGAAAATAAAAATAAAACAAATTTATCTAATTGTTACATTTTGGCAAGAGCAATTGTCGTCCACCTTCTTGGCAGACGAACAGAAGATCAAAAGACTCTGGAATGTGTGATGTACTAAGGAACGTGTTAAGAAGCATGCGCAGTAAATCATTGTCAGATAAGAAAAACTACAGTATAACTCATAATAGAGGCTCAAGTAGACAAACAAAATAACGTAGTGACAGGATGGATGGATGGATGGATGGATGGATGGATGGATGGAAGGAAGGAAGGAAGGAAGGAAGGAAGGAAGGAAGGAAGGAAGGCTGAGTTAACCTTGAGTCTCATGAGATTTGAACTGCCAAATTGTAGGCAGCTGGCAGGCAGCAGAAGTAGCCTGCAATACTGCCCTCTATCCACTGTGCCACCACAGATATCCACTGGGCAAGATATTCCTGCCAAATCCTCTCTCTCTCCCCCCACCCCTTTTTTTTTTTTTTGTTGCTGTATTGGATCGTTGTGAAGAGGGCTTCTACTTTCTCTTCCTCCAAACTGATTCTCCCACCAGATATTTTCTTTGAAGTTTAAGAGATACCCGGTTGCATCTCAAGTGCAAAATCATGCATCTCCCCCCCCCTTTTTTTTTTTTTATGGCAACCCTGCTGGGAAAAATGCTTTAAATGGCTTTATCAATTGCTCATTGAGGCTGCCACTCACTCCTTCCTGGCCTATTCGTCTCCTTTTTTGGGAAATGACTGTCATTAGAGGGTGCCTTTCATCTCAAAGACTTCCAGCAAATCCCTGGGGCTACTGATAATAAAATAATAATTGCAGTTTTGAGGCTCCACGGGTGGATCGCCAAGCATTTAGGGGGGGAAATGCCAATGAATGGGGGAAAAAGTTTGCCATGCAGGGAAAGTAATATTATCTAAGTACCCTGGACAGCTTCTTGGTCTATAATTGCTCCTCAAAGCCTAATAATCTATTTATTTCATTGACATTTCCAAGAGCTGTTTTCCCCAAACATTTGCTACAAATCTACCTACTCTCTGTTAATCAGGGATCAGGGATCTAGCTTAGTGTGAAACCATAGAGTCATAGGGCTGGAAGGGACATTTGACACCTCATCTCTTTGGACAGACTTACCTTATCAGCTAGGAGTCTTTTCATTTCTCAGTAATCTCATTCGGTCTCTGTGTTGAGTAGAAAAAGAGAGAGGGGGGTTCCAGATTTGCCCATCGAAAACAAGCCATGGTGCTGCTACTTGAAAAATTAATAGAAATTACGAGTTTCGCCTAAAATTTGAAATTATGAGAATCAATGAAAAATACTCTGGACTGCGTATGTTCTGCTTCGAACCAATTTATATACAATTGCTTCTACAAGAAGAATTCTTTCTTATTTCTCATTTTCTGAAAAGAAGCAACAGAAATTGTAGGTGCACAATATTGGAAAAATGAGAACACGCCATTAGATGAGGATGCAATTCGGAAAATATTAGACGGTGCAGAGATGGACAGATTGACATTAAAAATAAAGGACAAAGAAGACACGGAATATTACTTCACACGGAATAGACTTTACGAGTACTTAGAGATAAGAGGTGGAAATTAGATGAAGCAGGATTATTGCTATGTATGAATTAAATGTAAAGGTGGCAAAAGTAATTAACAGAATTACAAATAAGCTAATATAAAGAGAAATCTAGTTAAAATTATTCTGTTACACTATTACTATTGTTATCAATATATGTGTTAATATTTCTTTTTCTTCTTTCTTTGCTTTTTTTGCAAATGACAATACACTATATACAAAATGTTTATGAATAAAAAAAAATGTAGCACTCACATCTCACTTCCCAACTGGTGGAAAAATTCAACTGCTAAAGGAAAACAGTGTGAGATTGTCTCGGGCATCGAAAAGTTGTGGCAAATTTGGTATACAATAGATTTTTAATCATGAAAAAAGAAAGTGTGTGTGTGTGTGTGTGTGTGTGTGAGAGAGAGAGAGAGAGAGAGAGAGAGAGAGAGAGAGAGGTGTATTCTTTGGATAACAGGAAGGTACATCAGTTTACTCCAAATACAGCTTTATTAAAAGCGTTTGTGGTTTTTCCTCCACTGTAGCAGATGGACAGGGGAAGTGTGTCCTTAAAATGTGCTATTCATTCTCTCCTTTCCCCCTTCAGCTGCTTATTGGCTCTTCGTCCTTTCCCCACGGATGCTGAACCAGTTATTACAGTGGCATTTCATGTGCTTCTCACACAGTTCTGAGCATCAGGGAAAACCTTTGACCACAGCTCTGCCAATCACCTTGCTTGAGCTCAAAGAAGAAGAAGAGGAGAAAGATAAAGCAATTAGTGGCTGGGAATTTTGCCCAACTACTGGCAAAATAACCAAGGCGCAGACTTGGTAGGAATTCACAACATTTTGCACATGATGCTGATGTTGATCGCTGGCCCTGGGAATCCCCCTGGTTTTCCCAGATCTGGAATTCTTTCTACTGCTCTGTCATGATGCAAAGATGCAGGAGGAATCTTTCTGAGGACCTAACTGGCATGGGATAACGGTCTTCCTCCATTTTTGTGCTTTTAAGAGCAAAATAGATTTGTGTAAACCCGCCATCCTGGGCCCAACGTTTGGGAAGCCAGCCTCTGCCTGTCACAAGCCAGGACAAAGGGTGAGTGATGGAAGAGTAACACCTCCTTAAAAAACCTTGGTCCAGCTGACCCAGCTGGTAGCAACTCGTAAGGGCCCCTTTCCAGGGTTACAGGAGAAAATCGTCAACGGTTTTGAAGGCGGAAGAGGGCTCTATGCCCCAACGGCAGATCAAGCTGCAGGACCATCTTCTAGGAGAAGGGAAACTCTTATTACAAACCTCCACTGCCTTGTGGCTGCATCCACTACTGGAAAAGGCTTCAGGAGTCAACCTCCAGGCAAAATCCGGAGCCGGAGTCCCAGAAGCAGTTCATGACTGTGTACAACCACATTCTGGTAACTCCTGCGATGCAGCTGGAACCAATCGTATCGGCTCTGCCGTTCCATTGGACTATTTCAGCCACATGGAGAGGGGGGATCTGCTGCTTGGGCAACAGTCTATCCTCCATATTAATCTACCCAGGCCTCGGGCTCTGGAGAGGACACACCAGTTTTGACCTCTTCCCAGAGCCACGATACATTGACTTTTGAGATTGATGAATGCCAGTGCATGCAAAGACTCCTATGTAGGAAGAATGTCAACCCTGAAGTTGGCCCAACTGAGCCGATTTTGAGACTTTAGCATTGACACACTGGAGAAGAGGGACCATGGTTTGGGGGGGGGGGATAGAGATAGTTGGGCTGTTGTAGTCAAAACAAAATACTTTCTCTTGGGAACCAAGGACATTCCTGCAGGTGCTCGGGACTGGAATCACCTAGGAACTGGACAGTATCCTGAGTTGGACCTGGAGAAGTTGCCCAAGTCCGTCTCGAGGGAGTAAGTAGAGAGAGGGCGATGAAAATGGGAATCCTTCCTGTGGTCCATTACCATCCAAATCATGAAGGAATGACCATGGATAGTCTACCATCATATGTGAGAGGACCATGGATGAATCACTTCTTTCAGGGGCATAGGACTTGAAACTGTTCCCAAATAAATGCTTTTAATATGGGCTTCACACACACACACCCAAACAAGGAGCAAACTCTGGTTTGTGACATCAGCATCTACTCCTAAGCTCATTGGCTGGAGCTCGCTATGGCAACATGCATCCTTGATGAGTCTGGACCACAGAGCTGGGAGGCTCTATTCAAAATCCCTGGAAAGTGAAGGGATTGAATGGATGGCACTGTGGGTCTCCCTCGTTTGAGCTTGGCAGAAGGGAGAGAAAGTTCCTGTTAAGGCAGAACTAGGGGGGGGGGAGATTAGAAAAGTGGGCTTCAACCCCACATCACAACAAATATTTGTGGTGTCATCGTGGTCCATAACTGTGACCAGATTCCCGATCCACTATGTCAAAGGTACAGAAAGGGGCTAGGACTGACCAGCTTTAGGTGGGGAAGTGGGGGGGGGCATTGTGATCTGGGGAAAAATTGGCTTCAGGATGTTCCAGTAAATCATGAAGAAGTAACCGTGGGGATGCTGCTCCAGTCGTACGTGCGAAGACCCATGCTAAATCAGATCTTTCAGCGGCATTGGACTTGGAACTGTCTCCAAATGATTGGCTTCCTTTTCGACTTCGCCCACAAGACAAGGGGCAAAATCTGGTTTGTGACCTCAGAGGCTCCTCCTAAGCTCATTGGCTGGAGCTCGCCATGGCAACGCCCAACATCCTTGGTGACTTTGGACCACAGGGATTCTCAAACTCCCTGGAAAGTGAGTGGATTGGATGGCTGGGTCAGAGGGCTGAAAGTATCAGGGGGTCAGAATGGCGAAAGGCGTTTTTTCCCCCTACCTCTCTCAAACCAGAGCCCAGCTTACCTGATGGAATTGCTTGAGGGGAGCTACAAGCTCTCTCAGAAGTCCTTCCCTCAAGGGCCAGCTAGTATGCAGACCAGCCCTGGAGAAGATCCCTCAAGTGGGCAGCTTTCCCTGAAGGCTGTACTTGGATCTGAAGTTGCCCAAATCTGTTTCGTAGGTAGAAACAGGGCAATGAAGATGAGAAGCTTTCCCTGTGCTTCCATGTACCACCCAGATCATGAAGATGTGGCCATGAGGATGCTGCTACAGTCGTACGTGCGAGGACCATGATAAATCAGATCTTTCAGGGGCATTGGACTTGGAACTGTCCCTAAATGACAAGGGACAAATTCTGGTTTGTGACATCAGCAACTCTTCCTAAGCTCATTGGCTGGCGCTTGCCATGGCAATGTCCAGCGACCTTGGTGAGTGTGGACCACAGGGCTTGGAGACCTGGAAAGCGAACAGATTGCATGGATGGCACGGTGGGCATCACAAGAGTGGCTAGATTCCACGCAGCAGCACTGGGGAGTCATCAGAAACACGTGATTAATCCACCATCCCTATTTTACACAGCTAATGTAGCAAGCCCGTTTGCATTACCCACTCATTTGCATTTTAGTATTTAATGGCTGTGAGCCTCACAATTTAAGGATGGATATTATACTAATGTTAGGTCATGTGTAACTGACAGACTGAATGCCCAATTGTGAGATAGATAGATGATAGATATAGATAGATAGATAGATAGATAGATAGATAGATAGATAGATAGATAGATAGATAGATAGATAGATAGATAGATGATAGATAGATAGATAGATAGATAGATAGATAGATAGATAGATAGATAGATATAGACAGACAGACAGACAGACAGACAGACAGACAGACAGACAGACAGACAGAGATAGATAGATAGATAGATAGATAGATAGACAGACAGACAGACAGACAGACAGACAGACAGACAGACAGACAGACAGAAAGACAGACAGACAGACGATAGACAGATGATAGATGATAGGTGACAGAGAGAGAGAGACAAAGGAGAGAGGAGAGAGAGAGATGATAGACAGTGATAGATGATAGATGACAGATAGATAGATAGATAGATAGATAGATAGATAGATAGATAGATAGATAGATAGATAGATAGATGATAGATAGATAGATGATAGACAGACAGACAGACAGATGATAGACAGATGATAGATGATAGGTGACAGAAAGAGAGAGAGAAAGGAGAGGAGAGAGAGATGATAGACAGGTGATAGATGATAGGTGACAGAGAAGATAGATAGATAAATAGATAGATAGATGATAGATAGATGATAGATAGATAGATAGATAGATAGATAGATAGATAGATAGATAGATAGATAGATAGATAGATCTGTTATGTATTATTCTACTCTAGAATTTTTAACAGGCTTTTCCTTGAGTGTTTTTATTTGTTGTGGTCTCTGGACTGTAATAAATTTGATTTGATGCGATTCCATTTATCAAGAATGGTACCTAAAAAGACATACAATAGAATTGACTGTTCCTCATATAGTAAATACTCAGATAAAGGAACAATACGCGTGTCTTAAATAAATGCACCATGATAGCGAGGTTGCAGTTATCAAATTTAAAAGCATAGGACAGAACTGATGATTAATTACTGGACAGGTGCCTGCCACCTGCTAATTCATTGCTGTTAAGTCTCTATTAGTTGTTGGTAATGAATTAGAACAGCCGGCCCCAGTCTGATGGCCTCCAGATGTTAATTAATGCAGGCTCATGATTCATGGTTGGTAACAAATAAGGCTACCTTCCTCCAAGAAGGAAGACCCAGATGTGTTTGCCAACACTGGTGTTGCTCCATTTGGAGACTGGAGACTGAACCTTTCAGATTGTGCCTGCTGCAGCTGCCCCGGCAGACCAAAAATAATAGGGGACATCAACATTGTGACCAGATCCTTGGACTTTCGCTTGGACTAGTAGCTGCTATGGCCCACCAGCGACCAGCAGAACTGGCAGCTGAGTTGGACAGTGAGGAAGTTGGGGAGAAACATGGGCCAGTCCTAGAGGCTCAGGAAGGCTCTGAGGAGGACTCTACATCAGAAGCAGAGAGGGGGCCGAGGCTGTCTGACAGTTCTCAGCTGCCTTCGGAGCTAGAAAGCAGTGAGACAGAGGAACAGCTGGAGCCTGTTCCCAGCGTACACATGTGCAGAGCTGCCAAAAGAAAAGAACAGCTAAGAAATCAGGGTTGACTGGGGAATAAAACCACAGGTGGATGATGAATGGTCCCTCCCATAGGAAATAAAAGAGGAGTGAAAGGGGAGTGGGCTTTTGCAGGAAACAGTTCGTTCGTTCCTTCATTTCAGGAGTGTGGAGATCTGTCCGTGAATCTCAGAGACTCTGTGCCCAGTCTTTCCTTGCACAGCACCTCATTTGGAAAATATTTACATGGCAGCTTTCCAAGCTACATAAGGTTGGTGGTCATAAATATTCATTTGAAAGACTGTTTGCCAGGCCTTGGCTGAAGGTGAACGAGAGGAATTCACATTTGTTTAATAAAAGGGGTTTTGTTGGGACCAAGAATCTGCTTTGTACTTTTTGGGGAAGCCTAGGTCAGAGCAGTAGCTCAGAGTAATTGCCAATGCTGCTCTCCTTTTTAACTACACTCAGTTAAAATCTGGATCTTGATGGAGATGACACCATCATTTCTCATTTCTAACCTACAGAAATGGCCTCTCTTGCCTTTTGATCTGCAACTTTGGAAGGAGAGAATTGTTGGCCTGATTACTTCCGGAAATCTTGGCATCCCCGTGCGGTCAAAATTCAGAGCTTGGCAACCGACTCATACTTATGACTGGTCCCGAGGTCATGCAATCCCTTTTGCGACACTTTGACAAGCGAAATCAACGGGGAAGCCAGGTTACTAAATTCTCAGCTGCAGGGATTCACATAACTGGGTCAAGAAAGGTTGCGAAATGGAGCGAAACTGACTTAAGAAATGTCTCATTTAGGAACAGAAATGTTGGGGCACCATTGCGGCCGTAAGCCGAGGACTGCCTCCTGTCTATGCATAAAAGGCTATCATTGGAAAAAGAATATATTAGAAGCAATGCTAATTAAGTCGTATGTTCCGGCCTATTGAGCCAACCGCAATTTAAATGTCTGGGCAGCACAGATGCTGCTCCTATCATTCAAATCTTAGTTTAAGGCTTATCTTATAAGCTCCATTTGGAGTCCTGCATGTCCATCAAGAGCTTCTTATGTACCACAAACCCAAAGATTTCAGATTTCCTGCTGAACCTAAAGCTGATTATGGCTCTAAATCTATATGGCATATGGTGCTAGTTCTATTTGTGCAGAAGGTTGCAAGGGGAATCATAGGCCAATGAACACCCTCACTCCAAGTTTGATGGTCCAGCCTCAATGAGGATTCTGGGGGAAATGGGGTGGCTGCTGCAGTTGGAAGCAAGGAATTGCCTGGTTTGAATTTTGTGTAGAAGGGAAGGAAAAGAAGGGAAGGAAATAGATGGGGAAGGGAAGAGAAGGGGAGAGAAGAGAAGAGAAGTAAATAGATGGAGAAGGGAAGGGAAGTAAATAGATGGGGAAGAGAAGAGAATAGATGGGGAAGGGAAGGGAAGAGGTTTGCCTGGTTTGCATTTTGTGTAGAAGGAAAGGAAAGGAAAGGAAAAGAAGGGAAAAAAGGAAAAGAAGGGGAGTAAATAGTTGGGGAAGAGAAGAGAAGTACATAGATGGGGAAGGGAAGGGAAGGGAAGGTTTGCCTGGTTCACATTTTGTGTAGAAGGGAAGAGAAGGGAAGGGAAGGAAAGGAAAAGAAGGGAAAGGAACAGAAAAAAAGAAGGGAAGTAAATAGATGGGAAAGGGAAGGGAAGAGACAGGGAAAGGAAGGGAAGGGAAGGGGAAGAGAAGAGAAGTAAATAGATGGGGAAGGGAAGGGAAGGGAAGAGAAAAGAAGAGAAGAGAAGGGAAGGGAAGGGAAGGAAAGGAAAGTAAATATATGGGGAAGGGAAGGGAAGGGAAGGGAAGGGAAGGGAAGAGAAGAGAAGAGAAGAGAAGAGAAGAGAAGAGAAGAGAAGAGAAGAGAAGAGAAGAGAAGAGAAGAGAAGAACGTTATTGGCCTTCTGATTGGACACACAAGGAATTTGTCTCCAGTGCATAAACTCTCAGTGTACATACCAGCAACAAGTGATAAATCATTATCACAATCATAAAATACAATCACAAATCACAAGATATAACATTCAGTTACATATAACTGAAGAGATTGGACAGACATTTGTCTGAAATAGTATGGGGTCTCCTGCTTGAGCAGGGGACTAGACTAGAAGACCTCCAAGGTCCCTTCCAACTCTTGTTATTCTGTCTTGCCTCCAGAAGTTGTGGGGGCTCCATCACTGGAGGCTTCTAAGAAGAGACTGGGCAGCCACTTGTCTGGAATGGTAGAGGGCCTGCTGCTTGAGCAGGGGGCTGGACTAGAAGACCTCCAAGGTCCCTTCCAGTGCTGTTCTGATTGATTGATTGATTGATTGATTGAGTCATTGATATTCTTTTTTTTTTGCCTAGTAATTTTTGTTTTTCTCTTTTCAGCATATGTTACAGTTGTTATGTCAACATTTTGTACATTGTCATATCGTCTTATCTATACATGTTTTTCTCTTTTCACCATATATTACAGTCATTATGTTAACATTTGTACCTTGTTATATCATCTTATCTATACATGTTTATAATATTCCGCTTCTATATTTACATACTTTTATACACGGTTCTATATGTATTTATATATATTGTTTTTGGCTTAATTATTTTTCTTGTTTTCTAGCCATTCATACCAATTATTCCAGATTTCATAATATTCTGATTCCTCTTTATCTTTTAATTTTAGAGTTAATTTGTCCATCTCTCCGCAGTCCAGTGTTTTTTTATCATTAATTCGTCCGGGGGGGGGGGGGGGTAGTAGTTTGTTTCCAGTATTGAGCGAAAGCGATTCTAGCTGTAGTTAGAAGATGTGTTAGTAAATATTTGATTTTTTTTGTGTATTTCCCTTTCATTATTCCCACCAAGAAGGTTTCGGGTTTATATTTTATTTGTTCTCTCATGATTTTTTGCACCCATTTCCAATTTTTTCCCCAATATTTTTGTGATTCCGGGCAAGACCACCACATATGATAGAAGGTCCCTTGTTCTTTTGTACATTTCCAGCAGGTCGGTTTCAAATTGGGGTATATTTTAGCCAATCTTGTTGGTGATAGGTGCCAACGATAAAACATTTTGTATATATTTTCTTTCAATGTTGCTCATCGTGTTAATTTATAGTTTATGTTCCAAATTCTTTCCCAATCCGCTAGCTCTATATTATAACCAAAATTTTTGGTCATTGATATTCTTAAGGGAGTTATTAGCACAGCAGGGGGCTCTTTATATGTTTTAGTCTCTAGGCCTTCGATCTTCTCTGCACTTTTTCCAAAGTCTCAACATCTCTTTCGTAAAGCGGTGACCAAAACTGGATGCAGTGTTGTATTGTCTGTTATCCAAGTTTTTTGTTGTGCCCTCCTGATTGTGTTGCTAATCATCTTGGACTGGCCAGAAAAGGTTATTTTCCTTATTGTGTTCCAGAACAAATGATGCTAGTTTGAACTGTAGTACAGTAGCTGCATTGCCCCCAAATGTTCTACTTTACACCATAGGTTTTTTTTCCAGCCCAATTTTCTGGAGGTCCAGTATGTAAGAAAGATAAATTCAAAGTCATTGCCATATATTCAAAAATCTCTTTTGTGCCTCTCCATATTAGCTAAGCTCCTACTTAGCAATCGCAGGCATGTTTGCTCTCTTTGAAGTATTCCTCAAGCTTCCTTGGGTATCAGATATGTAGCATTTATCTTTAAATCGTTTTAAAGATTTAAATCATTCCTCAAGGCAAAAAAGTGTCTTTCCCTCATTTTCTTATCCCAAACGTCCATGGCAAGTTGAAACCGGCCAAAAAGTTTTCAAGGTTAGTTTAAGAGAGGAGAACGCCGACATGCTCAAATCGCTAACACATTTCTGCATCAAGGTTTGAAAAGGGAATTATTTATCCTACTGAAACCAGATATAAGCAAGAAGGAAGTTTTTTCCCAGTTTCACTTTTCTAATTGGAAGCATTGGAGAAAAGAATCCACGTGTGGTGGCGCAGTGGTTAGGATGCAGTATTGCAGGCTAATTCTGCCCACTGCCAGGAGTTCGATTCTGACTTTTGTTTCCAGACGTACTCTCTGGAAACAAATACTGTGGGGGTAAAACACCCCTAACACCCTGCGGGTGGGTGGGTGTTCTGTTAAGATGCAGCCTGTTGTGTCTTTAAATGACTCCTACCGTACTGCCGTAAAATGGCTTCTACTGTATAGCACAGTGGAGTTGCCATGGTAACGGCTTCTCAGCACTCCATAAGGGGGCTCCCTCTGGTAAAGGGGAAAATCCAACATTATAAATTCTGTTTGGTCTGAACATTTTCCCCCTATAAATAAATACTTGGGCAATGCTAGGTTATTGACTAGTATTGTATATCAGAAAGCGGATGCTCCTTGCAATGGAAGGAGAAATGAAAGAGTTGGATTTATTGGGAAACTAAGGGCTTCATTATAGAACCGGAGTTGTTACAGTGGTGAAAGGCACCAGGCTAGAAGTTCTAGGTCCGAGAGTCGGGTGGGTGTCTTTGGACTAGCCCAGGGGTCGCCAACCTTAAATGCTCAGAGACACAAAGGGTCCTAACCGGAAGCTCCCCGTGCAATTCTGGAGCCGACCGGAAGTCTGGTTCCCACACCATAGAGTCTCCTCCTAGTGCAGCATCCTTTTTCCTCTGCCGACCGGAAGTCCGGTTTCCCAATTTCAGTGGTGAAATTCAAATGATTTTACTACCGGTTCTGTGGGCGTGGCTTGGTGGGTGTGGCTTGGTGGGCACGGCAGAGGAAGGATACTGCAGAATCTCCATTCCCACCCTTCTCTGGGGCCAGCCAGAGGTGGCATTTGCCGGTTCTCCGAACTACTCGAAATTCTGCTACCGGTTCTCCAGAACCTGTCAGAACCGGCTGGATTTCACCCCTGGTCAGCAACCTTAAAACACTCAAAAGAGCCACAAAGGAGCTAACTGGAAGCTCCCCCCCCCCCCTTCGTTCAATTCTGGAGCCGACCGGATATCCGGTTCCCCTACCATAGAGTCTCCTCCTAGAGCGGCATCCTTTTCCCTCTCCCTATCCTAACCGAAAGCCCTATCAATTGTGGGGGTGACCGGCGACAGGGAGCCGCAGCAGAGGGAGGAAAGAGCCACATGTGGCTCCAGAGCCACGGGTTGCTGACCCCCCGGAGTAGCCCCTTCGATAAGAAGAAGGCAAGGCAACTTCCAAAGGGATTGTGACTCCAAGCTGCTTCCCAAACTCAGGGCTTGGTTGGAAAGGTTTGCTTTTGTTTATGTTGTGTCTCCCCTGGAAATATTTCACACTATGGTAAAATCTGGGGGAAGTCTAGCCTCCTGGTTCTTAGTTCACTACAGCGGCTGTTTGGGAGAGGGGACGGGCAGCCTTTGGGGCACAGAAGAGGGGCCCCTTTTGCTTTGCCTTTCTCTGTTTTGCTCAGCCTCTCTTCTTTGCGATCATGGCTGAGTCTCCTCGTTCTCTTAGGCTGGAAGTCCCCTAGAAGGTCTTGAGTTCCCTTTGCGGACTTCAGAGCCAGCCTCCCAAAGCATCGCTCATGGTTGGAACAAGAGCGCCATCTGGTGGTAAACTGAGAGCTCATCACTGCAACTGCTGCCTTCAACTGTAATTTCTATTTTCCTCTTTGATCCCCAGCCCGCCCGACGGCAGCGCGCCAAGGAAGGGAAGTCCGACGGAGGCCGGGCGTCTGAATGAAGACATAGACATTCCTCCCGCTGTGTGTCGTGTGGCCCGAACTGGGTGCCGGCGCACCGAACGGACGGGAGCCCGAAGCAGGAATGGGAAGAAAGGCCGCTCGCAGGACTGACAATGGACGTCAGGCCGAAGAAGAAGGACGAAAGATCGAAGGAAGGGACGAAAGAACTAGAAATCAAGGACGGGAGGGCCGAAAGAAAGAATACGGCGGGGAGCCGAAGAAAGGCGCCACCGGGAACGGGCAGAAGGGAAGCAAGGGAGATGGCGAAAGGCAGACAGGGGAATGCCGGAAGTACGGACAAGGGACGAAAGCACGACCGGCAGGACGGGAAAAACAGCACGACCGCCGAAGGAAGGTAAGAATGCAGCAAGCGAGCCGGGCCGGCGGCCTAGTGGCCGCCAGAACTACGGCCCGAAGGGCCGACACGGCGAACTCCGAGACAATGCATAAGGAATGACGGGACGCAAGGGCGGAAGGTAGGCAAGCAGCCTTCCTTAGCCCGCCCCCGGAACGGGAAGCACGAGGGACGGACGGAGGACGTGGCTTTCACGCGCACCTTGTTGTCACGGTGTGGACGGATCGGACTGACAAGCCGGCAGGCGGCCGGGCAGATCCGGAAGGACTGCAGGCGCACAGCACAGGAGGTAATGAAGCAAAGAAAGGGAGGGATAGAAAGTAGGAAGGCCAGAACGTCCGCCCTGATCCGTTCAGACGTAATTCAATTTCACCAAAATCTCTTCCTTTCCTCCCTCCCTCCTTTCCTCCCACCCTCCCTCCCTCCTTCCCTCCTTTCTTTCCTCCCTCCTTCCTCCCTTCCTTTCCTCCCTTTCCTTCCTCCCTTCCATTCCTCCCTACCTCCTTCCTTCTTTTCCTCCCTCCCTTCCTCCCTCCTTCCTTCCTTTCCTCCCTCCTTTCTTCCCCACTCCAGGGGAAGGATATTTTTCAGTGTCCTTCCCCTGGAATGGGGTGGGAATGGAGATTTTGCAGTATCCTTCCCCTGCCACGCCCACCAAGCCACGCCCACCGAACCGGTAGTTAAAAAAAAAAAAGAATTTCAGCACTGGCATAAGAGGTCTTGTCAATTCAGCAGTGCTGAGCAGTAGAAGGCACACTGTCAGGACCTCATGCTCTCCACTTTTAGGAAAGATGTCATCCTCTTTAGTTACTTGCAAATTCAATTGGTTTTCCATATCAACCTGCTGTCAGTCCTGCCCCAACTTAGATCTCTAAGAAAGAAAGACCCTTGACTCCATTCGGTTGAAGTAAAAGGTTATTTTACTAAACCTAAGTGGTTGCAGCAAAAGGAAAGCGAGATCTGAGTATTCCCGCACGAAGGTTGCACATTTTCCCTTTCCTCTGGCCCTTCCCCACTGACCAGTCCCATCAGTGCCCAACAGTATCCCTTACTGGTGTTTCGGGAACTGTTTTGTTGCTTGGCGTCGTCCCATATAGTTTCGCCTTCTGTTCCCAGGCCAGGTGTCCTTGGCGGCTGGTTTACTCTGGTTTGGCACCTCTGATTCTCATCAGCTTGTCTCCCCGCATCCCTTGCCAACCTATGCTTCCCCAAATTCCTTCCCCACCTCCCCTGCATTTAGGGCAGCGAAGCAAAGAAGCTGAAGACAGCAGACCTGGACACCTGTTCAAGTGGAAACAAATACTTACCAGGGGTAAGACACCCCTAACAACCCTTGCATCTGTTAAGATGCAGCCTGTTGTGCCTTAAAATGGCTTCTACCGTACTGTCACAAAATGGCTTCTATTGTGCAGCACAGTGGAGTTGCCATGGTAACGGCTTCACAATACTCCACAAGAAGGCTCCCTCTGGTGAGGGGGAAAATCCAAACATTAGAAATTATGTTTAGTAATTTCAATTTCAACCAGGCATTGGTTATCTTTGAGGACAAAGATATGGCCGTGATGCATAAAACATTACTGGGGCACAGGGAAAACATCTGCAACTAGTTTAATTGTCGCCGAAATCCATTCAAAAGACTGCTCTCGTTAAAAGTTTATTGCTCAGGAAACCATGCACAGACATATATTTATGGCCTGTTCTGATCCCTGCCCACAGATTCACCCGCCACCCTTTAAGTGCTGTGTGAGAAAAAGGCAGAAAAACCTTCCCAGCAATTGCGCCCGGAAAAGATCCGAAAAGAAGAGCACAAAATGGCCTCTTGTTAGTCATGGCTCTTAAGGTGCGTTGTATTTGGGGGAGGGGGAAGCAACAAGGAGAAGCCCCTTCGTCCAGGTGAGGATAAAAAGCCAGAGGGCAACTTGCGAAGGGAGAGAAGTGGGCACCGGGCTCACAAGCCAACCTTCCTCTGTTCCCTCCTTCCCTCACAAGCCAACCTTCCTCTGTTCCCTCCTTCGGCCACTTCCTTTGCCGGCCCAGAAGCCGCGGCGTTGGCCTCATCTCTTCTTGACCGACGCCAAGTAGGCGAACCACAAGACTGCAATGAGGTTTCCGAAGAGGACCTGGAACTTCCAAGAGAAGAAAAGGACGCCAGTGAAGAGAGAGAGGAGAGCAGGACTCAAATTAAAAATGAAATCAAAGAGAATGTCACGCAGGGCTCTTGACTTGAGAAGCAACCTTAGAACCCGGCACCGGTGGGAAATCTCCCCTCCTTTCCAATGCATTTCGTGCCTCCACTTGGCAGGGCCAAAATGTATATATTTGGTATTTAGGGAGAAGGGAGATAAAAGGCAAATTACAGGGCATTCACAACCAAACACCCTCCCCCCATAGCCCCATTTTATAAGTAAGTGCTAATGCCCTCCCTTCCTTCCTTCCATCTATCCATCCTTCCTTCCTTCTGTGATGCAGTGGTTAGAATGCAGTATTGCAGGCTAATTCTGCCAACTGCCAGCAGTTCGATTCTCACTCAGATATGCTGACTCTTTAACCGCTTATCAAGGACTATAAAGCATTGTGAAGTGGTATATAAGTCTATATAGAGGTATATAGGGCTATTGCTAATGCTCTTTCCTTCTTCCCTCCTTCCTTCCTTCCATGGTGTTCAGTGGTTATAATGCAGTATTGCAGGCTAATTCTGCCCACTGCCAGGAGTTTGATCCTGACCGGCTCAAGGTTGACTCAGCCTTCCCTCCTTCCGAGGTGGGTAAAATGAGGACCCAGATTGTTGGGGGCAAGAGGCTGACTCTGTAAACTACTTAGAGAGGGCTGGAAAGCCTTGTGAAGTGACTTACTTACTTACTTCCTGCCTGCCATCTATCCATCTATGCATCCATCCATCCATCCATGGTGCTCAGTGATTAGAATCCAATATTTCAGGCAAACTCTGCCGAGTGCCAGCAGTTTGATCCTGACCGGCTCAACGTTGACTCAGCCTTCCGTCCTTCCGAGGTGGGTAAAATGAGGACCCAGATTGTTGGGGGCAAGAGGCTGACTCTGTAAACCGCTTAGAGAGGGCTGGAAAGCCTTGTGAAGTGACTTACTTACTTACTTCCTGCCTGCCATCTATCCATCTATGCATCCATCCATCCATCCATGGTACTCAGTGATTAGAATCCAATATTTCAGGCAAACTCTGCCGAGTGCCAGCAGTTTGATCCTGACCGGCTCAACGTTGACTCAGCCTTCCGTCCTTCCGAGGTGGGTAAAACGAGGAGCCAGATTGTCGGGGGCAAGAGGCTGACTCTGTAAACCGCTTAGAGAGGGCTGGAAAGCACTGTAAAGCGGCATATAAGTCTAAGGGCTATTTAGCTTACCTGCAAAGGGACATATGTGAAGTTAATAACCTGGACGGGCGTCCACACTTTCCAGTTCATCTTTAAGGATGTCCAGTAACCAGATTTTATCTTTTTGGAGAACTCAGACATGTCCTTTCCCTGGAAAAAAAAAACGGTTATCAGTGACGTGCAAAGGAAAAAGCACCCATGAGGTACCAAAACACCCCAGGGAGAAAATTATTTTCTAATGCAATAAAGAGGCACCAGTACAACAATCCTGTGAAGTAGGACAGGCTAAGGCAAATCAGAGGCACACAGTGAATTTTGTGGCTGCGTAAAGATGTTTGCTCAGGTTTTCTTTGGAAAGTGGTGCAAAGCCCTTCCAACGGAAGGAAGTGAAGAGGGAGCCCCAAATTTGTGGATTTGGGGGCACAGTTTTGAAAGATGCGCCTTCAGCCTCCAACTCTCTCTCTCACTGCTCTGGAAGTTGTTGAGCAACTGGAAACACAGTTTGCATTCTACTATCCCCATTTATGTGTAGGTAGGTAGGTAGGTAGGTAGGTAGGTAGGTAGGTAGGTAGGTAGGTAGGTAGGTAGGTAGGTAGGTAGGGCGACAGACAAGAAAGAAAGGAAGAAGGAAGGTAGGAAGGAAGGAAGGAAGACAGACAAGAAAGAAAGAAGGAAGGAAGGAAGGAAGGAAGGGAGACAAGAAAGAAAGAGAAAGAAAGAAGGAAGGAAGGAAGGAAGGAAGGAAGGAAGGAAGGAAGGAAGGAAGGGCGACAGACAAGAAAGAAAGAAAGAAAGAAAGAAAGAAAGAAAGAAAGAAAGAAAGAAAGAAAGAAAGAAAGGAGACAGACAAGAAAGAAAGAAAGAAAGAAGGAAGGAAGGGAGACAGACAAGAAAGAAAGAAAGAAAGAAAGAAAAAAAGAAAGAAAGAAAGAAAGAAAGAAAGAAAGAAAGAAAGGAAGGAAGGAAGGAAGGAAGGAAGGAAGGGCGACAGACAAGAAAGAAAGAAGGAAGGAAGGAAGGAAGGAAGGAAGGAAGGAAGGAAGGAAGGAAGGAAGGAAGGAAGGAAGACAGGAAGGAACCAAAACACCCTTCCCAGTAAGGACAATATAACCAGATATGTCCAAGCAGAAGCCAACCATCCATCTGGATTCTACCAAGGGGAAGGGGTTAAACCGGCTGCCCCCATTCCTAGGAGCCCTGGATCCTCTCAGATCATCCCTAAGCAAGTCCCCACCTCCAGAAAGTTCATGACCAGGAAAAAGAGGGCCAGGAAGGCCGGGGAGACGATGAGACGGTCCACCAGCAGACGTTTGAGGAGAGAAAACTGTGTGTCGGAAGGAATCAGCTGCTCCAAGTAGAGGTAGAAGTAATGGCTGAGAGGTCCGGTGAATAAGAAACTGCAAAAGGAACGAAACCAACCGATTATAAAATCCAGCCTCAAACAAAATGTAGGTGTCCAAAGTTTTTTCCCCCCACTTGCCTGTATTTTTCAAGTAGTCCACCAAATGGTTAGAAAGTGACAGTCAAAGGCCCACTTTGGAAATGTTTCCCACGCCCCAGATATGTTTGGAGTTGCCACACCCTTACATCTACCCAACCATTGCAGGGACAGCTACCAAAACATTGGATACCAACGGATGGGAGGTAGGGGTCGCCTCGCCAATTTTGGCAACTAAAGGTTTATTGGAGAGGCTGCATGACAAAGGTAAAGGTTCCCCTCGCACATATGTCTTATTTGTTCCCGACTCTAAGGGGCAGTGCTCATCTCTGTTTCAAAGCCGAAGAGCCAGCGCTGTCCGAAGACGTCTCCGTGGTCATGTGGCCGGCATGACTCAACGCCGAAGGCCCACGGAATGCTGTTACCTTCCCACCAAAGGTGGTCCCTGTTTTTTCTACTTGCATTTTTTACTTTTAAAGTATTTTTTACTTTTATGCTTTCGAACTGCTAGGTTGGCAGAAGCTGAGATAAGTCACGGGAGCTCATTGCGTTACACGGCACCAGGGATTCGAACCGCCGAACTGCCGAGCTTTCTGATCGATGAGCTCAGCGCCTTAGCCATAGAGCCACCAAGTCCCTTTCCATGACATAACAACATGCAAAAGGCAATGCCAGAGGCAAGATCTCCTCCCAAATTGCTCAGCTGCACCTCCCGTGAGCTTCTTCCACCAGTTCCCCTCTTACCCATAGATAGCAAACCGGAGGGGCTCCCGCCAGTCAAGGCTCCTCTTTCTCTGGGTCTTCTCAATTACTTGGGACAGGAGACTCCCTAGAGCTGAGAGGAAGGCACTGCGGGAAGAAAGGAAGCATAAGGTAAAAGTGTATAAGCTGTAAAAAAAAAAGATGCCTCAATGTAGAAACGATTTGGGGACTCTAGAAAGAGTGCAGAGAAGAGCAACCAGGATGATCAGGGGACTGGAGGCTAAAACGTACGATGAACGGTTGCAGGAACTGGGCCTGGCTAGTTTAACGAAAAGAAGAACCAGCCAAAAAAGGTTAGCTAACTCTGGTATAGATTCTCCTGCTTGAGGAGGGGGCTGGACTAGAAGACCTCTAGGGTCCCTTCCAGCTCTGTTCTGATTGAATGGCAGAGGGTCTCCTGCTTGAGCTGGACTAGAAGACCTCTAGGGTCCCCTTCAGCTCTATTCTGATTGAATGGCAGAGGGTCTCCTGCTTGATGAGGGGGCTGGAGTAGAAGACCTCTAGGGTCCCCTTCAGCTCTGTTCTGATTGAATGGCAGAGGGTCTCCTGCTTGAGCTGGACTAGAAGACCTCTAGGGTCCCCCTTCAGCTCTATTCTGATTGAATGGCAGAGGTTCTCCTGCTTGAGTTGGACTAGAAGACCTCTAGGGTCCCCTTCGGCTCTATTCTGATTGAATGGCAGAGGGTCTCCTGCTTGAGCTGGACTAGAAGACCTCTAGGGTCCCCTTCGGCTCTATTCTGATGGAATGGCAGAGGTTCTCCTGCTTGAGCTGGACTAGAAGACCTCTAGGGTCCCCTTCGGCTCTATTCTGATTGAATGGCAGAGGGTCTCCTGCTTGAGCTGGACTAGAAGACCTCTAGGGTCCCCTTCGGCTCTGTTCTGATTGAATGGCAGAGGGTCTCCTGCTTGAGTTGGACTAGAAGACCTCTAGGGTCTCCTTCAGCTCTATTCTGATTGAATGGCAGAGGTTCTCCTGCTTGAGGAGGGGGATGGATTAGAAGACCTCTAGGGTCCCTTCCAGCTCTGTTTTGATTGATTGATTGATTGATTGATTGATAGGATAGCGTTCTTCCAGTATTTGAGGGGCTGCCCCAAAGAAGAGGGGGTGGGAAATAAAGTCAACACTTAGGCAAGAAAAACCAAAAGGGTAAATATAGACTGGGTGAAACCAGGTTTAATAGCAGTGACTGTGAGAGGGATCTTGGAGTCTTAGTGGACAACCAGCTAAATAGGAGCCAGCAGTGTGCAGCAGCAATCAAAAAAGCCAACGCAATCCTAAATTGCATTAACAGAGGGATGCAATCAAGATCAAGGGATGTCCTGATCCCACTCCATAAAGCCTTAGTAAGGCCACACCTAGAATCCTTCATCCAGTTTTGGTCACCAAACTATCAAGAAGATATTGGGACTCTAGAAAGAGTGCAGAGAAGAGCAACCATTATGGGATTGGAGGCTAAAACCTGCGATGAACGGCTGCAGGAACTGGGCATGGCTAGTCTAGTGAAGAGAAGGACCAGGGGAGACAGGAGAGCAGCCTTCCAATATTTGAGGGGCTGCCCCAGAGAGGAGTGGGGGTCAAGCTATTCTCCAAAGCCCCTGAAGGCCAGACAAAGAAGAATGGATTGAAACTGATCAAGGAGAGATTCAACCTGGAAATAAGGAGGAATTTTCTGACAGTGAGAACAATCAATCCATGGAACAGAAGTTGCCTTCGGAAGTTGTGGGAGTTTCGTCATTGGAGGCTTCCAAGAAGAGACTGGACTGCCATCTGTCAAAAACGGTGTAGGGTCTACTGCTCGGGTGGGGGGGTTGGGCTAGATGACCTATATAAGGTCCCTTCTAGCTCTATTCTGATCGATTAATTGATTGATATTCTTGGGGGAGTTATTATCCCAGCATAGGAGGGCGCTCTTGAGAAGCCTGTTCCATGATTATCGTTCTATGCTGATTGGCTGAATCTTTGTGGACCTTGGAAGAGAAGATCCCAAGGAGAAAGAAGTAGAGTGAGAACAATTAATCAACAGAACACTGGGCCTCCCTGACTTCATCCCTGGAGGTTTTTAAGAAGAGATTGGACAGCCACCTGTCTGAAATGGTATAGGGTCTCCTGCTTGAGGGGGGGTGGACTAGAAGGCCTCTAGGGTCTCTTCCAGCTCTATTCTGATGGAATGGCAGAGGGTCTCTTGCTTGAGCTGGACTAGAAGACCTCTAGGGTCCCCTTCAGCTCTATTCTGATTGAATGGCAGAGGGTCTCCTGCTTGAGTTGGACTAGAAGACCTCTAGGGTCCCCTTCAGCTCTATTCTGATTGAATGGCAGAGGGTCTCCTGCTTGATGAGAGGGCTGGACTAGAAGACCTCCAAGGTCCCTTCCAGCTCTATTCTGATTGAATGGCAGAAGGGTCTCCTGCTTGAGTTGGACTAGAAGACCTCTAGGGTCCCCTTCAGCTCTATTCTGATTGAATGGCAGAGGGTCTCCTGCTTGATGAGAGGGCTGGACTAGAAGACCTCTAGGGTCCCCTTCAGCTCTATTCTGATTGAATGGCAGAGGGTCTCCTGCTTGATGAGAGGGCTGGACTAGAAGACCTCCAAGGTCCCTTCCAGCTCTATTCTGATTGAATGGCAGAAGGGTCTCCTGCTTTAGCAGAGGGCTGGACTAGAAGACCTCTAGGGTCCCCTTCAGCTCTATTCTGATTGAATGGCAGAAGGGTCTCCTGCTTGATGAGAGGGCTGGACTAGAAGATCTCTAGGGTCCCTTCCAGCCCTGATTGTGAAAGCGCATCGGGGAGAGCGGACAGGCCCACGCTACCTGGAGGCGGCCTTGGTGAGCACCGGGTAAAGGCGGAGAAGGAGCAGGTACCGCAACAGCAGCCTCCGCGAGAGCGGCACCGAATCGGGCTTAGAGAGCACCGGAGACATCCCGTTGAGCCAGTAACCCTGCGCGCCCCTCTGCGCGCCCCTCTGCGCATGCGCCTGGCGGACGAGGAGCCGCGCCTCCCGCTTCTAAACCAATCGGCAGAGAGGGAAGTAAAAAAAAAAGGCGGCGCTTCGGGGCGGATTTCAGGCAACGAGTGGGGCGTGACGGAGGCGGGCTCTTCGCTTACCATTGGCTGCCCGGAAGGCCTACGATGGAGGCTGAGAAGCTTGGGTGGCAGTAAAAGATGAGCCACTTCATCCAATCGGAGAAGAGAGGGTGAGGGCGGGACAAGAGCATTAGCGAATGGGCTGATGGAACGGAGAGGAAGGACGAATACAGACAGCGGGCGGCTCTTTGGAGAAAAGGAATGGAAAAGTGCTCCTCTCCGTTGGTCGTCGCGTAGTAGCGAGACCCAGGCGTAGAAATCTGATTGGTTTAAGGCCAGGGGTGGGGAACAATGGTCTTTTAATGTCTTGTGTACTTCAACTCCCAGAATTCCTCAGCCAGCCAATGCTTGCTGAGGAATTCTGGGAGTGGAAGTCCACAAGTCATAAATGGATGGTTTCCCCATGCCTAGTTTAAGGAATCGGGGCGCGAAAACTGCGAACTCTTGGCGGATCTCGCGAGATGTTCCGCAGCGCGCGAAAGGCGGCCCAGTCGCCGCTGAGGACGGCTCTGAGGGAGGGTTGGGTGGCGGCAAGTCGCGGAGCCCGGTGGGCTGCGGAGCCCCAGAGACGGGCAAAAGGGAGGCGCCGCGGGCAGGAGGACCTTGAGACCCCCCTCGCAGTCCAGGATTCTGAGCAAGGCCTTGGCACAGGCCGTCCTCGACTTACAACGGTTCTTTAGTGATCGTTCGCCATTACAGCGGCACTGAAAGAAAAGGGAATGCCTATTTTTCACACTTAATGACCGTCGCAGCATTTCCCCCACGGTCACGGAATCAAAATTCAGACGCCGGGCAAATGATTCACATTTACGACGGTCACGTGATCCCCTTTTGCGACCTTCCAACGACGGATTCACTTAAGACGGATTAACTGCTGCAGTGGTTCACTTAACAATGGTGGCAAGAAAGGTCGCAAAATGGGGCAAAACTCACTTAACGACTGTTTTGCTTCACAGAAAATGTGGTGTCCATTGTGGCTGTAACTCTAGAGCTACCTAGAGCAAGATCTCCCCTGTCCCTGTGTCTTTCAAACATGCGCTTAGTGGCTGTTCAAAGTTACCGCACTGAAAAAAAGTGACCGATTACCATTTTTCTCACTTAACGACCGTTGTGGCATCCCTATGGTCACAAGATCAACATTCGGACGCTCAGCAACTCAGCACATTTACGATGGTTGCAATGTTTCCCCGGGGGTCACGTGATCCCCTTTTGCGACCTTCCGACAAGTATAAGCCGGTTTCACTTAACAACGGGTTAACTGCTGCAGTGGTTCACTTAAGAATGGTGGCAAGAAAGTTCGATAAATGGGACACAACTCACTTAACAACCATTTCGCTTAACAGAAAATGTTTGCTCCATTGTGGCCGTAACTCGAGGACTACCTAGAGCAAGATCTTCCCTGTTCCTGTGTCTTCCAACCATGTGCCTAGTGACTGTTCAAAGTTACAAATGACTGATGACCATTTTTCACACTTAACGACCGTTGCGGCATCCCTAGGGCCACGAGATCACCATTCAGATGCTCGGCAACTGACTCACATTTCTGATGGTTGCAATGTCTTGGGGGGGAGAGGTGTCACGGGATTCCCTTTTGCTTAACCGCTGTGACAAGAAGGGTCGTAACACGGGACAAAGCTCACTTTGACAAATGTTTTGGCTTAGCAACAGAAATTTTGAGGTTCGATTGATGTTATAAGTCGAGGAGCATGTTTATTTAGGAGCCCGGATGGCCCTGCATCCCAAAGTTTCCTAGACAAGAGCAGAGCGGGGTTGGGAGTAAAACTGACACACTGCTGCCCTCAGTTCTCATTTTGGGGCTCAGCCAGGGATTGGGGTGCCCCTGAGTTGTATCAGGATGGTTTCCTTCTTTCTGACAGGATTGGTGACATGTGGCTCTTCTGGTGGACTTGCTTGTGCCCCTACCCTGTTGGAGGGATTGCCTTTTTACACATAGTCCTCGACCTACAACAGTTCTCTTAGTGACTGTTCAAAGTTCTGCCCCCAAAAAATGACTTATGGCCATTTGTCACACTTGACAACATACAATTGTTAAATGAATCACTACAGTTGTTAAATCAGTAACATGGTTGTTAAGTGAATGTGGCTTCCCTGTGCATTTTGCTTGTCGGAAGGGATACTGCGATTTCCCCTGTTTAATGGCTCGGATGCTGATCTCTACTTGTTAGTCGGCTCAAGACTTGCGTAAAGGCATCAAAATGATACAATTGGAAACAGTGCTCCAACACTGGAAGTTTTAAAGAAGAGATTGGACAATCATTTGTCTGAAATGGTATAGGGTTTCCTGCCTAAGCAGAGGATTGGACTAGAAGACCTCTAAGGACCCTCTCTGATTCTGTCTTGCCTTCAGAAGTTGTGGGTACTCCATCACTGGAAGTTTTCAAGAACACATTGGACAACTACTCCCTTCACAGTACAGTTCCATCTTCACACACCAGGAGAGATAGTTTGTCTAATTTAGCCGTGACACCACAAAACCACCTCCCATTGGAGAAGGAATCCATGTTGCCTGCTTGCAACCACCAACCACAAGCAAACCATGATGCACTACTATTGACTGGAGCAAGCTCTCACTGGGTGTCCACTCTCTGGGCCCGTAACCTGTTAGAGTGTCCACCGGTCTGCTCCGCGTATCAACCCAGGAGCAAGTACAGCCAACAGCGGTTTGTATCGAATAGTGGTTTTTATTTACAAAAGGAGTATAGGAAACTATACATACACATTCTACAAGCAGCATCTAAACAACCAGCAATTACAGCAGGGAGGAAACTGGAAGAACCAAGGAACACTCTAGCAGGGCCTCCTCTTATTACACAGGCTCTTAAAGGGCTAACAGCCTGAGACCCTGCTGACTCATTTCCTTCATTGCATCAGCTGGTCAGCTCTTAAATTACCACCTTGACACATTTGTCTGAAATTGTATAGAGTCTCGTGCTCGAGCAGCAGGTTGGACTAGAAGACCTCCACGATACCTTCCAACAGTTATCCTGTAACTAATTCTGAAGTGCTGGATATTCTTCAGTTTGATAAAATCAGGAAAGATGCAATGGGTTTGTTAACCTATGAATAACCAGAACATCAACAGCTTCCTATCCAATTTTTTACACACACCTCAATTCTCTCTGGAAGGAAAACAATTTTTTAAAACAACAAACCCCAAAGTCAGTCTTGATTCTTGGTGTCTTTAAAAGACAAGTCGGTGTCCCTTGGTGTCTTTAAAAGACAAGTCGGTGACACCAAAGTGCTTTGCCTTCGCTAAGGAAAAAACAGAAAAAAGTGGGCAAACAAATTTAAGAGCCATTCTTTTGCCAAATGACACGGCTCTGTTTTTAGAAATGTCTGTGTTTATTTAAATCGGGGTTCCCAGTGCATAGAACCCCTTCTATTTACTCTGGTGGTTCAGGTCACCCTGTCCGCCAGCTGTTGCTTTAACCGCTCGTCCAGATGTGGAACAGTCACGCTCCACTGCCAGCCACTGAATCAATGCCATTGAGAAGCGCAACACAGCCTAAAGTTGAGAGGGAGGCCGGGATGCCCGGGTGAGGCTTGACAGCACTGCCTTTCAAGGGGGATTTGTTTTCCTTGCTTCCAAGGGACCGCTGGGCTCGCCATGGTTCTGGGAAATGGTGGGAATTGCTGGATGGCCAGAGAGGAGGCCAGAAAAATCTCTGTGGCTGTTGAAAGAAGAACGGTAACCTCAGATATATGGCAAAAATCTGCAGACGGGACGGGATGCACAAAATGGCAGAATGATGGATGTTCCTTCTTTTGAAACTTGTTTGTTTTGTATCTAATCCAGAGATTGGTGTGAGATATACACTACATTGCCAAAAATATTCACTCACCTGCCTTTACTCGCATATGAACCTACTGTAAGTGACATCCCATTCCTAATCCATAGGGTTCAATATGACGTCAGTCCACCCTTTGCAGCTATAACAGCTTCAACTCTTCTGGGAAGGATGTCCACAAGGTTTAGGAGTGTGTTTATGGGAATTTTTGACCATTCTTCCAGAAGCGCATTTGTGAGGTCACACGCTGTTGTTGGAAGAGTTTACGTGGCCTACCATTTTGTGGCTGAGTTGCTGTCATTCCCAAACACTTCCACGTTCTTATAATACAGCTGACAGTTGACTGTGGAATATTTAGGAGTGAGGAAATTTCATGACTGGATTTGTTGCACAGGTGGCATCCTATCAGTTCCACGCTGGAATTCACTGAGTTCCTGAGAGCGACCCATTCTTTCACAAATGTTTGTAAAAACAGTCTGCATGCCTAGGTACTTGATTTTATACACCTGTGGCCATGGAAGTGATTGGAACACCTGATTCTGATTATTTGGATGGGTGAGCGAATACCTTTGGCAATATACTGTATATATAAGACTTCTGCCTAAGATATAATACAGCCCAGGTTCGAATCCCAGTAAGGGTATGGCTACCGCTTTATAAAACCTTGGTAAGACCATTCTTGGAATACTGCAACCAGGTTTGGTCACTATGCTACAAAAAAGATGTTGAGACTTTGGAAAAAGTTCAGAGAAGAGCAACTAATGATAAAAGGCCTGGAGACTAAAACACATGAAGAACGGCTGCAGGAATTGTGTTTGGCTAGTCTAAAGAAAAGACATGACATGACAGCAGTCTTCCAGTATTTGAGGGGCTGCCACAAATGAGGGGTTCAATTTATTCTCCAAAGCACCAGAGGACAACAATGGTTGGAAACTAATCAAGGAGAGAAGCAACCTGGAATTGAGAAATTTCCTAACAGTGAGGACAATTATGGTAATCGGTGAAACAACTTCCCTCCAGAAATCATGGGCACTGCATCACTGGAGGTTTTTAAGAAGAATCTAGACAGTCACGTCTGAAATGATATAGGTTTTCCTGCTTGAGCAGAGGATTGGACTAGAAGACCTACAAGGTCCCCTCCAGCTCATTCATTCATTATAGATTTGTATCTATCATCTCTAGATCTGTCTGTCTATCCATCTATAGCTATCTCTATCTGTTTGTCTATCCATGTCTATTTGCCTATCTTTCTAATCTCTTGCTTATTTATCTATTATTTATACTTCTTTCTAGCAATCATCTATCTCACACACTCATAAAGATCTATCACTTATCATTGTTTTGTCTATATATAATCTGTGTATCATTCTATCATCTTTCTGTCTTTCTATCTTCATTTCTATCATCTCTTATTTATCTCAATCTATCTCTCCATATTTCTCGTCTGTCTGTCTACACAGACATACATTTTTCCAGATTTTTTCCCTCCCCAAAAGTAATTTGAAATGCTGGTGAGTGGGCTTGGAAACTGAATTAGCCAATGCATCCTCTCTTATCAACAGCTAGAGATAGAGGGAAATGGCTTTATCCTTTAAAGATAGTATCTCTCCTCTGTTTCTGATTTGTGGGGAGCAAAATCATAGTGGATTTTTTGAAGATCTGGTTTCCTTGAGCTTTGAGGAGGGCAAAAACAAAAATAACATGTTGAAGGGCTGTAATGTGACATTCAGGTCAGATGGGAGAATGACTTTTCGGTAAAAAGTTCCTGCTGTTCCTCTCCCATTTGGTAAATGGAATTTCAGCTTCTAGAGTTGCAAAACGTATTTTAAAACCTACTACAAAAAAGCCATTGGCTTAACTGCAAGGTGGAGATTTCTTTCTCTTAAAAAAGGATTCCCCATAAAATCTACAACTTGGGAGGAAGAGAAAGTTCACCATGAAACCCCAGATGAGGAGGAGGACAATGTTATCCATTAAGGCGTGCCTGACTTTTGGTGATTCTGTGAGCGAGGTCTCTCCACTTCTTCCGATCTTGCACTAATGGAGCTCCTAGGAGAAGACAAGACAGGACAGTATTTGGAACATAAAGGTGTTCTAGCAGAAACTCACAAATTCCTCAAAATGTAATCTTCAAATGATAAAAATGATTCATGCATCATTTCTCATCTCATTGTCACAGAACATCTAAAGAAGGTTTGATGGCCAACAAACACTTTGAACTTAAAAGATATATGATAGAATTGTAGCATAACACAGTTGGAAGGGACTTTGGACTAATGATATATGTATAATTTTCATTCAAGGCAATAATACTACAAGCTGATAAATTTAAACACGGTCCAGTAAAAACTCATTCTTTACCAACCTATCCAGTGGACTACATATTTTTTAAAAAATACTTTTGGAAAAGCTAAACAAGCATAGCAACACATTGCAGGGATTAATGAAGCTTGACATTAAGTTTTTGATGAATTTTGCACCTGTGTTGTCCAAGGGTTCAGCAGGATTCACGACATCTCAACAACAACATTTCTCTACTGCACATGAATAATAAACGAGACTGGATGGCAAAGGGAGAAAAATCACAATATTTATATATGTCGTCACAACTTTCGAACTGCTGAAATATCTCAAGTCATGTATGAAATAATAAGGGTCCTCCCCCCCCCCCCCATCTCTGTACAGGCTACATCAGCCTGGGTTAAAGAAAGGGAGTTGCAGAGGGTCCTTGACTTACGACCATTTGCTTAATGTCCTTTTGAAGTTGATGGCGCTGAAAAAAATAAAGACTGCTTCTTGCACTTAGAAATGTCATACTCAACAATAAAAAGTCTGATAACCATTTAAGTTGTAAATAGAGGATTTCTCTGTCTGGAGTTATACCATTTGTGACCACAAGGTGGTGCTGTGTTTTATAAATATTTTGCATCTCTAAAATTGGTATATTGGTGGTGGTGTTGAAGGATATTTTTGGATATTTTTAAGGATTTACTTCCAGTGTAAAAACATGCTTGATTTTAGATGACTGATTTACAAGCAGAGCTACAGAAACTTTTTTTCCCCCTCTGACCAGGTTTTCTGGAGTGATCCCCTCCTGTTGTGGCCCACATAAAATTCAATGCTGGACTATCACTTCCAAGGCATTGTAAAATTTAATTTTAAATTATACGATTGCTCTGGAAAGCTTAGATTCTTCAGCATCAGGAAATCCGAGTTGGGGAGCATCTATCCATCCATCTTCTTTAAAAAAAAGAAGTTCCTTCTTCACTCTGACTACAAATCCACTCTATTTTTTAAAACTGTGACAAGCAAAGTCAATGGGGGAACCCAGTGTTGGAAGAAATATCCTTCCACTTCAGTTCCAAGCCGGGAGAAAGACACTGGAAACATGGAGACTGATTGGAAAGATGGTTTAATGATGAAACAGAATCACATCGGTTTGAGGTCCTCAGCAGCTGACCACATGGAGTGGAGAGTGAGGGTTTTTTATACCTTCTCTTGGGCTTTGAACTTGAGCTTCCTGTTCCTGTGCAAGACAATGTATTCTATTGGCTGTTGTAGGGGTCATAGCTGGCTCTGTAGGTTGTCTGAGCTAAGTTTGGTTGAAGCTTGGAAGGTGATGCAATGTACTGAGCTCTGTGTCTTAGTGGGTTAATCCTATTATGTCCTGGAGGGTCCTGTCTTAATCCCTTCACCCTGGAGCTGAATATCTTTTGTCTTGTAGATAGGATGGCCCAGTCCTTCTCAATGGTCACCAAATATCTGCTGGGGCAGGGAGCTGGTGCTCTGAGTTTCTGTATCCCTGAACATTTTTTATTTCTCTTTCAGGGGAAATATTTTATCTGGTCTTTTTTTTCTAATATTCCTCAAAATATTTCATTCTTCTAGGAGGGGTGTGTGTGCTAACATTCTACATCAGGTTTGCTTAACAACTATCTAATTCATTTTACAACTGCAATGTTTTGCTCAAAACCTGGCCAAAAAAAAGGTCATAAAATCAAACCCGACTCTGTTTGTTTGGCAGTGGAAATTCTGGTCCCAGTTCAGTTGTAAGTTGAGGACTACCTGTAAATCTGAATTTGAAATTCTTCTGACTTTAAAAACTGCTGTACTTTCTACCCTCCAGGCCATCCCTGCCACCATTTGTGGCCTGCCCGAACATGGCTAATTGGTTGTTTGTTTAAAACAGACAGCCTTTCAGCAAAACGTCTCCCCAAATCTGAACGCAAGGTCTTCTTGAGATCCTCCCCACTCCGAGAAAACAAAACTTTTACACTTCGGTGTGTCTACGCTTGGCTGTGGCTCCAGGCTCCTTTCAAACAGGCTGAGAGATTTTGCAAGAAATATTCACTCTGTTCAAGACTAAGGTTTTTTTTTTTGTTTTTTTAAAACCAAACTGGAGAGATCAGCTTACTATAAAAAGAAAAGGGGGGAAAAAGGGAAGGGAAAAGAGGAAAGAAAAAATAAGGGCTAATAATTAACTTTGTGAGGAACGGAGCCAGCTGCAAAAGCAGACAGCAAGTGAAGGCAAACAACTTTGTTTCTACAAGAACTGTGTTTTGCTGCTGGATGAAATGTTCTTTTGTTGTTTACAGCCATATTCCCAATATTTCTCTGACCAAGCCGGACTTAGAAGGAACTGTTCATTCCAGCCACATGCAATGTACATAAAGGCAAAGGTTCCCCTTGCACATATGTGCTAGTGGTTCCTGACTGTAGGGGGCAGTGCTCATCTCCGCTCATCTCTTCAAAGCCGAAGAGCCAGTGCTGTCTGAAGACGTCTCCGTGGTGATTGTGGCCGGCATGACTAAACGGCGAAGGCGCACGGAACGCTGTTACCTTCCCACCAAAGGTGGTTCCTATTTTTCTACTTGCATTTTTCAATGTACTTTTGAACTGCTAGGTTGGCAGAAGCTGGGACAAGTAATAGGAGCTCACTCTATTGCACAGTGCTAGGGATTTGAACCGCCGGACTGCTGACCTTTCTGATCGACAAGCTCAGCGTCTTAGCCACTGAACCACCGCGTCCCATTTGAGCCACAGTGTCTCATTTGCATAAATCATCACAATCACACCTTCAGCAATAGGTACAACAAATTCCATTTTCTTTGTCAATCATCAAAGCCATTTTTTCCCTCCTGGGATTGTTGGGTCTCTACAGCTAAGATCTTGACCTAACGACCAGTTGCTTAGCAACCAAAGTCAGGACAGACCACCCAAAGTCCCAGATTCAAAGTTTTGATGGGCATCCACCCTCCTGTGGTCACATGACCGTATTTTGGACCCTCAAGCAACCAGCCTGCATTTGGGAATCTTTTTCAGCATCCTGCAATCACATGTCTGATGTTTTTTAATGGAAACCGGTACTTGTTTCCAGTTTTCTGGCTCATAGCAAACTGTGGGTTCGCTTTACGACTTTGCTTAGCTGCCACAAAATAGGTTTGTAAAACCAAATGCAGTTCCCTGGTGACCTGCTTAGTGACCGGCATGATTTATAACTAATTCTGGATCTATTGCGGTTATTAGTCAAAGCCTATCTATATAGAGCTGCGAGATGGGTGGCAAATAAATTTATTCAAATAAATAAACACCACCCCAATTCATGTTCAGATTACCAAAGTGGTCTGGTCCAGCACCTGATGCCTCCCTCGACTTTTTCTCTGTTTTAATGTTTGATGTGAAAAGCAAGATTTGGAAAGGGCACCTTCCGGTGATCTCTCTCTCTTTTCCTGCATCTTCCAGGTGGGAAAATTAAGGCTGCAAATCCAGGGTGGGAGTTTTGGAGAACTCCATTGAGCCCTCGGCTAATCCGGCAATGAAAGTTCCCACAGCATCTTCGGTGGAATTTCACAAGCCAGTTATTCATCATTTCCTAAATTGGAAAGGGATTCGCTCTTTTAATTCCGTAAATTAAAGCTCTGGGTTGCAAAGATAATAAAGAGCCACAGTGAATGCCTTAAACATCGAGAGGCCAAATGCGCGCACAGTTATTTTAGGAGAAAGAGGTTTCCGGTTGGGGTGTGTTCCAGAGGTGTTGGACAGCTAGAATTCCCATGATCCTCAGCCTAAATGGTCTTCCAAAAGGACAAATTCTTCCAATAGAAGGAAATCTCAGGTGACCCCTGAGCTGGGTGGTTGGCTTGCAGATCCTGGCCCCGTCCATCTGCATGGCACGGTCGTGCCCACTCAGCATCCCTCACCTGGCACCCTCCCCATTGCATCTATTGGAGCATCCTGGCCCTGCCCACCTACATAACACAGCCACACCCACTCAGCATCCCTCACCTGGCACCCTCCCCATTGCATCTATTGGAGCATCCTGGCCCTGCCCACCTACATGACACAGCCACACCCACTCAGCATCCCTCACCTGGCACCCTCCCCTCTGCATCTATTGGAGCATCCTGGCCCTGCCCACCTACATGACACAGCCACACCCACTCAGCATCCCTCACCTGGCACCCTCCCCATTGCATCTATTGGAGCATCCTGGCCCTGCCCACCTACATGACACAGCCACACCCACTCAGCATCCCTCACCTGGCACCCTCCCCTCTGCATCTATTGGAGCATCCTGGCCCTGCCCACCTACATGACACAGCCACACCCACTCAGCATCCCTCACCTGGCACCCTCCCCATTGCATCTATTGGAGCATCCTGGCCCTGCCCACCTACATGACACAGCCACACCCACTCAGCATCCCTCACCTGGCACCCTCCCCTCTGCATCTATTGGAGCATCCTGGCCCTGCCCACCTACATGACACAGCCACACCCACTCAGCATCCCTCACCTGGCACCCTCCCCATTGCATCTATTGGAGCATCCTGGCCCTGCCGACCTACATGACACAGCCACACTCACTCAGCATCCCTCACCTGGCACCCTCCCCATTGCATCTATTGGAGCATCCTGGCCCTGCCCACCTGCATGGCACAGCCACACCCATTCAGCATCCCTCACCTGGCACCCTCCCCATTGCATCTATTGGAGCATCCTGGCCCTGCCCACTCAGTATCCCTACACCTTTGCTTTTCCAACGATTGAAATTCCACTTTATCCCGCATTAACCTTCATTTTCCTGGACCAAGCCAGTTTATTCCAGACCGTTCAAGCCTTAACCACTTCTATGTTTTGTTTTTTAACGTGTCTATTTGTTTTAGAAAACAGAACGAAGCATGAGACAAAGCAGCTGCGAAAACCAGAAAGGAGACAAAATCAATACATCCCCCATAAATATGATCCATCACATTATGCATCTCCTTGTGTACATAAGTGTATAAAGCTGATTTCCCCCCCAACAGCTCCAATCAAAGAGGCCCATATTTCACACACCCGTCCTCTTGTCCGTGATCTACGACTACAAAAACTTGTACTTACAAGTCATATCCACTGAGTAATGGGCCCCATAAATTTATCTTTTCAATGTCAAATAACTCGTCTCTTACTAATAGAAAGGGACATTCCTTTTTGGCCAGCGAGCGGGATATTTTTATTTCTTTTCCCCGACTTGGCCCCGGTGGCCCAGCTAACGCTCGGCTACTTGCCGGCGGCGCGTAAAACCGGAGAAATTAATTTCAGATTTTGGAAACTTCTTACGAAACTGTCCTGCACTGCTTTTCAACTCCCCAGCTGTGGCTACTGGTTTTTTTTTTTTTCTTTGTCTGTCTGCAAAAAAAAAAACCCAAACAAGATTATTTTTTCCAACCAAGACAGGGCCGTGGGTTGGGCTCTTCAACGTCTGCAAAACACAGCAATTAAAAGCCAGGCTGACAGGCGGTGTTCATTAGAAGTTCTTTTCCTCTTTTTAGAGGCGTGATGACAAGCTACTCCTTTTGAATCTGGGTTTCCAACAGAGGCGATGGTTGGGGCGTAACCGGGATTTGGGTGGAGGGAAAAAACCCATCCCTTCGATGCACTTTGGAGGCCCAAATGGGACTCCATGGATGGATGTGGAATAGCTTCCAAAGCAGGTGAGACACGGCTCCATAACTGTGTTCAGAATCTGCCTGTGTGTGTATGGACAGCTCAACAGACAACCCTTAACCCTTGACCAGGGGTCGGCAACAATGGTGAAATTCAAATGTTTTTACTACTGGTTCTGTGGGCGTGGCTTGGTGGGCGTGGTGGTGTTGCCTGGTGGGCGTGGCTTGGTGGGTGTGGCTTGGTGGGCACGGCAGAGGAAGGATACTGCAAAATCTCCATTCCCACCCCTCTCTGGGGCCAGCCAGAGGTGGCATTTGCTGGTTCTCCGAACTACTTGAAATTCCTGCTACCGGTTCTCCAGAACCTGTCAGAACCGGCTGGATTTCACCCCTGGTCAGCAACCTTAAAACACTCAAAAGAGCCACAAAGGAACTAACTGGAAGCTCCCCCCCCCCACTTCGTTCAATTCTGGAGCCGACCGGATATCCGGTTCCCCTACCATAGAGTCTCCTCCTAGAGCGGCATCCGCTTTCCTCTACCTGTCCTAACCGAAAGCCCTATCAATTGTGGGGGTGACCGGCGACAGGGAGCCGCAGCAGAGGGAGGAAAGAGCCACATGTGGCTCCAGAGCCACGGGTTGCTGACCCCCGGAGTAGCCCCTTCGATAAGAAGAAGGCAAGGCAACTTCCAACCTTAAACACTCAAAGAGCCACAAAGGAGCTAACTGGAAGCTCCCCCCCCCCTCGTTCAATTCTGGAGCCGACCGGATATCCGGTTCCCCTACCATAGAGTCTCCTTCTAGGGTGGCGTCCTTTTTCCTCTACCTGTCTTAACCCCAAAGCCCTATCAATCGTGGAGCCGACTGGCGACGGAGCCACAGCAGAGGGATAAAAGAGCCACATGTGGCTCCAGAGCCCTTGACTATTCAAAATGAAAGGGACAGACATACTTCTAAGTTAAGAATCGTGGAAAGTAGAGGACAGGTAGTCCTCGAGTTACAACAGTTCATTTAGTGACCAAAGTTAAAATGGCACTGAAAAAAGGACCCTTTATGATACAACCGTTGCTGCATCCCCATGGCCAGGCGATCAAAATTCAGATGCTTGGCAACTGGCATGTACTTATGATGGTTGCAGTGTCCCAAGATCACGTGATCCCCTTTTGTGACTGAGGGAAGAACTCCCCTCTCCTAGAAGACTGAAATAACTTGGAAAATATTATAAAGGTAGAATATTATATTTTCCTGGGTGATAAAAGAAGAAACAAGACAGAGAGCAGCTCCCTGTGCCCCCAGCAGATATTTGGTGAACATTGAGAAGGACTGAGCCAGCCTATCTACAAGACAAAAGACCTCCAGCTCCAGGGTGATGGGATTAAGACATGACCCTCCAGGACATAATAGGATTAACCCATCTAGCAGAAGAGCCCACCACATGGTACAATCACTGGGCACATTGCATCACCCAGCAAACTTCAACCAAACCTGGGACTCACACAACCTACAAAGTTAGCTATGACCCCTAGAAGAGCTAATAGAATACATGTTCTTGCACAGGAACAGGAAGCTCAAGTTCAAAGCTCAAGAGAACGTATAAAAACCCCTCGCTCTCAACTCCATGTGGTTAGCTGCCCAGAACCATGTGCTGATCTTTCCAATCAGCCTCCATGTTTCCAGTGTCTTTCTCCCGGCTTGGAACTGAACCCAGAGGGACATTCCTCCCAACACGACCTTCTGACAAGCCAAGTCGATGGGGAAGCCAAGATTCACTTAACCAACGGGTTACCAACTTCACTTAACAATTGTGGCAAGAAAGGTTGTAAAATGGGGCAAAACTCGCTTTTAACAACTGAATTCTGGGAGTTGAAGTCCACAAGTCTTAAAGTTGCCAAGGTTGGAGACCCCTGCTCTAGAGACAACCCCTAGAAATTAGGACCATAAAAGGAAATTCGTAAATAAGGATAGAGGGAGATATAGAGGGGGTGGAGATAATGTATTCAATTTAGACACTTTGGATAGGTTGTGACATCATAATTACTAAGCCAATGAAGAAAAAGTGGGAGGTAAATTTGTAACGGCACTAGAGGATATAAGGCAAGTATTGATTGTGTGTCCAATTGTGTGTCCACTATACCTGTGTGCGTGTGGTGGTACACCCTCTTTAAGGTAAAGGTAAAGGTTTCCCTCGCACATATGTGCTGGTCCTTCCCAACTCTAGGGGGCGGTGCTCATCTCGTTTCAAAGCCGAAGAGCCAATACTCTCCGAAGACATGTCCTTGGTCATGTGGCCGGCGTAACTCAACACCAAAGGCGCACGGAACGCTGTTCCCTTCCCACCAAAGGTGGCTCCTATTTTTCTACTTGCATTTTCTTTACGTGCTTTCGAACTGCTATGTTGGCAGAAGCTGGGACAAGTCACGGGAGCTCACTCCGTTACGCAGCAGTAGGGATTCGAACCATTGAACTGCCGACCTTCTGATTGACAAGTTCAGTGTCTTAGCCACTGAGCCACCGCTCTTCTAGTTTCCTCCTAATGAAGGTGACCCGATAAAGAACCATGGATTCTGCGTCATAGGAGAAAAATAATAATAAAAGTCTGATGCTTGGGAAGTGTGTGCTCAAGATGTTCCTTTTCCACCGCCTTCCAAACTTGGAAAGGGTTGCATCACTTGAAAGACCAGCTTGGGAAGAGGGTTGGATTGGATTGGGAGGAGATGCCAGAAATGGTAGAGAGGAAATAAATCTTGTATTTTTCGGCTCCCAGCTGGGGATCACAGAGAAAACCCGGCAGAGCACAGCAGCTTTGGAAGAGACCCACACTCTGCCCTCCCCCAGGCCAAAAAGTGAATTAATTAGCCATGCCTTATTGCCATTATAAGGGATGCGGTGGCTCAGTGGCTAAGATGCTGAACTAGTTGATCAGAAAGGTTGGCAGTTCAGCCGTTCGAATCCCTAGCGCCACATAACAAGGTGAGCTCCCGTTACTTGTCCCAGCTTCTGCCAACCTAGCAGTTCTCTCTCTCTCTCTCTTCCTTTCTCTTTCTTCCTTTCTTTCTTTCCACAATTAGACTTTTAGCATTGTTAGATTGGGTAATGGAAAGGCACACACAGGCTTAGCGGTAACAACAGCTCTTTATTAAGTACAACAAGTGAGAACAATCCAGCGAAGGTTGAGTCTGACAGCAGCCCTTTTATAGGGAGCTGTCAGACCCTTCGACCAATAGGATTAAACCTCTGTTCCCACCAGAAGAGAGGACCATGGTGGAAACCACTGTAGTTAGAACAAACATCTAACAAGCATGACCTAGGAGTCTCTTCTCAAAAAGGTTCATGCCCACTACTTCTAGCATTGTATAGCAAATACATGGAAGTCTAAAATACTGAATCCTCCCCTCTGTGTCCACCCAAGTGCAATTCCCTCAACACCTTTTTTCTCTTGTGCAGAACAGAAATCAGGTCTTTTAAAAAGTGAAAAGTCATTGCCCACACACCCAAGAGTGAAGAAACAGTCACAAAAATGTCAGCTTGAAGGCTGGAAAAGCGTTAGAATCCTTCCAAAGGTCAAGCAGGCAACCTTTCCACATCTCCAAAACCATTTTTTAAACTGGGTGAAATAATTGCCCCATAAGGGACGCGGTGGTTCAGTGGCTAAGACGCTGAGCTTGTCGATCAGAAAGGTCAGCAGTTCGGCGGTTCGAATCCTTAGTGCCGCGTAGGGGAGTGAGCTCCCATTACTTGTCCCAGCTTCTGCCAACCTAGCAGTAGAAAAATAGGGACCACCTTTGGTGGGAAGGTAACAGCGTTCCTTGCACCTTTGGCATTGAGTCATGCCGCCCACATGATCACCGAGACTTCTTCAGACAGTGCTGGCTCTTTGGCTTTGAAACAGAGATGAGCACTGCCCCCTATAGTCGGGAACAACTAGCACATATCTGCGAGGAGAAACTTTACCTTTATTGCCTTCACTGGAGAAAGGAATCAGATTCTGGGGTGGGCTTTGAGCCAGCCAGGGTCCCTCGATCTTAGTGGGTTGTGATGTTGGGGAGAAAAATGGAAGAAACGACGGTCCCCCACCCTCTTGAGATGGTGGTGGAGAAAGAGGGAGCTCCTTTAACAAAGCCGTGATATTATGGTGTCCTTGCTGCCCTACGTTGGGTGGTTTTCTTGTAAGCGTTTCATTTTGCTACCTAAGTTTAATGATGAAACATCTGCAAGAAAACCACCAAGTTCATAGAGCACCAGGAGACGGATGCTCTACCAGACAAGACATAATGGATGGAAACCGAACAAGGAGAGATTCAACCTGGAAATAAGGAAAAATTTCCTGACAGTGAGAACAATCAACCCATGGAACAGAAGCTGCCTTCGGAAGTTGTGGGAGCTTCATCCCTGGAAGCTTTTAAGTAGAGACTGGACTGCCATCTGTCAGAAATGGTGTGGGGTCTCCTGCTTAGGTGGGGGCTGGACTAGATGACCTACAAGATCCCTTCCAACTCTGCTAGTCTGTTAAACCTGTTAACCCTCCAAGGTCCCTTCTCTATTATTCTGTTATTCAAAGGGTAGTTGGCCTGAGGAGACCCATTTTTGTTTGTTTTGTTTTGTTTTATTTGGATTTATATGCCGCCCTTCTCCAAAACGACCCAGGGCAGCATACAACATTAAAAAACACACATCCCAAAAGTTAAAAAAAAAATTAAATCCATATCAAAAAAAAAAAAAAAACCGAATTTAAAAGACAATACATTTTAAATGTTAAAATTAACAGGCCAGGCCGGCTTGCTGGAAAAGCCAACTTTTTAGGGCGCGTCGGAAGGACCGGAGGTCAGGGATTATGTGAAGCTCCAGGGGCAGCTCATTCCAGAGGGAAGGGGCTCCCACAGAGAAGGCTCTCCCCCTGGGGGTCGCTAGCTGACACTGTCTGGCCGACGGCACCCTGAGGAGGCCACCTCTGTGGGATCGTACTGGACGGTGGGAGGCTACTGGTGGCAGTAGGTGGTCTCGCAGGTACCCTGGGCCTAAGCCATGGAGCGCTTTAAAGGTCATAATTAGTACCTTGAATCGCACCCGGAAAACAACCGGCAACCAGTGCAGGCCGCCTAAAAGGGGTGTAACATGGGAGCACCTAGATACCCCCATGACAACCCGCGTGGCCGCATTCTGGACCAGCTGAAGCCTCCGGGTGCTCTTCAAGGGCAGCCCCATTTTCACCAGCTACCACTGCAATTGAGCCACGGTGGTGCAGTGATTAGAGTGCAGTACTGCAGGCTACTTCTGCTGATCACTGGGTATCAGCAGTTTGGCAGTTCGATCCAGACCAGCTCAAGGTTGACTCAGCCTTCCATCCTTCCGAGGTGGGTAAAATGAGGACCCAGATTGTTGGGGGCAAGAGGCTGACTTTATAGCCCTCACTTAGAGAGGGCTATAAAGGACTGAAGCAGTATGTAAATCTTAAGTGCTATTGCTATTGTCCTTCCTTCCTTCCCTCCCTCCCTCTCTTCCATGATGCATAGTGGTTAGAATGCAGTATTGCTGGCAAATTCTGCTCACTGCCAGCAGTTCAATTCTGATCTGCTCAAGGTTGACTCAGCCTTCCCCTCCTTCCGAGGTGGGTAAAATGAGGACCCAGATTGTTGGGGGCAAGAGGCTGACTCTGTATGCTGCTTAGAGAGCGCAGTAAAGCATTGTGAAGAGGTATATAAGTCTAATTGCTATTGCTATTTGCTGAGCTGAGATTGGGACTACAAAATCCAGCATGCTGGGACATCCATCCCCCACCAAAAGGTGCACCCTGCGCTTTGTTCCAGATGCTTTTTCCCAAGCTGGGAACACAAAACTCTAGCACGTCAGAAGACACCAGCCCAGCCTCCAAGTCAGCTCAGCTCCAAGATGGGAGAACATCTCCCAGCACCCCCAAGGGATGGGTCCCCAAAAGTGGGCAGAGTTCCCAGGCAAACTCACCCAGCTGGCATGAATCCCACCACCCCAAACCAAAGTTACAAAGAGGGAATAGGAGCTTTGTGGAATGGCACGATGGCTTCGGAGCCTGAGAATCGAATCTCAGAAGCTGGGAGTGAGCGGCTTTGAAGTGTTGAACTCTTGGCATTGCCAGCTATGAATTAGGACTTGAAAGCATGCCGCTGCTGCTGGCATTCTTGGGAGTGTTTTTTTGGCTCCGCAGACAGGCTGGAAGGGAAGCGAGAGGAGGCTCTGTGTCTTGGAGCATGTGCTGAAGGGGTGTGCCACAGATGGATGGAAGGTTTTGGGTGGGTGGGTGAGCCTGCCCGCAGACCAGGCTCCGTTTATGGCAGGGGTGTCCAAACTTGGGAACTTTAAGACTTGTGGACTTCAACTCCCAGAATTCCCCTGGCTGGGGAATTCTGGGAGTTAAAGTCCACAAGTCTTAAAGTTCCCAAGTTTGGACACCCCTGGTTTATGGCCTGGGAGGGATGCCTTGACTTTGCATTGGGGAGTGAATTGGGCTCTCCTGTTTTCTACCTAATCAATTGGATTATCTTTGAAAAATCACTGTTCTTGAGTTTCACAATGGATAGATTGAGGAAGGAGGAGGAGAAGAGGGGGGAGGGAGGGAGGAAGGAAAGAAGGAAGAACAAAACGAGATGGAGGAGGATGTAAGGAGGAGGAGGAGAATGGAAGAAAAAAATAAGGATTGAAAGGAGAAGAAGGAAGGTGGAAGGAAGAAGAAAGATGAAGGATGGAAGGAAGAAGAGAAGGAGGAGTGCAAAAAGAAATGGAGGAGGATGGAACTAAGAGGAGAAAGAATGATGGAAGAAAGGAGGGGAAGCATGAAAGAAAAAAATAAGGATTGAAAGGGAGAAGAAGGAGGGTGGAAGGAAGAAGAGAAGGAGGGCAAAAAGAGATGGATGGGGATGGAAGTAAGAGGAGAAAGGAGAATGGAAGAAAGGAGGAGAAGGATGGAAGAAAAAAAATAAGGATTGAAAGGAGAAGAAGGAAGGTGGAAGGAAGAAGAGAAAGGTGAAGGATGGAAGGAAGTAGAGAAAGGTGAAGGATGGATGGAAGATGAGAAGGAGGCCAAAAAGAAATGGAGGAGGATGGAACTAAGAAGTGAAAGAATGATGGAAGAAAGGAGGAGAAGCGTGGAAGAAAATATAAGGATTGAAAGGAGAAGAAAGAGAATGGAAGGAAGAAGAGAAGGAGAAGAAGGAGGAAAGAAAGGGGAGGAGAAGGAATAAGGAAGAGGAGGAAAATTAGAGGTAGAAGGAAGAAGGAGAAGAAAGGACAACGAGAAGGAGGAGGAAAAGGAGAGGAAAGGATTACACTGGAAAAGAGTTTGCATAAACCTCATGCAGCATGACCTGAAAAAAAAAAAACCATGTAGAGCATCTTTTTGAAAACAATTCAGAAGTGCCATATGCTAGCACAGGGGTGTCCAAACTTGAGAACTTTAAGACTTGTGGACTTCAATTCCCAGAATTCCCCAGCCAGCATGGCTGGCTGGGGAATTCTGGGAGTTGAAGTCCATAAGTCTTAAAGTTCCCAAGTTTGGACACCCCTGTGCTAGAGAGTATGATCGACCAAAAACGTGCCCATCACCAGCAAAAGTCTAACCAGATATACAATTGAGCGGCTCCAGACTAATTTCACAAGAAGAGTCCTCCACTCCTCTGCTCACAACAGAATCCCGTATGCCACCAGGGTTGAAATGTTGGCCTTAGACAACTTAGAACTATGCCAATTAAACTCTGACCTAAGCGTAGTACACAAAATTTTCTACTGTAACGTCCTACCAGTCAACGACTTCTTCAGCTTCAACCACAATAACACACGGGCAAACGATACAAACGGAAGGTAAACAGCTCCAAACTCAACTGCAGAAAATACGACTTGGGCAACAGAGTGGTCAACACCTGGAATGCTCTACCTGACTCTGTTGTTACGTCCCCAAACCCCCATAATTTTAACCTAAGACTGTCTCCTGTTGACCTCACCCCATTCCTAAGAGGTCCGTAAAGGGGGCGTGCATAAGCGCACCAGTGTGCCTACCGTTGCTGTCCTAATGTCTCCATTTATTTGTACCCATTTACGGTGTTCTTATTTACGTTTATACTTACACCTGTTCTCTTTTACGTGTTTGACAAAAGAGAGAAAGAAAAATAAATAAATATACACCAGAGTGGAAAAGCATGCAGAAAAACACATTCCGTGTTAGTAGCAACCGAAAGGAAAGGAAAAGACAACCCCTCACACTTTGGGGCCACGTTAGGCTACACTCATCGTGGCAATCCTGCCTGCCTCTTCTACTGCCTTTACACCACTTCCACCAAGCCACCAAGGGAGGATCAGACAACATTCTCGTCCCCAGAAGGACCCATTTGAGGAGCCACCCAAACGTGGCAAGAAAGCAGCGGTGATTGTCCTCCACCGTGGCCCCATTGTAATCCAGGGCCGTGGCCACTGCGTGACAGACAATGCCCCTTGCCCTTCCTGCAGGGAGTTTGGCACCAGTTGTGGCCATCCCAGCTGGGAGCCTGGAGATGTCTCCCCATCCCTCTCCACATTTCGTGGTCTTCTGCTGTTGAGGGACAAAGGGCTCTTCAACCAACACACAGTGCTGGATTGATCCTAAAGGGCAGCCGGCTAAGAAAATACCAGCTTTTTAAAAGCCGCGGGGTCCTTTTTACCGAAACCCACTCAAGGGAGGCTGAGGAGCCTCTTGGCTAGCCTGGAGCAAAATCCATGTTCTGAGAAAGCTGGCACTCGGTGACCTTCCCCATGCCAAATTGGCAGTTGGCACTCTGAAAAACAAGAATTCCAAGAGAAGAGGATCTTTGTCGCTCGGGGTTGAAAGGTGGGGTCCTTGGTGCTCTCTGAGCTTGGGGGTTTCCGTGCAGATGTTTCATGACCCAACTAGGTAACCTTGTCAGGGTTAGAAGGGAATGAGATTTGCTGGAGGAGGAGGAGGAGGAGGAGGAGGAGGAGGAGGAGGAGGAGGAGGAGGAGGAGGAGGAGGAGGAGGAGGAGGAGGAGGAGGAAGAAGAAGAAGAAGAAGAAGAAGAAGAAGAAGAAGAAGAAGAAGAAGAAGAAGAAGAAGAAGAAGAAGAAGAAGAAGAAAGAAGAAGAGTCTGCGGTTTTTAGTGCTTTCTAACTTGATAGCTTTCTTGCAGATGCTTCATGACCCCACTAGGTAACATCATCAGGGCATCATCAGAGATTTGCAGGGAGGAGGAGGAGGATTGTAAGGTCCTTGGTGCTCTCTGGGCTTGGTGGTTTTCTTCCAGATGTTTCATAACCCAACTAGGTAACATCATCAATGCTAGAAGGAAGTGGGGTTTGTAGAGTGGAGGAGGAAGGGGAGGACTGTGTGATCCTTTGTGCTCTTTTAATTTGGTAGTTGACTTGCAGACATTTCACGACCCAACTAAGTAACATTATCAATGCTAAAAGGGAGTGTACTTCAAACTAAACAAATGGTCGTAAGTTGAGAACTATCCCTTTTTTAGGACTCCAGTCTGTTGCCAATTCCCAGTGTTTGTCAATCCCAAAATCAGACAATTCAAACAGTGTCAGGCTGAACGCACCTATCCGTATCCTTTGATGTGATTAACACATTCACTGCTCTGGTATTATCTAATGCGTGTGGGTGGAAATTAAATCCACAACTGCCACAACATTGGGTGTGACCAGCTTGGGTTTGGGTTTCCATGCTTCTTTCACATAGTGTGCAAATGAACGGCTTCTACATTCCTTTAAGCCAGGCGTCTCCACATTTGGCAACTTTTAAGTGGCTCAGTGACTAAGATGCTGAGCTTGTCAATCAGAAAGGCTGAGAGCTCGGCAGTTCGAATCCTTAGCGCCACGTAACGGAGTGAGCTCCCATGACTTGTCCCAGCTTCTGCCAACCTAGCAGTTCGAAAGCATGTAAGAATGCAAGTAGAAAAATAGCAACCAAAATAATTAACCCGAAAACAATATACATAAATAAACATAGAACTGTATATAAAAGTAGGTAAGTATGTAAAATATCATAAAAATATATAGATAAGATGACATAATGATTGTAATATATAGTAAAGAGAGGAATATATATATAGATACGACGATGTAACATTGTACAAACTGTTGATATAAAGATTGTAATATGTGATGAAAAGACAAAAACTATATATATATATAAATTATATATATGTATTTGTGTTACAACCCCTGGTATGCCTAAATATGGTAGCCCAGGTTCGAATCCCAGTAAGGGTATGGCTAGCTGATGAGAGCTAATTAGCTCGAAATAGATCTATACTAGTCTCCCTTTATTTATTTATCAGTACAAATACAACATATATATATATATATATATATATATATATATATATATATATATATATATATATATATAATATATATATATATATATATATATATATATATATATATATATATATATTTGTTTTCGTAGATTTTCACGGGTGTATTTGTTGTATTCGGGTCTTTTCCCGTGTAAAGTTGAGATTGAGATTGACAATCTCAACTTTACACGGGAAAAGACCCAGATACAACAAAACCAGCATATATATATATAATAAAACCAGCATATATATATATATATATATATATATATATATATATATATGTATATGTATATGTATATGTATATGTATATGTATATGTATATGTATATGTATATGTATATGTATATTATATGTATATGTATATGTATTTGTGTTACAACCCCTGGTATGACTAAATATGGGAGGAAGGTCACTACTCCCTCTTTCTGTCCTTCGGCTTATCACAGAAGACCATGCAGGCAGAAAACCATATTTTTATTTTTAATGTTGCCTTTTTATATTTGTGTTTTATATTTGTGTACTGATTATTTATTTATCAGTACAAATATAACATATATATATACACATACATACATACATACATACATACATACATACATACATATATGTTATATTTGTACTGATAAATAAATAATCAGTACACAAATATAAAACACAAATATAAAAAGGCAACATTAAATATATAAAGAAAAATAGCAACCACTTTTGGTGGGAAGGGAACAGCGTTCTGTGCGCCTTCGGCATTGAGTCATGCCGGCCACATGACCACGGAGACGTCTTCAGACAGCGCTGGCTCTTTGGCTTTGAAACGGAGATGAGCAACGCCCCCTAGAGTCAGGAACGACTAGCATGCATATGCGAGGGAAACTTTTACCTTGACGACTTGTGGACTTCAACTCCCAGAATTCCTCTGCCAGTTAGGGAATCCTGGGAATTGAAGTCACCAAAAGTCTTAAAGTTGCCAAGTTTGGAGACTCCTGCTTTTAAGCCCATCCTTCATTCCATCATAGTGTTGCGTGTTTGGGACGATTTCTCCAACTGCCTACGCTCAGCAGACTCGTAAAAGAAAAGATAAAACAAAACGGGCTGAAAGAATTTAGTGCAAAAATGAAAATCTCTACGTTTAAGAGCTTTCTTCCTCTTTTCTTCTCCTCCTCCTCCTCTGCTTAGCCGGGCTAGAAAAGAAAAGAAATTTCAAAGCTCTGAAGGTTGTTTGATGAGATTTCTTTGAATTGGGAAAAATCTGGGTATCCAGAAGAAAACAGAACGTGGTTCTTGGTAGAATTTGCTGAACCAGAGAAAGACAGGAACTGAATCTCGTTTCAGGCAAGGCGAAAAACAGAGTGGCTTCCAAAACGCACGGGGTTGGGTTTAGTCAAAACCATCTGGTTCTGTCCACAGCAGGTAGAAACTACAAAGCGTGACCGCTCGAAAACTTCAATCAAACTTTGTCCTCCTTTCCCATCGTCGCCGCTCCGACTTTTCTCTGCCGCCGCAGCTGGAGAAGGATGCAAACAATTAACTGAGCTTCAAAAATATAAACCCACTTCTTTTTCTTTTAAAGAGAGAATTGGGAAGCCAGGAAATAATTAGGGAGGGGGAAAGGGAAGCTCAGAGACACCCAAGCAAAGTGGAAAGTGGAAGAATATTTTGGAAAAGAGATTGAAAGGGGGGGGGGGGGAAATCGGTGGCTGGGGAAAGTCCATTGTTAGAAGTTGGGAGGGTTTTTGAAGGTGGCTAAGCGTGGGTTTAATACTTCTGCTGATTTGGCACTCTTTGTATTTTAAATAAAGTTACTCTAGTTTAGTGTTGAAGAAGCTTCTTGGGTGAGAAACGAAATGTCTTCAAAGAAAAATTGGAAAGTCTAATTGCCTCTTGAAAAAGCACCTTTGGGGCTACTGGGTTTCCCTGAAAATAAGACCTAACCAGAAAATAACCCCTAATGCGTCTTCGGAACAAAAACTAATATAAGACCCAGTCTTATTTTTAGGGAAACACGGGTATTGGAAGGAGTGTCCTGATATTTGAGGGGTTGCCACAAAGAAGAGGGGGTCAACCTATTTTCCAAAGCACCAGAAGGCAGGAAAAGAAGCAACGGATGGAAGCTGAACGAAGAGAGAAGCAATCTGAAGCGAAGAAGGAATTTCCTGACAGTGAGAACAATTAATCAGTGAAATGGCCTGCACTAGAAGTTGTGGGAGCTCCATCATTGCAGGTTTTTAAAAAGAGATTGTGTGATTGTGCGGCTGGCTGCCACACGGCGATGACCTCGTCTGCTTTTGGGACCCTCGTGAGGGTGCACCTGAGCTAGGCTTCGAGACCCCCGCAGGGGTGAGAACCCTCGTTAGGGTGAGCCTGAGCTAGGTGGGTCTGGCTCTGCTAAGGAAGCACGAACACCATGATGTGTTAGAACGCATCAACCAGCTCAGCGAGATGCCAAAAGAACCCCCACTGGCTGATTGAGACGGTATTTATTAAGGCATACAAGAAGGGTTTTCGTAATACAGCACATGATTACATGATTGGTTAAAAGCTTGTTGCAGGGCAAAACTTAAGCAGGTTAAAAGCTTTCCATAGGATGTGGTTTTCTCTCATGCCCGGAGTTCTCCGGACAGGCTTTGTGGTTTAGCGTTTCTGCGTAAACAACAGGTGCTTTAGCTCGACAAAGGATGTGGTATTTTATGTCGTTAGGCATGTTAGCTACAAGATTGGTCAACCATTTGTCTGGAATGGTATAAAATATAATCAGAGATACACACAAACCCGTTAGCAAACTTTGGATCTTGGTCAGATTTATGCTAGGTAAAGGTTTCCCTTGCATATATGTGCCAGTCGTTCCCGACTCTAGGGGGCGGTGCTCATCTCCGTTTCAAAGCCGAAGAGCCAGCGCTGTCCGAAGATGTCCCCGTGGTCATGTGGCTGGCATGACTCAATGCCGAAGGCGCATGGAACGCTGTTACTTTCCCACCAAAGGTGGCTCCTATTTTTCTACTTGCATTTTTTACGTGCTTTCGAACTGCTAGGTTGGCAGAAGCTGAGACAAGTAACTGGAGCTCACTCCGTTACGCGGCGCTAGGGATTCGAACCGCCGAACTGCCGACCTTTCTGATCGACAAGCTCAGCCACTGAGTCACCCTGTCCCATAGATTTACTCTGGGGTTGCATAAACTTCATCAGGTCAGGACCACATCAGATTTTGGTGGACCAAGGTCTGAACTTCAGAAGGACCTTGGAGCTTGTATGAAATCTAAATTGGGTTCCACTTCCATTTGCTACTTAAAGATGGACCCTACGGTTCCACCCAAGGAGAGTACTTCTTGTTTTCCCCTTCTGTCGCATTCAAAGTCACAGTTGGGTAGACCTTTGGACTTCTCTAAGTTTCTAACCATCCTAATCCAGACTGCACCTTTTTTTTTTTTACTGGAAGAAGCCGTCAACAGTGACTTCAGAAGACTGTACAGCCAGGGAGAAGACAATTAGATGGATCCAACTGGGTCTCCTAAAAGAGAAAGCGAGGATGTGGCTGGAGGTTGCATGGAATTCAGAAACCTACCGAGATCCAAGGGGTGTCTTCCAGATGTGAAACAGTAGAGCCGAAGAATTGAAACCAGAAGCCAAGTCGTGCTCCACTTTCCTCCAGCTGGATGGGGAAGAAGTGTGACCTTGCCCTCGAGAAGATCCTCTTCTGGCTCACGGCTCCCCCAAAAAGGAGGGGGTGAAAAGTGAACCTTGAGATCCAGAGGCGAAAGGGCTCTAGGCCACCACCGAAGCTGTGAAGCAGTCAAAATCTTGGCCAGGCATTCAGCTGTACAGAGGAAGTCTCCATGTGATGAAACAGCTGGTCATCTCTCTCTCTCTCTCTCTCTCTCTCTCTCTCCCTCCCTCCCTCTCTCTCTCTCTCTCTCTTTCTCTCTCTCTTCTCTTGCTCTTCTCTCTTGTTCTCACTACTCTTTCTCTTTCTTTCTGTCTCTGCTCTCTTTCTCTCTCTCCTTTTTCTCGCCCTTCTCTCGTTCTCACTTCTCTCTCCTATCCTCTTCTTTCTCTCGCTTCTCTTTCTCTCTCCTTTTTCTCTCTGCCCTCTTTCTTTCCCTCTCTTCTCTCTCTCCTCTCCTGTTCTCACTACTCTTTCTCTCTCTCTTTCTTTCTCTCTTTCACTCTCTGCTGTCCCCCTTTTCTCGCTCTTCTCTCTCATTCTCACTACTCTCTCCTTTCTTCTCTCTCCCTTCTCTCTCTCTCTCTCTCTCCTCTCCCTTCTCTCCTCCTCTTTTCACTCTCTTCTCTCTTCTTCCTTCCTCCCCTCTCTCTCTTCTCTCCCTCGTCTCTGTTTCTCTTCTCTCCCTCTTCTCTTTTTCTCTCTCCTCTCTCTCTCCCCTCTCTCCCTCTTTTGTCTCTCCTCTTCTCTATCTCTTTCTCCTCTCCCTCTCTCCTTTGGAAATTTTTTTTTCAAAGACTTTAACCACATGAGTGTGAACAGAAATGCAGAGTCCTGTTCTTAGGGAGGACAGCAAATAGTCAGCAGGGTTGGCTGCAGCTGTTCTAAGACTTAAGAAATGTTCATTCTTGGGAGGAAATGCCTGAACTGCCAAGGTTCAGAAGTTAACCGGAAAGAAAAGTATTATTAAATTGAGGGTGTCTTCAAAGATGATTTGGGGAGACCCACCCTTTATTCCATAGCCCATCTCCCCACCCCTAGTTCCTCTCCTCTGCTTGCCCCCACTCGCTTGTGGACCCTACAGCAAAAACAACCCATAGATTACAGATTTAAGACTGGAAGGAAACTAACAATTTAAGAATGGTTACAATCAAGGCAAGGTGACTCTTTGTGGAGGACTCTCGAGTTTGTGAGGTTCCTACACATAGCAGGGGGGTTGGACTGGATGCCCTCAATGAGCCCTTCCAGTTCTAAGATCCATCGGGTTCATTTGGCCCTACTAAACCGAGCCTTTTAATCTTAGCAGGAACCTCTCCAAATTGAAACACAGAGATATCAGCAGTATGTTTTAATTCCAGCAGCTATGGATCATTTTCACAGCCTCTCCTGGCTAATCCTAATCTAGGGTTTAAGCATTTATATCTTGGTTTGTTGGCCATTCGGTGTCCCTGCATGCTTCACCAGCTTATGTCTACGGAGATTCTCAATCATCCAGGTCACGGTAGTCCCAAAGATGTTTTTTCCCAAAAAGCAGCTGGACTTTCTTGTTGTCATTTTCTTGAAAACTTTTCACTTCTCATCCGAGGAGCTTCTTCTGTTCTCAAATGTTTTCAAGGAGGAAAAACAACAACCACCAAGAAAGTCCAGTTGCCTTTCGGAAAAACACCTTTGGGACTTAAACCAGCTTAGTTACAGACGCCACAGCTGCCTTTGAGCGTGGTTAGCCTTAACCTTATTTTGGAAATTTTACGACGACGCCTTTTGCACGAACCATCCCGTTCGGTTAGCTTAGAATTCATGGGATTGTTTCAGGAACCCAGCAAAGTGTGTGATGAATTACCAAGAAATCCAGAGCTGAAGCAACAATATTGCACAGTGAATTATTTATTTGTGGTTGGAAAGGGAATGCCTGCGACGTGGCATCCTGCCCTCTGGACTTCGCCTGCAACAATTCCCTTTTGTTATTCTGAGCCGGGGGAATTTTCTTGGAAGGATGCCCCAAAGCCAAGTTTTAGATGCAAAATAAGAGACTTTGAGAGAAAAGGTAGAGCAGAAACGAGAGGCGCAATCTTAGCCAATAGTAAACTCCTCAAGGAATCCCTTAAACTTTCCACCTTCCGCGCTCTCCTTCCTTCCTTCCTTCCTTCCTTCCTTCCTTCCTTCCTTCCTTCCTTCCTTCCTCCTTTCCTTTCCTTTGCAAGCATGACCGTGTTCAAACCGGCGGCCCTCAATAAAACGATAACGTTTTATCACCCTCGCCAGGGCGGTTGAAAACTTTTTTTAAAAAATTAGATTTTTGTTGCTCCTTTTCCAAACGCAGGGCCAGAACGAAGCTTGACAAAGGGCCCATTTTTAATGCTCAGACATTCTGGATATTTGGCAGACCCCTGAAGGATGCTCAGTCCAGTTTTATGCTTTTTCCTCGTTTATTAAAAAAAAAAAGTTGATTTCTCCTGGCCTCAGTGCCCACAGAAAAAATCACGACAGAAATGGACAAAAAGTATGTTATTTATTTTTATTTATTTTGCATCATGCAGGAGACAGATACAGATTAACAGAGTTGGAAGGGACTGTTGTGGCCCACCAGCAGAGCTGGCGGCAGATTTGGAGAGTGAGGAGGTTGGGGAGGAAGATGGGCCAGTCCTGGAGTCTGGGGAAGGCTCTGATGAGGGCTCTGCGTCGGAGGCAGAGAAGGGGCCAGGGCCGTCTGACAGTTATCAGCTGCCTTCAGAGTCAGACATCAGTGAGGCAGAAGAACAGCTGGAGCATGTTCCCAGTGTGCGCATGCACAGAGCTGCCAGGAGAAGGGAACAGCTAAAGAACAAGGGCCGACTTATGAGTAAAGGCACAGGTGGATGGTGAATAGCCCCCCCCAGAGGAAATAAAAGAGGAGCAAAAGAAGAGTGGTGTTTGCAGGAGACAATTAGTTCGCTTAATTAGTGTGAAGATTTCTTTGTGACTCTCTGAGACTCCTTGCCAAGTATTTTCATGTACAGCAGTTGCGTTTGGAAGCTATCAGCCTGGCAGCTCTCCAAGCCTGATAAGTTCTGCGGTTGTAAGTTCACACTTGAAAGACTATTTGCTGGGACTTTGCTGGATGTGAATGAGAGGAATTCACATTAGCTTCATAAAAAGGGGTTTTGTCAGGACAAGGAGTCTGCTTCGTGATTTTGTGAAGCCTAGGTCAGAACAGGGATATTGTAGGTTATCTAGTCCAATCCTTTCCCCCCACCCCGCTGCCCAAGCAGACCCTACTTCATCACAGGCAGTGAGACCGACGGGATTGAGATATAGCTAAATTGCACACAAATTAAGAAAGAAAGGAGTTTGCTCTGGAGGAGAAAGGATAGAACCTAGCTAGAACTGTTCTGAAGACCACGAAGTGAAAGTTAAACCTTACTCCAATCCTAACATCGAATCTCAACGCATCCATTCTATCAATCAAAATAAAGCTGAAGGGACCTTGGAGATCTTCTAGTCCAGCCCCCTGCACAAGCCGTATAGCATTTCAGACAAGTGGCTGCCCAGTCTCTTCTTAAAAGCCTCCAGTGATGGAGTATCCATGATTTCTAGAGGCAAGCTCTTCCACTGATTAATTGTCCTCCCTGTTAGGAAGTTTCTCCTTAATTCCAGGTTGCTTCTCTCCTGGATTAGTTTCCATCCATTGTTTCTTCTCCTGCCTTCTGCTGCTTTGGAGACTAATTTGACCCCCTCTTCTTTGTGGCAGCCCCTCAAATACTGGAATACTGCTATCATGTCCTCTGTAGTCCTCCTTTTCTCTAGAGTAGCCAAACCGAAAACCTGCAACCATTCTTCATATATTTTAGTCTCCAGGACTTTGATCATCTTAGTTGCTCTTCTTTGCACTTTTTCCAAAGTCTCAACATCTTTTTTATAAAGTGGTGACCAAAACTGGATGCAACATTCCAGGTGTGGCCTTTCTAAGGCATTACAAAGCAGTACTAATGCTTCACCTGATCTTGGTTCAAAGCCTCTGTTTATACAACTCAGGATTCTATTTGCTTTTTTGGCTGTTGCCGCACACGGCTGGCTCATATTTAAATGATCACCGGGACTCCAAAGGTCCCAATCAGTTACTGGGTTTTTCCCCCGCTAAATCTGTACTTGTATCTTTCGTTTTTCCCGTCCAGGTGTAAAACTTCGCTTTTCTCCACATTCATTTCCGTGTTGTTGGATAGGGTCCATTATTCAAGTCTGTCAAGATCTTTTTGGATCCCGAGCTTATCTTCTGGGCTGTTGGCTATTCCTGCCAGTTTAGTGTCATCTGCAAATTTGTTGGGTTCCCCTTCTATTCCCTCATTTAAAAGTCATTTATGAAGATATTGAAGGGTTGGTTCTTCGCGGGATAAAATCCAGAACAATAAAAGCAAGACACTGATGAAAAGCCATGCCTTAACCCAGACCTGCCCGAGATGCAGCGTCCCAAACTAGATCAACTTAGGTTAAACATGGTTAAAAGCAAGCTTAGTATAGATAGCGCTTGACATACAGCAACCATCGGGACCCAAATTTCCAGGTCTAAGCCAGGCAGTTGTTAAATGAGTCGCACCTAATTTTACGACCATTTTGGCCTGGTTGTTAAGCCAATTACTGCAGTTGTTAAGTGAGTCAAGTGGTCATTAAGTGAATTCCACTTCCCCCATGGACTTTGCTTGTCAGAAGCTGGCTGGGATTGGTTGCATGTGGTGATCGCAGGATCTAGGATCTTCTCTTTGTGCAACCATAATTATTTTTTTAAAAGTGTATGTATATACATACACACTCACACACACACAAACGCATACACTAGCTGGATACCTGTGCTTCGCTGTGAAACTATGTGATCGGGCTTGATATTTAAAGCTTGAAACTTAACGTAGAATGTATAACTCCTTAGCATCAGAGTGTGTTAATATAAGGCAACTGGCAGCTGGAACAGAGTTCTTTTCAGGTGGGGAGGGGGAGTAGAATGTCTAAATTCCCAGCCCGCAAGCCAATTGAATCATGCCCCGGCCACGCCCACACTGGATCTAGCTAAGGGGCAGCATCAGAGCGTGTTAATATAAGGCAACTGGCAGTTGGAACAGTGTTCCTTTCAGGTGGGGAGGGAGAGTAGAATGTCTAACTCCTTAGCATCAGAGGATGTGAATAATATTGAATATAATATTGTATCATTAGTGTTGTAAACACTAATGATCTGATGGTCATTTCAAAAAATCCTTTCTTAGCAAGCACCTAGAAGCCAAGAGGAACATATGTGCCAAATTTCAAGTTTGTAGGGTTTACGGTTCTGGAGATTTCATGATGGGTGAGGGGTGTTTGCCTTTTATATAGAGAGAAATTCACTGCAACACCTGAGTGATGCTACTTCTCAGAGAGCTCTCCTTCCCTTACCTGCCACACCTGCAGGTGTTATTTGGCAACTGGTAAAAACTGGCTTGGGAGGCTGGGATTTGTTCAGGAGGCAACACACAGCTGTGGTGTCTTTTGATGCTCAGGGAAATTCACCCTCCAGGAAATTGGAAATTTAACAAGGCAAAAGTGAGCCAAACGCACCCAACTCATTTGTAATTATTGCACATGGTTTGCTTTCTTTCTGTTTTTTTCCCCTAACATGCAAACAGTGGTTTGGTGTTTTAAAAGCAAGACTCCTGGCTGTTTTGCTGGCTCGCAGCTGGAACGCCTGGCTCAGGCCCAACTCTTATTTTGTCCCTAATCGAGTGGGGTGCAGAAGATGTGACAATTGATTCTTTCATCGCAGCTAATGCCATTTTTTATTTATATTTATTTTTTAACCACAGAGCCATCAAGCCCTTCAAGCTCTAAATCCCAGGGAAAAATCCTTGAATTGCAAAGGATATTCCGGATCTCAGATCTCCATTGATTTAGGTGTTCCGATATATGACATAAAAAAATGTGTTGAAGATTGTCAGTCTTCTTGGCGAAGAACTTGGGGTCGTTTTTAAAAAGAGATTTGACAGTCCTTTGTCTGGAATGACACAGGGTTCCCTGCCTGAGCAAGAGGTTGGACTAGATGACCTCTAAGTTCCCTTCCAATTCTGTCATTCTGCATTCTGCTGAGAGTTGTTGAAAATAGGTTTCCTCGAATCCTGTAATAGTTTAATTTTTTTGTGCAAAATCCCCTCTGAAAGTGACTTTCGGAGAGGACTTTGCATAAACAAAATAAAGAAAATTATTGCAGAATTTGAGGTACAATCAGAAGAAGTTTGGTGATTTCTAGAGATACATAGACGCAGGCAGGTAGGCAGACCAACAGACAGACAGGTGATGGATAGCTAAATAGACAAAGAGAAAGAAAAGAGAGATACCAATAGATAGATGGATGGATGGAGATAGAGAGATGGATGGATGGATGGACGGACGGATATAGACAGACAGACATAATGGATAGGTAAATAACTAATTAGGATAGATAGACAGACAGACAGAGAGATGATGGATAGGTAAATAACCAATTAGAGAGGATAGATAGATAGATAGATAGATAGATAGATAGATAGATAGATGATAGATAGATAGATGATAGATAGATAGATAGATAGATAGATAGATATAGATAGATGATAGATAGATAGATAGATAATAAGATAGACAGATAGACAGACAGACAGACAGACAGACAGACATGATGGATAGGTAAATAACCAATTAGAGAGGATAGATAGATAGATAGATAGATAGATAGATAGATAGATAGATAGATAGATAGATAGATAGAGATAGATAGATAGATAGAAGATAGATGATAGATAGATAGATAGATAGATAGATAGATAGATAGATGACAGAGAGACGATGGATAGGTAAATAAACAATCAGAGAGGAGAGAGAGAGAATAGATATACTTTAAAAAACCTGTCTGACTGCGGGCCATGGAAATGGAATTTTCTATTGCTAAGAGACTAGTCCTTCCACTTTGGAGAGAGATATTTGTGGCTCTAATTATTCTGGAATGGAAAACTGGTGCTCCTTACAAGTGAAGCTCAAATTGTTAACGGATGTGGTGACCATGAGCCATTCCAGTAAACATGGGCCTCCTTTATGGAAGCACTTGTTAAACTTATATAAACCAATATAAGATGGGTGTTAAAAACATTTATACGGAGGAGAAGCTCGTGGGTGTGAGCATGAGCAGAGTGGTTGTGTCAAGCCAGTTGAAAGGTTGTCGATCGCTCCTTCTTTTTTATTTCTTTCTCTCCTTTTCATGTAGTAAACACACATCCTCTCCAAAGGTAATACTAAAAACATCAGCCATGAACAAGTTGAAGTCCAGGCTTGGCTCAGTCGGGGAGAAATGCAGTTCTTAAAAGATTTATGTCTTTAGGGCTGATTTCTACACTACCCAGAGTGATTTTGTTGGGATTATTGCGATTAGAAAAATAAAATTTCCATTCCTCTTCTCTGCCCATATATTGGGTCCATCTTGGCTACAAGTTATAGAAAAGTATCTGTGTAGCTTTCTCGTCTGTTTGTTTTCCTTTCAGCAGCCAAAGCTCAGGAGTTTCCAGCCTGCTGTGTTATTTTCCCTCTGCTTGTGAAAAAACTTAAGACGGCTACAAAAACAGGAGTTGGAAACACGGGCTGTATGTGGGCTGATGAAGGGGTAAATGGTACAGGGAAGGCGCCATTTGAGAGAGAGAAATAAAGAAAAAGAAAGGAAGGAAGGAAGGAAGGAAGGAAGGAAGGAAGGAAGGAAGGAAGGAAGGAAAAAGAGAGAAGAGAAAAAGAAAAAAGAGAGAAGAGAAAGAAAGAGAAGGAAAGAAAGAGAAAAAGAAAGAAAAAGAAAAAAAAAAGAAGAAAGAGAAAAAAGAGAGAAGAGAAAAAGAAAGAAAGGAAGGAAGGAAAAAGAGAGAAAAGAAAAAGAAAGAAAAAAGAGAGAAGAGAAAGAAAGAAAGAGAAGGAAAGAAAGAGAAAAAGAAAGAAAAAGAAAAAAAGAAGAGAAAAAAGAGAGAAGAGAAAAAGAAAGAAAGGAAGAAAGGAAGGAAGGAAGGAAGGAAAAAGAGAGAAGAGAAAAAGAAAGAAAAAAGAGAGAAGAGAAAGAAAGAAAGAGAAGGAAAGAAAGAAAGAAAAAGAAAGAAAAAGAAAAAAAGAAGAAAGAAAGAAGAAAGAAAAAAGAGAAAAAGAAAGAAAGAAAAAAGAAAGAAGGAAAAAGGAAAGAAGGAAGGGAGGGAGGGAGAGGGCGAAAGGAAAGAACAGAAGAAGGAAGGAAGGAAAAGGAGGGAGGGAAGGAAGAGAGGGAGGAAGAAGAGAAGAAAAGAGGGAAAGAAAGGAAGAAGAAGAAAGACGAAGAAGAACAGAAAGAGGAAGGAAGGAGTTGTGAAGTGAGTCAGGTGGTTGTGTTCCACTCCGCACAATCTTCAAATTGTAATCCCGAGCCCCATAAGCCACCCATCCACATTAACCAAACCTGGTTTGTTGTGCAATATCAGCGCATAAAGATAAGCTCCCTTTCCTCCTGACCCCGTGGCATTCCTGTTGCCTTCTGGGCAGGAGAAGGTCAGCGGGCCCCTTCCTCGCCCTGCTGGGGGTCAGGGCAGAGAATCCCCCCCCCCCGAGGTTACTGTGTGGGCTGCCCAGCTCGGTCTTTGACATTTATCAATCTTCCAAAGGTCTTAAGCCTGCCAAGTTGATCTGTGGGAGGCGCTTCTGTGCCCCAGAGAGAGGAATGCACCCTGCAGCTCTGGGCTTTGACCCCTCGCCCATAAATGTCAAGGGCAGCCCATCCTTTTGATCAATGGGTGAAGCATTTTCCCCCTTGAATCCCAGGTGGGGGAGGGGAGACAGGCATCTGGGCCAGAAAGAATCCAAACAGGAAGAAAATCCCGGGGGGGGGCAGAGAAATAGGGGCTCCTGACCCTTCCCCTTTTCTGACAAAACTTTGCCCTCAAAAGTGGTATATGATTCCTCTCTCATCTCTCAATCTCTCACCTGAACCTATCCATCCTCTGTCTTCTACACGATCTATCTATCTATCTATCTATCTATCTATCTATCTATCTATCTATCTATCTATCTATCATCTATCTATCTATCTTATCTCTCTCTTTATGTATCTATCTATCTATCTATCTCTATATCTGTCTATCTTTTTTCTTTCTTTCCATTTATGTTTCTATCTATCCATCCATCTATCCATCCGTCCATCCATCCATCCATCTCTCTCTCTCTCTGTGTCTACCTGTATCACCTTCCTTCCTTTCTTTCTTTCTTTCTTTCTTTCTTCCTTCCTTCCTTCTCTCTCTCTCTCCCTTCTTTCTTTCTTTCTTTCTTTCTTTCTTTCTTTCTTTCTTTCTCTTTTTCTACCTCTGTTTCCATCTGTGTATCTGTCTGTCTGTCTGTCTGTCTTCTATTAATCTTTTGAATAAAATAAATAATTTAAACAAATAGAAAAAAAAGGAAATGGAATACATTCAAAATAGGTCAAGCCTAATTAATCGCCATTAAGGACATTTATTTGTCACAGGTATTGGGGTTTGCAGGTCCTGGATCTGACTTGAATTTTTTTGCTCTTTCTCCTTTTCTCCCCTCCCCCAATCAAACTAGTTTTAGCAAAATGCCCCCCTCCATCTCTCTTCCTCCGCATCTTTTCCTTACCTCCCCAAATCAAGTTGCCGGCTGTCCCCATTCTGGTCATAAAACGAGGACTTCTTTCCTAAATCGTATTTGATTTAGCCCTCCGATACTCGGGAAGTCAAATCTCCCCTCCTCCTCCTCCTCCTCCTCTTCTGAAGGCCCCCTCCCACCCAGGAGCGCAGCCCTCGCCCCTCTCCCAAAAGCGCCCGTGTGGACGCGTCCCCACCCAGAAGCAGAGCGGGAGGGCGAGCGAGGAGGCCTCCCCACGACCACCAGGCGCTTGCTGGGGAGAGGGGAGAGCGGGGGGCCGGCGCTGCCCCCGCGAGGTGGAGGAGGAGGCGTGTCAGGCTCGGGGAGGGGAAAGAGGCGGCGGCGGAGGAGGAGGAGGAGCAGCCGGGAGCCTGCGCTCGGGCTCCGGGCCGGGCTCGCCTCGGGGACCGAAGGAAGCTGGAGCGGAGCCACCGCCGCCGCCGCGCTGCAGAGGAGCTCGCCGCTCCCACGTAGGTCTCGGGGCTGGCTGGTTTTCCGCTTCCCCGCCCGGGGAAGGGAGAAGGGAGGAAGGAGGGAAGCAGAAGAAAAGAAGGAAGGAAAGAAGGGAGGGAGGGAGAAAGGAGGAGGAGGAGAGGAGAAGGAAGGAAGGAGAAGGAAGAAAAGAAGGAAGGAGGGAAGGAAGGAAAGACGGGGGGAAAGAGCGAGGGAGGGAGAAGGAAGGAAGGAGAAGGAAGGAAGGAAGGAAAGAAGGAGGGAGTGAGGGAAGGAAGGAAGGAGAGAGGGAGGGAAGAAGGGAGGAAGGAGTCGGGCGCGCCTCTTGATATCGCCCGCTTGCTCTGCGCCTTCTCCATCCTGCGCTCCGGCACCCTCCCAGCAGCAGCGGATCCAGGGCAGAGGCAGGAGGCTTGGAGAAACAGCCGAGGACCTCCGGACGCCCACCCACACACCCGGGCACTGGATTGCCCGGGAGCGCAGGGTGCAAGCCGTGCGCCTTCGGACCCTGTGCGCCCCGGCCAGTATGCGCCCTGCGCTCTCGGCGGGGCAATCGGGGCTCCGGAGAGGGGACCTTGGCTAGGTTGGGGGTGGGTTGGGGTCGGGTCGGGGTGGAACGGGCAGAAGAAGCGCCTTTAGAGGCTTTGGCCGATTCCTGGAGTGGGGGGGGGTCGTTATTTCGTGTGGAGAGTTCAGGAAGAGTGAGATTAATATTGCTCCCTGTTGTCCCGTCCCCCCACCCCCATTTCTCCTGGCTTCCCTTTCAGGGCTTCAGACCCTGAATGGGTGCAAACCTGTCTTGGGGCAGACAAAAAACAGAACCTTTTCCCAATTTGTGAACTTACCGGAGGTTTGCAACTCCATGTGAGCAGAATGTGGGATTAAAATTCAAGGTTTTGGAAAACGTTTGCATTCCAGTTTAAGATTGCTAGCGGGGCTGCAGGTCCCACCTGCAAGAAAGTGAGAGAGGTTGAGTGTGTGTGTGTGTAAGACCACCCCTTAGAAGCAGAGGGTGGGGGTGGGGGCTCCAGAGGTTTGCCAGACCCCAAATCCCAGTTTGGGAACCAAGCTGAAGATAACCCACTCCTTCAATTTGCTATTTTGGATACTTTGGGTGAGACTCATTCTTGATTTTTTTTCCCCTCCCTAGTTTGAGCTGAGACTGGGAAAGGTCACCCCACATGAGCGTTGGGGGGGCTTGAGACGGACTCCTCTGGACCCCCAGCTTCCACTTAACCCTGCCTCTGAGAAACAGAAGGGAGAACCTCCTAACCCCTTTTCAAGGTAGGCCGTGTGAAAAAGGACGGGCAGATCTTTTTAACCTTTGGCCTTTTGGGGATCACCTGGTGGCTACCCTCTCCTGCCCCTTCGTCTTGGCCAAACCTGGGCATTGTAGGGTCCCCGGGACACATCTGTCCCTTTGGCTGTCCCAGTCCGGCCTACGTGAGGTCCTTTGAGACATAGAAATAATGTGTAAATACGACATGCAATACAACAACATCATTTTTTAGTTTAAAAGCCAGCTGCTGTTTTGTTTCGAGTGGACCCTTTACAACAGGCCCAGTTTCTCAGGTGTCTGCTTGGGAAAATGAATTGCCTACCTGTTCTGACCTAGGCTTTCCAAGATCATGAAGCCAACTCCTCGTCCCGATAAAACCTCTTTTATTTAGTTTAAAGGGAATTCCTCTCCAGCAAAGTCCCGGCCAACAATCTTTCATGAGATTTTACAACTACAGACCTTGATCAGGCTTGGAGAGCTGCCAGGCCGATATCTTCTAAACTCCATGCTGTAGCAGCAATTCCTTGGCAAGAAGTCAGGAACAGATCTTCACCTTAATGAGTTGAACTCCTGCAAACTCCACTCCCCTTTCGCTCCTCTTTTATTCCCTATGGGAGGGGCCATTCACTGTTCACTTGTGGCTTTATTCCCGAGTCGGCCCTTGTTCCTTAGCTGTTCCCTTCTCCTGGCAGCTCTGCACTTGCACACACTGGGAACAGGAGCCTATTGTTCTTCTGCCCTACTGATCTCCGACTCCGAAGGCAGCTGATAACTGGCATACGGCTCTGGCCCTCTCTCTGCCTCCGATGCAGAGCCCTCCTCAAAGCCTTCCCCAGACTCCAGGACTGGCCCATGTTCCTCCCAAACCTCTTTGCTGTCTGAGTCTGCCACGAGCTCTGCTGGCCGCTGGTGGGCCACAAAACTACCCCACCCCATTCCCCGTTCTTGGCCCTCCCAGGCAGAGGTGGATTTTTGGCAGCTTGGTGGATTTTATCTTCCTGACCAGTGGTGGGTTGCAGGCGGTACGCCCCAGTACGCTTGGCCGGAGCACCGGGTGCCGTTCCGGAGGGCCCAGCCTCCCGCCCGCGCTCCTTACCTGTCTGTAAAGTCTTTGGTGTTTCTGTGTCGAGCAGCTGGAGCGTCACGGAGGCGTCACTGGACGGTAAGACGCAAGTGCATGCTGTGCACATTCATGTGGAGGACGCCGGGCCCCTTTGCATCTGTACTGATTACAACGCGATCCGGAACTCACCACTGTTCCTGACCCACTTTTCTTTCCACCTTCCTCTCTCCCCTCCCCCCAACCAGTCATGGTGGGTCACCTGCAGTTCCAAGGTATGGACAACACCAACAAGGAAAAGAACCGGGAAAGTTTGCTGGACAGTCCTGATTCGGGGCTGCCCCCCAGCCCGAGCCCCCCTTTCTATTCCTTGTCTCCGGGCGGAGCCGAGAACAAAGCTGTGGACAAGAATTCCTGTACAGAAATCCTGGATCAGGGGCCCCGGAGAGATGGGCCAGAAGGGAAGCTGGTAAGGTTTTTTTTTGGGGGGGGGGGGGGGGGAATTTGACTTTTGTCTTTGTGTGTGTGTGTGTGTGTCTGCAAATTTGAGTTTTCAATTTGCCAGCCTTGTTCAAAGAAACTCAGATTTTAATTTGGATTGCTGCAATCTTTGGAAGCAGTTTCCTGCCGAGGTGTAGACTTTGCGTGCTGTAATAGCTACACACGCTTTACGTGCTGAATCATTGAAACCAGGAGATGGTGAGTTCTAGTTCCACCTTAGGCATGAAAGCAGGCTGGGTGATTTTGGGCCAATCACCGAGAGAGGAAGAATTCTAGTCTCGCCTTAAACATGAAAGTTGGCTGGGCGACTTTAAGTCAATCACCAGGAGACAGGGAGTTCTAGTTCTGTCTTAGGGGTGAAAACGGGTTGGGTGACTTTGGGCCAATCACCAGGAGATGGTGAGTTCTACTCCTGCCTTAGGCATGAAAGCTACCTGGGTGACTTTCGGCCAATCACCAGGAGACTGGGAGTTCTAGTCCCGCCTTAGCCTTGAAAGCCAACTGGGTGACTATGGGCCAATCACCAGGAGACGGTGAGTTCTAGTCCCGCCTTAGCCTTGAAAGCCAACTGGGTGACTATGGGCCAATCACTAGGAGACTGGGAGTTCTAGTCCTGCCTTAGTTTTGAAAACCAGCTAGATGACTTTAGGCCACCAGGAGACAGTGAGTTCTAGTCCCGCCTTAGCCTTGAAAGCCAACTGGTTGACTTTGGAACAATCACCAGGAGACGGTGAGTTCTAGTCCCGCCTTAGCCTTGAAAGCCAACTGGGTGACTATGGGCAATCACTAGGAGACTGGGAGTTCAAGTCCCGCCTTAGCCTTGAAAGCCAACTGGTTGACTTTGGGCCAATCACCAGGAGACAGTGAGTTCTAGTCCCGCCTTAGCCTTGAAAGCCAACTGGGTGACTATGGGCCAATCCCCAGGAGAAAGTGAGTTCTAGTCCCGCCTTAGCCTTGAAAGCCAACTGGGTGACTATGGGCCAATCACCAGGAGAAAGAGAGTTCTAGTCCCGCCTTAGCCTTGAAAGCCAACTGGGTGACTTTGGGCTAATCACCAGGAGACGGTGAGTTCTAGTCCCGCCTTAGCCTTGAAAGCCAACTGGGTGACTTTGGGCCAATCACCAGGAGACAGTGAGTTCTAGTCCCGCCTTAGCCTTGAAAGCCAACTGGGTGACTTTGGGCCAATCACCAGGAGACTGGGAGTTCTAGTCCCGCCTTAGCCTTGAAAGCCAACTGGGTGACTTTGGGCCAATCACCAGGAGACAGTGAGTTCTAGTCCCGCCTTAGCCTTGAAAGCCAACTGGGTGACTTTGGGCCAATCACCAGGAGACTGGGAGTTCTAGTCCCGCCTTAGCCTTGAAAGCCAACTGGGTGACTTTGGGCCAATCACCAGGAGACTGGGAGTTCTAGTCCCGCCTTAGCCTTGAAAGCCAACTGGGTGACTATGGGCCAATCACCAGGAGACTGGGAGTTCTAGTCCCGCCTTAGCCTTGAAAGCCAACTGGGTGACTTTGGGCCAATCACCAGGAGACTGGGAGTTCTAGTCCCGCCTTAGCCTTGAAAGCCAACTGGGTGACTTTGGGCCAATCACCCGGAGACGGTGAGTTCTAGTCCTGCCTTAGCCTTGAAAGCCAACTGGTTGACTTTGGGCCAATCACCAGGAGACTGGGAGTTCTAGTCCCGCCTTAGCCTTGAAAGCCAACTGGGTGACTATGGGCCAATCACCAGGAGACAGTGAGTTCTAGTCCCGCCTTAGCCTTGAAAGCCAACTGGGTGACTATGGGCCAATCACCAGGAGACAGTGAGTTCTAGTCCCGCCTTAGCCTTGAAAGCCAACTGGGTGACTATGGGCCAATCACCAGGAGACAGTGAGTTCTAGTCCCGCCTTTGCCTTGAAAGCCAACTGGGTGACTTTGGGCCAATCACCAGGAGACTGGGAGTTCTAGTCCCGCCTTAGCCTTGAAAGCCAACTGGGTGACTTTCGGCCAATCACCAGGAGACAGTGAGTTCTAGTCCCGCCTTAGCCTTGAAAGCCAACTGGGTGACCTTGGGCCAATCACCAGGAGACTGGGAGTTCTAGTCCCGCCTTAGCCTTGAAAGCCAACTGGGTGACTTTGGGCCAATCACCAGGAGACAGTGAGTTCTAGTCCCGCCTTAGCCTTGAAAGCCAACTGGTTGACTTTGGGCCAATCACCAGGAGACTGGGAGTTCTAGTCCCGCCTTAGCCTTGAAAGCCAACTGGGTGACTTTGGGCCAATCACCAGGAGACTGGGAGTTCTAGTCCCGCCTTAGCCTTGAAAGCCAACTGGGTGACTTTGGGCCAATCACCAGGAGACTGGGAGTTCTAGTCCCGCCTTAGCCTTGAAAGCCAACTGGGTGACTTTGGGCCAATCACCAGGAGACTGGGAGTTCTAGTCCTGCCTTAAGCATGAAAACCAGATGGGTAACCTTGGACCGATCTCTCGCTCGGCCCAGGCCACTTCACAGGGCTGCTGCTGTTGTGGGATAAAGAGGAAGAAGGATGTTTGCTGCCTTGACTTATTTATAAAAATAACAAAGACGGGATGAAATTAATAAAAACCAATTGCAACGACTCCCTACCATTTGCTTCTCTGCAGTGAATTAGCTTGGAAACCGATACGATTGGTGGAGGGTTTTGCTGGTTGAACTATCCCCGTTTCTCATCCAAATTGCAGGCATAGCAATGTTTCTATTTTAAAAAAAAAATTCCCAGATGTCTGTCTGATTGCTTGATCATCGGCTAGTGATTAAATACTGAAATATTTGGTTTAATTATGTTTTACATCCGGGACATTATATATGTATATATAGGAATCCAATTTTGTTCTATTTTCTTATTTGGAAGATGAGTCTCGTTTCACACAACCAGAGTGGGGCTCAGGCCAAGGTTCTGCAGGATATTATATTGGCTGTGCAAGTGTGTTTGTGGAAAGCATCAGGTTCCCAGTCCTCATGGAGGAGAGAGAGAGAGAGAGAGAGGAGAGAGAGGGAGAAGAGGGAGAGAGAGAGGAGAGAGAGAAGAGGGAGAAAGAAAGAGAAATAGAGAAGAGGGAGAGAGAAAGAGAGAAAGAGGGGAGGGAGAGAGGAAAGAGAAAAGTGTGAGAGAGAGAGAAAGCGGAGAGGGAGAAGAGCAGAGAGAACAGAGAGAGAGAACAGAGGGAGAAAGAGAAAAGAGAGAAAGAGAAAGAGAGAGAAGAGGAAGAGAAGAGGGAGAAAGAAAGAGAGAAGGAGAAAAAAGAGAAAGAGAGGGGAGGGAGAGAGGAAAGAGAAAAGAGAAGTGTGTGTGTGTGTGTGTGTGTGTGTGAGAGAGAGAGAGAGAGAGAGAGAGAGAGAGAGAGAGAGAGAAAGGAAAGAGAGAAGAGCAGAGAGAACACAGAGAGAACAGAGAGAAAAAAAGAGAGAGAGAGAAGAGGAAGAGAAGAGAGAAAGAAAGAGAGAAGAAGGAGAAAAGAGAGAGAGAAAGAGGGGAGGGAGAGAGGAAAGAGAAAAGAGATGTGTGTGTGTGTTTGTGTGTGTGTGTGTGTGTGTGTGTGAGAGAGAGAGAGAGAGAGAGAGAGAGAGAGAGACAGAGACAGAGACAGAGACAGAGAGGGAGAGAGAGGCATGAGGAAGCATCTTGGTTCCCCAAAACAGATTAAGGTTGTGAAATGCGAAGGAGAAGGGCGGAACGTGTTATCTCCCAAAGTAATTAATTGGGCGGCGTCTCCTCGCAGGCTAAATTAATTAGTGAGCTGTAGTGACACGTTTTAACCGTGAGCAAGTGAATCTGTACGGTCTTCTCCATGCTGAGGACAAGTGTCCTATGAGTTTAGCTAAAACCGGAGCAAAATGTGGGCGAGCGGAAGTTGTGGCCTCATTTGTGGCCTGTCTGTGTGGGTCTGTGTGAGAACCAGTTGCAATTTATCACAGTCCTGTTCTGACCGAGGCTTCCCGAGAGCCTGAAGCAAACTCCTTCTCCTGACAAAAACCCCTTTTATGAATTGACTGTGAATTCTGCTCATTCACATCCAGCAAAGGAGGATTTACAGTCACAGACCTTATCTGGCTTGGAGAGCTGCCAGGCCCATATCTGCAGAACTTGGCCAGGAGTCTCGGAGAGTCACGAACCAATGAAGCGAACTAATGGTCTCCTGCAAACTCCACTCCCCTTTCGCTCCTCTTTTATTTCCTCTGGGAGGGGCCATTCATCATCCACCTGTGGCCTTACTCCCATGTTAGTCCCTGTTCTTTAGCTCTTCTCTTCTCCTGGCAGCTCTGTGCATGCGCTCACTGGGAACAGGCTCCTGCTGTTCTTCTGCCTCACTGATGTCCGACTCTGAAGGCAGCTGATAACTGGCATACGGCTCTGGCCTCCTCTCTGCCTCCGACACAGAGCTCTCGTCCGAGCCTTCCCCAGACTCCAGGACTGACCCAGGTTCCTCCCCAACCTCCTCACTGTCCGAATCTACTGGCCAGCTCTACTGGCCGCTGGTGGGCCACAACAAGCCCAGTGGAGCTCAGTTCCGTTGTCTTTCTAAGCACAGAAAGAAGAAGGAAGAAAAATAGAATTTTCCAGAGTGCAAACTTGCCTTGTTCCGGCAGTCAGATTAAAAAAACGAAGAGGCCCTACAGGTTTTTGTTTTGAAAAAAAAATGTCTTTATGGCAGACTTCCCTTGGGAAAATTGAGGTCTTGGCAGGTCCCCTCCCTTCGGTTGGCTGGAGGAAACTCGCTAATTTGTCCCTCTCCAAACAAACAAAAGGAGGAAAAAACCCGAAATCCCTGGGTTCTGGGCTCGCAACCTGAGGGAGCGCCAGGGGCTTCGTTTCTGTAACACAGAAGCCGCCAGCTGACTTGAAAAAGACTTCGCCAAGATTCCCATTCACCCAGTTTTAAGTATCTGCTGGGTTTTTTTTCCGCCTGTCCAGGTTGAGCATGTGGGCATCAGGATTTTTCCAAATGTGTATACTTCTCGACTCTTCTTAGGAAACGTCACAAGTTCCTCACTGCAACTACTCGCAGTGTGCGGAAGCGAAGTTCTCTTTGCGAGTGATCCCTTAACACCGTGATGGCAAACCTATGGCACGCAGTAACACAGGTGGCACATCGGCCAGCTGATTTGGGAGTTGGCCCTGCAGGCGGGAGAGGTGTGCACATTCCTTTCTCCTCACTTTCTGCAGCCTGTGCCTTCCCAGATCTCCGGAGATTCCCCTGTCCCCAGCGCTGTTTTGGGATGGGAGGCCAAAAGGAGGGAGGGGGTGCATGCACAGGGCGAGCACGAGGTGGTCACGCCTTGCAGGAGGTCCACCCCGGTACGGGCGTACCGGCGCCTGCCCAGAGCACCGGATACCGTTCCAGTACGGTGCTCCGGAGGGCGCCCCCCGCCTGCCCAAGCTCCTTACCTGTCTTTTAAGCCTTTGGCGCTTATGCGCATGGTGCATTTGACACCTTTGCAATGCTCCGCCGAGCAGCTGGAGCGTCGCGGAGGCTTGCGGAGGCGTCTCAGGCAGGTACGACACATGCTGCGCACGTCCTTGTGGACGACGACAGGCCCGTTCCCACCGTACAGGATCCAGAACCCACCACTGGGTCACACACACATGGACGGGGTGTGTGAGGGGAGCAAGGGGGTTCATGTGCAGGGGGTGGGGCGCATGGGAGGGGCATTGCATTATGGCTGTGGGTACGAGTGCTTCTGGCCCCGGAGGAAGAAAAGGTTAGACATCCCTGCCTTAACAAATACCGCAGTTCCCCAAAAATAAGACAGGTTCTTATTTTCTTTTGAAACCCTTGGCCTTATTTTCCGGGAGGTTTTATTATTTTGGAGATGCAGGAGGCCCCTTAACCTCCACCCGTGGATCAGCTGATCCAGAGAGGATTGCCAGCCCTTCCATCCCTGGGCCTGCCCTCTTTTTGCGGCCGCCACTAAGAGAAGGGGCACGGTAGCTAGAGTTTGCGGGAGCGGCCTCCAAGAGGCCATTCCGCATGGATGGCAGGGGCATGTGGGGTGCGTGGGCGATGGTCCCCCCCTTTCCCTCCCAGGATATGGCGGGGACCGGCTGCGCATGCATTTAAATATTTTAGGGGAGGGTTTATTTTCAGGGGAGGGCTTATTTTAGCGCATGTGCTCCAAAGCCCGATTGGTTTTAATATCAGGGAAGGTCTTATTTTGAGGGGGGAAACAGGGTAGTCCTCAACTTACGACCACAGTTGGAAGCAGAATTCCCACTCTCTAAGCAAGGCCTAGGTTTTGTGAAGCAAGTCGTCTCCGATTTCCTCTCCTTGTTTGTCACGGTGGTTCAGCGAATCGTGGCAGTTGTTAAGTGATGTATGCAGTTGTTAAGTGAGTCCGGCTTCTCATGCTGGCTTTGCTGGTCAGAAGCTGGCTGGGAAGGTCACAAATGGTGACCGCATGAAACCAGGATATGACAACCGTCATAAATGCCCAGTTCCCGAATTTGGATCACATGACCATGGGGATGCAGCGGTGGTTGTAAGTGCGAGGACTGGCCAAAAGTCACTTTTTTTTCAGTGCCGCTGTAACTCTGAAAGTTCGCTAGCCCTCCTGGCATGGATCTTTCTCGGATGGCTCCTTCTAGACTTGCCAAAAAAGAGAGCCAAACCCAATCAATCAATCCATTAGAATAGAGCTGGAAGGGACCTTGGAGGTCTTCTAGCCCAGCCCCCTGCTCAAACAGAACCTATACCGTCTCAGACAAGTGAAAGTTTCTTCTTAAAACCTCCAGTGATTGAGCAACCACAACTTCTAGTGACAAAGGGGTGGGATTCAGCCGTTTCGGACCGGTTTGGGAGAACTGGATGTTAATTTTAATCTGGCTTGCCAAACTGGTAGTTGCAAGGACTGGCTGACAACGCCCAGCCACCCCCTCCCAGGAGTCTCCACAACCCATTTTGGATGCCAGGTGAGTGCAGGGCTCACACAGAGGTTCTGGGAGGGCCAAAAATGAGCTTCCCAGAGGTTCCGGAAGTCCAAAGGGCTTCCAGAGCCCGGGGGATGCTGTTTGCACCATCCCGGAGGCTCCAGGAAAGCCTCCAGAGCCTGGGGAGGGCAAAAATGTCGTCTCCCCCCCCCCCGTCTGTGGTGCAGGAGAACGAGTAGGCCACGCCCACCATGGCCACGCCCACCCAGCACCTGGGCAGAGAACGGATTGCTAACATTTTTGATTCCCACGACTCCCCTGCTTAATTGTCCTGACTGTTAGGAAGTTTCTCCTTGATTCCAGGTTGCTTCTCTCTTTAAACCTTACTCTAATCCTAACATCGAATCTCAACGCATCCATTCTATCAATCAAAATAAAGCTGAAGGGACCTTGGAGATCATCTAGTCCAGCCCCCTGCACGAGCCCTATAGCATTTCAGACAAGTGGCTGCCCAGTCTCTTCTTAAAAGCCTCCAATGATGGAGTATCCATGATTTCTGGAGGCAAGCTCTTCCACTCATTAATTGTCCTCCCTGTTAGGAAGTTTCTCCTTGATTCCAGGTTGCTTCTCTCCTGGATTAATTTCCATCCATTGTTTCTTCTCCTGCCTTCTGCGGCTTTGGAGAATAAGTTGACCCCCCCTTCTTTGTTGGCAACCCCTCAAATATTGAAATGCTGCTCTCCTGCCGCCCTGAATTCTTCTTTTCTTTAGACTACCCAGATCCAATTCTTCGCATGCTTCAGTCTCCGGGCCTTTGATCCTCTTCGTTGCTCTTCTCTGAACCTTTTTTCCAAAAGTCCCAACATCTTGTTCGTAACGGGGTGACCAAAATTGGACGCAGCATTCCAGGTGTGGTCTGGGAATCGGGGCACGAAGGCCTTCTGCCTCGCAAGAAGCCCGGGGAAACTTCGCTCGCCTCCCACCACTTCTTTGGAGTGCCCCATTCCGCCCGCCTTGGCACCGAGCTGAGATTCCTTGGCTTCGGCTTGTTTTTATTTTGGATTGGTGTTTTTTTCTCTCTTTTTTTTTCTTCCTTTTTTTTGGCCAGGGGCACCTCTTAGTTCTGGCACCCGCGTCGTTTGCATTGCTAGGATTTCAAGCCTTCGTCTGTTTGTGGTTACTGAAATTGTGCCTGGCAGGCTAGCTGTAGAAGTGTGTGGCGTATCTCTGCCTTTAACCCCCTCGAGGGTAGCTCGATTCCCGCGGTGGAAATAGAAATCGTGTCGTTTGGGGGCCCACTTTAGATCCAGAGATTGGAGGGGAAGGCTTCCCTCTTTTGCTGACGGAGCGGCTAAGATGCTGAGCTGGTCGACCAGAAAGGTCGGCAGTTCGGCGGTTCGAATCCCCAGCGCCGCGTAATGGAGTGAGCTCCCGTGACTTGTCCCAGCTTCTGCCAACCTAGCAGTTCGAAAGCACGTAAAAACGCAAGTAGAAAAATAGGTGCCGTCCACCAAGCAATGCCAACGGGCGGCACCTAGGAGTAGAGCCTTCTCTGTGATGGGCCCAACCCTCTGGAATGACCTCCCCCCCGATATTAGAACTACTACCGACCTCCGCTCCTTCCGACAGAAACTTAAGACCCACCTGTTCCAATTAGCTGGCCTGGCCCATTTATAGTCCCATTTATACCTCCTGGCAAATATTTTTATTCTGGCATAGTTTTTAGGGGTGTTTTTAATGTATTTTTAAATTCTTAAATTTTAAATCTAACTTTAACTATTGTACAGTAAACTACTGCTACCTCCTCCAGCCACACCTATATTTATTTATATTTATATTATGTATATTTATTGTTTTTAATATGACTGAGTCCCTTCTGGGAGAGGGGCGGTCTAGAAATTAAATAAAAGTAAAGTAAAAGTAAAGTAAAGGAACCACCTTTGGTGGGAAGGGAACAGCATTCCATGCGCCTTCGGGAGTTATTCATGCCGGCCACATGACCATGGCTTTGAAACCGAGATGTGCACCGCCCCCTAGAGTTGGGAACAGCTAGCACATATGTGCGAGGGGAACCTTTACCTTTAAGACCAAAGTTTGGAGGGGATGAGACTTCCCTGTTTTGCTTCTGGAAGATCCAGAACAGAATTAGAAATTCTGCTCAACTCTCTATTTCATATTTAAGTTGCACGGCTGATCGGCTCTCCCCTTGGTCTCCTCTCCTCTTTGAGCTGCTAAAACCCCTTTGAATTCTCCCCGACGTTCCTGGATTAGCAGGTGCATAATCCCGGTGAATGTAAAAGGAGCGTATTCCAGAGAGAAGGAAGTGCTGGCTCTAAAGGAAATATGAGGGAGAAAAAGGCTCCTGACTCCTTCCCCATGGAATACTGGAGACATTCCTGTCAACTTTCAAAAAATGCCAATCGAGGTGCTAGTCCCTAAGAACTTTGTGGATGAGATGCCTTCTGTTTTTTTCCAGGAGGTCACAGCTTTTAATTGCGTGCCGATTTCATTCATCTTTGGCAATGAATGCCATTTTGTTTGCTCATAGTTCAAGGTTTTATTTTCAGGGATGACTGATTCTCTCTAGGTTGTCTGAAGTCCTTCCTTCCTTCCCTTCCTTCCTCCATCCCTCCCTCCTTTACTGTCCCTTTTTCTTCCATTCTCCTTCCCTCCCTTTTCTATCCTTCCTTCTTCCTCCCTCCCTCTTTTTCTGTCCTTCCTTCCCTTCTCCCTCCCTCCCTTCCTCTTTCCCTCCCTCCATTTTATGTTCTTCCTTCCTTCCTTCCTTCCTTTGTCCATCCATCTCTCCTTTTCTGTCATTTCCTTCTTTCTTTCCTACCTTCCTGCCTTCTTTCACTTCCTTACTCCATCCCTCCCTCCTTTTCTGTTCTTTTTTCTTCCATTCTCCCTCCCTCCTTTTCTGTCCTTCCTCCCCTTCTCCCTCCCTCCTTCCCTCCCTTTCCTTTATGTCCTTCCTTCCTTCATTTCCTTCCTTTGTCCATCCCTCACTCCTCTGTTATCCTTTCCTTCCTTCCTTCTTTTCCTTCCTCCATCCCTCCCTCCTTTTCTGTCCTTTTTTCTTCCTTTCTCGCTCTCTCCTCCCCCACTCTTCTATCCTCCCCCCTCCCTCCTATTCTGTTCTTCCTTCCCTTCTCCCTCCCTTTTATATCCTTCTTTCCTTCCTTCCTTCCTTTGTCTATCCATCCCTCCTTTTCTGTCCCTTCCTTCCTTCCCTCTCCACCTCCCACCACCTCCCTCCCTCATTGTGCTTGGAAATTGTTCCTTCTCCAGGCAGTTCAAGGGAAAAACACACCTGCTTCTCTTAATGTCCTTTCTTTCTGTTTGCACCAGGAAGATTTAGGATGATTGTCGCACTGAATCAACACACTCTGCACACATCCAAAATATGCATTGTTCTCCGTTTCGTTTGGATGCTCTCTGGAGTATGTAAACAGCATCTCTGGATACTGATAAAGGCTGCTATCCAGAAAATTCCCATCTGCTATTTCATAAATCTCATGCCAAAATATCATGTCGGCAGTTTTTTTTCCCCCATGCAAATTGCCCCCTGCAGCTGGGAATACTGCCGCCTTTAAAGGGAAGACCTTCCAGATGTTTTAGAACAGTATTTCTTAACTTCGGCAATTTTAAAATAGGTGGACTTCAACTCCCAGCATTCTCCAGCCATGAGGAATTCTGGGAGTTGAAGTCTTCAAGTTGCCAAGTTTGGGAAACATTTGACTAACCCTAATCTGTTGGAAGTTCAAATGGTCGCTTCAGTCATAAGTGGAAGACTACCTGCACAACTACAACTAGTAACAGATTAACAGAGTTGGAAGGGGCCTTGTAGGTCATCTAGTCCAACCCCCCCACCCAAGCAGGAGACCCTACACCATTTCTGACCGATGGCAGTCCAGTCTCTTCTTGAAAGCCTCCAGTGGTGAAGCTCCCACAGCTTGTGAAGGCAACTTCTGTTCCTCTGGTTGATTGTTCCCATTGTCAGAAAATTTAACCTTATTTCCAGGTTGACTCTCTCCTTGTTCAGTTTCCATCCATTATTCCTTGTCTGGCCTTCAGGTGCTTTGGATAACAGCTTGACCCCCCTCCTCTCTGTGGCAGCCCCTCAAATATTGGAAGACTGCTCTCCTGTCTCCCCTGGTCCTTCTCTCCACTAGACCAGCCATGCCCAGTTCCTGCAACCATTCATCGTATGTTTTAATCTCCAGTCCCCTCATCACCCTGGTTGCTCTTCTCTGCTCTCTTTCTAGAGTCTCAACCTCTTTTTTATAGTGTGGGGACCAAAACTGGATGCAGGATTCCAGGTGTGGTCTTACTAAGGCTTTATAGAGTGGTATTAGTACCTCCCTTGATCTTGATTGTATCCCAAAATAAACTTCTGTGGCTCTGTCAACACCTACCTTATGATGCTGAAGGTTTCTGTAACACGGATGGACTTCAGAGTGGTTTATAAGGACCAGAACATTTATTTGAATTAAATCAAAATTTGTTCCCATTCTTTTTTAAAAAAAAAGAATTCCTGGTTGATTTCCTGCCTTTCGAGTCCCTACGGGGAGAGGGGGCGGTCTATAAATTAAATAAACTATAAACTACAACTATAACTTTCTCCCTCCCTACAGATTCCTCATGTTTTTTTGAACTCCTCTGCCTCTGAAATCAGACCCCGGATGTACCCGGTGTTTTTCGGAGAAAGCATCGAGGTCAACCCTGAGCCCGCACAGGAATTCAGGTAACCTACAGATTGCTCTTGGGTGTACCTTCTGCCTTTCTCCGCCTCCTGCAAGAAAATAAAATAAAATCTGCAGAATGTATGGATGGACGGAGGGCTGTTTTCATCGCAATGGTTTTGTGGGAATGAGCAGGGATGGGAAACGATGGCTGGGTCCTTGGTGCTTTCGGAGCCTAGTGGTTTTCTTTCAGACGTTTTATGACCCAACTAGGTAACATCATCAGTGTTAGAAGGGAGTGGGGTTTGTCGGGGGGTAAGGAGGAACTAGGTGGGGGTCCTTGGTCTCTGAACCTGGTTGTTTTCTTGCAGACATTTCATGACACAACTAAGTAACTTTATCAGTGTTAGAAGGGAGTGAGAGTTGCAGGGAGGAAGAGGAGGAGAAGGAGATGGACTGGGACTGTGGTGTCTTTGGTGGTGTCTGAGCTTGGCTGTTTTCTTGCAGACGTTTCGTGACCCAACTAAGTAACATTATCAGGGCTAAAAGGGAGTGGGGGCTTGCTGTTTGTTTATTTACAACAATAAACCAATCAAGGAACTACCTAGAAGAAAGAGCAATCCCACCAATACTGACAGGGCAAGTAACATATATATAAACAGAGGACAAACCCCCTCTCCCTCCTAGCACTGATGATGTTACCTAGTTGGGTCATGAAACGTCTGCAAGAAAACAAGGAAGCTCATAGGGCACCACGGACCCCACAGTTCTCTTCCTCTCTGCAAACTCCACACCCTTCTAGCACTGATGATGTTACCTAGTTGGGTCATGAAATGTCTGCAAGAAAACAATTATGCTCAGAGAGCTCCAAGGACCCCACAGTCATCGTCCTTCACCTCCTTTGTCCTCATTCATCTCCCAAACCCCACTCCCTTCTAGCACTGATGATGTTACCCGGTTGGGTCATGAAGCGTCTGCAAGAAAACCACCAACTCCAAGGCCCCCACAGTTCAGTCCTGAGTTGTAATTCTTCTCTTCCACTGCCAGCAACGCCTGGACTTCAAAGAGAGGGAGATAAAGGCAGGGAACCCTTAGATCTCGCATCACGTTTATCTCAAAATGTGAAGCAGAAAATCGGGTCTTGAATTCTGCGCATCAAAACGGGGAGGGAGATAAATGAGCTTGCAGCTTGACGCCTCCCCGCCGAAGTCAAGTTATCTCCCACGCCTAAACCTTCCCCGCAAGGGATGGGCTGAAAATATCCCGAGCCACATTTTGCAGGGTGGTGTAGCTGCTAACTCTCTGGGAACTTATTTGGAAGATAAATCTGCAAAGAGGCTGCCAACTGTGGGTACCGTTTTTTTAAATATATATATATATATATTATTATTATTATTATTATTTCCCCAATTGTCTCCTCCACCCAGCCAGGTGTTTTCCCCACCAAATTCTCTCAAGGGCTCAAAACTGAGCTGCAAAACTCATTAAACAGATTGTGTTTCGCCTGCTTTGCTCCAGGCCAAGCCTGGTTCAGGGCGTTGGCAAAGTCTAAACGCCACGCCTGGCGTTTAATCTTTTTATACCAGGGCTGCAGTTGCTTCAGCTACTGCTGGGTTGTTGGGGATTTTTTTATGAGAGAGAGAGAGAGAGAGAGAGAGAGGGAGGGAGGGAGGGAGGGAGATGTAAGCAGCAAATTGCCCACAGTCAGTTTTCTAAAGACAAGAGCTGTTTTTCTTAGAGCAGAAAAGCTTGCTACTTTCAGAGGCTTTGCCAAAAACTGTCAAAAGGGCCGCCTTTGGCCAACTTGCTAATCCTGGAATTCTAGAATTGGAAGGGGGCCCTCGAGGTCATCAAGTCCAACCCGTTGGCGTAGGCGAGGATCAAAGTGAAAGATGGCTGACAGATGACTTTCTGGGCTCAGCATGAAGATAATCGGGCAGAGGGGAGCAAATCCCCTCCTTAAAAAATAGTGTTTCTCCACCTTGTGAATTTTAAGATGGGTGGACCTCAAGCGTTCATGCCATCTTCACGTTGGCAAGGTTGAGAAACCCTATCTAGCAAAAGGAAATTCAATATAGAGAAAAGTAAAATCTTACACTTAGGCAAGAAAAGCCAAAAGGAAACATATAAACTGGGTGAAACCAGGCTTTAATAGCAGTGACTGTGAGAGGGATCTTGGAGTCTTAGTGGACAACCAGCTAAATAGGAGCCAGCAGCCAAAAAACCCAATGCAATCCTAAATTGCATTAACAGAGGGATTCAATCAAGATCAAGGGAGGTACTAATGCTACTCTACAAAGCCTTAGTAAGACCACACCTAGAGTACTGCATCCAGTTTTGGTCACCACAATATACAAAAGGTGTTGAGACTCTAGAAAGAGTGCAGAAAAGAGCAAGCAAGATGATTGGGGGACTGGAGGTTAAAACATGATGAACGGTTGCAGGAACTGGGCATGGCTAGTCTAGTGAAGAGAAGGACCAGGGGAGACAGGAGAGCAGTCTTCCAATATTTGAGGGAGGGGCTGCCCCAGAGAGGAGGGGGGTCAAGCTATTCTCCAAAGCACCCGAAGGCCAGACAAGGAATAATGGATGGAAGCTGAACAAGGAGAGATTCAATTTAGAAATAAGGAGAAATTTTCTGATAGTGAGAACAACGGAATCAAAGTTGCCTTCGGAAGTTGTGGGAGCTTCATCCCTGGAGGCTTTCAAGAAGACACTGAACGGCCATCGGTCAGAAATGGTGTAGGGCAGGGGGTTGGACTAGATGACCTCCAAGGTCCCTTCCAACTCTGTTAATCTGTTATAAATGTCTTCTGGTTAGGGTTTAGAAATGGGTTAGTCCCCTGGTGGTGAGCCTATGGCATGCGTGCCACAGATGCCATGCAGAGCTATTTGTTACAGCATATTCTATTCCATTCCATTCCATTTCATTCCTTATTCTTCTATTCTATTCTATTCTATTCTATTTCATTCCATCCCATTCCTTGTTCTGTTCTTTCTGTTCTGTTCTGTTCTGTTCTTTCTGTCCTGTTCTGTTCTGTTTTACTCTACTCTACTCTCTTATTCTATTCTATTCTATTCTATTCTATTTCATTCCACCCCATTCCTTGTTCTGTTCTTTCTGTTCTGTTCTGTTCTTTCTGTCCTGTTCTGTTCTGTTTTACTCTACTCTACTCTACTCTCTTATTCTATTCTATTCTATTCTATTCTATTTCATTCCACCCCATTCCTTGTTCTGTTCTTTCTGTTCTGTTCTGTTTTACTCTACTCTACTCTCTTATTCTATTCTATTCTATTTCATTCCATTCCGTTCCTTGTTCTGTTCTTTCTGTCCTGTTCTGTTCTGTTTTACTCTACTCTACTCTCTTATTCTATTCTATTCTATTCTATTCTATTCCTTCTTCTATTCTATTCTATTCCATTCCATTCCATTCTATTCCATTCCATTCCATTTCATTCCTTATTCTTCTATTCTATTCTATTCTATTCTATTCTATTCTATTCTATTTCATTCCATCCCGTTCCTTGTTCTGTTCTTTCTGTTCTGTTCTGTTCTTTCTGTCCTGTTCTGTTCTGTTTTACTCTACTCTACTCTCTTATTCTATTCTATTCTATTCTATTCTATTTCATTCCATTCTGTTCCTTGTTCTGTTCTTTCTGTCCTGTTCTGTTCTGTTTTACTCTACTCTACTCTTATTCTATTCTATTCTATTCTATTCTATTCTATTTCATTCCATTCCGTTCCTTGTTCTGTTCTTTCTGTTCTGTCCTGTTCTGTTTTACTCTACTCTACTCTCTTATTCTATTCTATTCTATTCTATTCTATTCTATTATTTCATTCCATCCCGTTCCTTGTTCTGTTTTTTCTGTTCTGTTCTGTTCTGTTTTACTCTACTCTACTCTCTTATTCTATTCTATTCCATTCCATTCTATAGTCCATTTTATTCCAGCAGTTGATGGTTAGCTGTGACGGATGCTGGCGTAGGTCCACCAGGATCCCCCTCCTCCTCACCCTCTCTTTTCCCTCCCCCAGGTGCAATTCGGAGATCAAGTACAGCTCGGAGAAACACTTCCGGGACGACATCTTCTACCACCCCACGCCCACCGTCACCACCTACCGAGAGTCCATCACGGTGGCTCCCAACTGCACTTGGCGCAACTACAAATCCCAGCTCCTTTTCGAGCCGCGTCAGAAGCCCCTGCGGTATCAAAGCACCACCATCATTTTCCCCAAACACGCCAAAAACCTTTACCGGACCACGCTCAACTACCGGCTGGGCTGTGCCAAGCGGTGGTTCGCCTCCAGCGTCCAACTCGCCTTGTGTGAGGACAACAACACCTATCTGACACATCCGGAGAACTTGTCCTAGGCTTCCTGGTCCACCTACACCATCGGTCCACTTCTTGGAGACACGTTTATGGACTTCATCATCCCCCCCGGCTGAAGGCATCTCAGAGACATCCACAGGGTTGCAATTTCTTCCTTGCCGACTCAATTGTGGGCCACGCAAGTGTCTTTCACTCTTCCAAGAACCGGTTCGGGGAGAGAGGCTCCTCCTAAGATTTTAAAACGGGGGTTGGATTCGACTCCTGCTCGGATTCAGCCTATTTATGTAGCACTTAAATGCCGTTGTTTTTTTTTTAAATCAAGAAGGCTGTCATTAGTAGTTTGCTATTTAAATCTCTCTAAAGTATGAAACTTTTTTGAAGATTTCCCCGCAGCTTTTAGGAGGTTTGTTGCCTTGGGGGAAAAGAAATATTATCAAAGTATCTCATTGGAGCAATTCATCATCATTTAATGACTCCATAATCCCTTGCGGGGTGGAGTCTGAGGAACTGAATGGAGCTAGCAAAGTGTGTGAATGGCCAGATGCCTTTCCTGTTGCAAGTGCAGAGGTTTTTTTCAGCAGATACATTCTCTGCGTGCACACAGAGAGAAATATCAGCCTCTACCTAGGATCGAACTTACAGCCTCCTGATTATGAGACGAGAACTCCGCCTCTACGCCGCCACGCCACTCATTGGCCAATCGAGCAATCTAAGTATTCATTTCATCTGGAGAATATTATCGGCCTCAAGATCACCATGATGGGATTAACACATAAAATGGAGGAATTTTATGCAAGAATTATACGTGATAAGCTTAGCTTTTGGGAGGCGGGGGGGGGGGCAACAGTTGTCTTGGACCAAATGTCTATTCCCCCCCCCCCGCAAAAAAAAACATTCTGTGATAAAAAGTGTTTCAAATTCATAATTTCAAGAGTTCGCCTCTGTAAAACGTCTGGGAAGGAAACCAGGAGAAACGACTTCAGATTGCCAACCGTAACCAAAGAACCGGAAGAAGAAGAAGAAGAAAAAAACTTTGCATATGCTCCGCAACCATCTCCTTGCTGTTATATTTCTTGCTTTTCAAGATTGGGATTTTCAGCATTTTGAATGTTGCAAAAATCCGCGCCCACCGTTAGAAGTGGCAAAAAAGGAGAGAGAACTGATTGGATCTTTATCGAGCTGCTTTCAAAACAAAACAAAAGCTTTAGAAAGGAGATTAATTCCAAATGAACCTTTTTGAGCGGATCTGAAAGTCAGAATGTTTGGAGAAATTGTTAACCATGAATGATCTTAAAATAACGGTGAACGGTGGCCAAGGCAGTTTTAACTGTTCATTTTGGGGGTATTTAAGACTAGAGGGACGTGGTGGCTCAGTGGCTGAGACGCTGAGCTTGTCGATCAGAAAGGTCGGCAGTTTGGCGGTTCGAATCCCTAGCGCCGCGTAACGGAGGGAGCTCCTGTGACTTGTCCCAGCTTCTGCCAACCTAGCAGTTCGAAAGCACGTAAAAAATGCAAGTAGAAAAATAGGAACCACCTTTGGTGGGAAGGTAACAGCGTTCCGTGCGCCTTTGGCGTTGAGTCACGCCAGCCACATGACCACGGGGACGTCTTCGGACAGCGTTGGCTCCTCGGTTTTGAAACGGAGATGAGCACCGCCCCCTAGAGTCGGGAACAACTGGCACATATGTGAGAGGGGAACCTTTGCCTTTACCTTGAGACTAGAGCAATGGAAACAGGGGAGAAATTAGAAATTTGTGTTGTTGATAGTTGGAAGATTGTAGAGAGGCCTCAGTTTCACAGAAATGGTTCGGGGAAATAAACCATTGCGGATAGTCCTTGACTTAACGGTCACAGTTGGGAGTAGACGGTCCATTGCTGGGCAATGTTAAGGGAATTGTGCTTGATTTATGACCTTGGTGCCAGCGTTGTTAAGTGAATCCCTGCAGTTGTTATGTCAATCACCCGTTCGTTAAGCGAACAACCGCATTGACTTTGCTCGTCGGAAACAAAGCTAGGAAGGTCGCAAACACGGATCCCCTGACCGAGGGATACTGCAACCCAGATGGTCGTAAGTGCGAGGACCGATCACTTTCGTAACTCAAGGTGGCCTTTTCAACCATTTTGGAGCCCATCGGTGTCCCTGCAGTCACCCCCCCCCCCAAAAAAAAACCTAAATGACAGAACTAAATGACGCCTTAGAGAACTTAAAACAGTGGCCCCAAAAGAATTGAAGCCAAGCCATGGGTCTTTGTGTTCAAAAGAATAGAATTCTTTATTGGCCAAGTGTGATTGGACACCCAAGGAATTTGTCTTTGAGGCAGATGCTTTCCGGGTACATAAGGAGAATAAAATACGTTCATCAAGAATCATAAGATACAGCACTTAGTGATAGTCATAGGATACTAATAAGCTATCAGATCATACCAGAAACAAATGAAAACCATATAAATTGAAAGATACAAGCAACATGGTTATAATCATAAGAGGGGAGAGATAGATACTAGGAAGGAAGAGAAGAAGAATAGTAATACATTCTTGGTAAATTATTTGACAGCGTTGAGGGAATTGAAATGAAATGAAATGAAATTTAATTTGTTAGCCGCACCCTCTCCAAAAGGACTCGGGGCGGCGTACAATAAAACACATACAATATACATATATATACAATACATATACAAATACAAATAAACACATACACATACATGTACCTGGAGGAGGTAACACTCATAAAATATATATAAAATAAAATCAAAATAGCTATTTAAAACACCCTCAGTTAAAATTATAAAAATTTAAAAAACCCGTCAGGAGCAATAGGATAAAACTATGGTTGAGCCAGGCCAGCTAATTGGAAGAGGTGGGTCTTGAGCTTTACACGGAAGGAGCGGAGATCAGAGGTAATCCTGATATCAGGGGGGAGGTCATTCCACAGGGCTGGGCCCGCCACAGAGAAGGCCCTGCTCCTGGGCGCCGCCCCCCGACACTGTTTGGTGGACAGCACCTGGAGAAGTCCCTCTCTGTGCGAGCGAATTGGTCTGCAGGGATGTATTTGTTTAGCAGAGTGATGGCATGGGGGAAAAACTGTCCTTGTGTCTAGTTTGTCTGGTGTGCAGTGCTCTATAGCATCGTTTTGAGGGTAGGGGTTGAAACAATTTATGCCCAGGATGCGAGGGGTCTGTAGCTATTTTCACAGCTCTCTTTCTGACTCGTGCAGTGTCCAGGTCCTCAACGGAAGGCAGGTTGGCCATAATTGTTTTTCCTGCCGTTCTGATTCTCCTCTGAAGTCTCTGTCTGTCTTGTTGGGTTGCAGAGCCAAACCAGACAGTTATGGAGGTACAGATGAGAGACTCAACCATTGCTCTGTAGAGGAGAATCAGCAGCTCCTTGGGCAGTTTGAACTTTCTGAGTTGACGCAGAAAGAACCTTCTTTGTTGTGCTTTTCTGATGACCTTTTTTGATGTTAGGTGTCCATTTTAAGTCTTGAGATATGATAGAACCTAGAAACGTGAAGTTTTCTACTGTTGAACCTTTCTACAGTAGAACCTAAATATTGGAAGGTCCCGACTGTTGATCCTGTGTTGTCTAGTATTATAAGAGGTGGAAGTATGGGAGGGTTTCTCCTAAACACCCACCCCCATTTCTACGGTTTTCAGCTACAAAGCTAGTATTCCAACCTCCCGTCCGTTACGCAGATTCGCCGCTGTCCCGAATGAGACCAATGACTGTTGTATTATTTGAAGGGTGGTGGGAAAAGATGCCAGTACAGACGAGAGGTTTCCCAGGATTGGATTGCACTTTTGATTTTTTTTTTTGAACGAAATAAAATCATCCTTCAGCTGCGGTGGGTTGCTTCTTGAAAAGCTAGCTGACAAGATTGGGGAAATCCAAGCAACGAAGGTCTCCAAGGCCTCCTTGCCAAGGAGCTGAAGTTGTTCTCCCCCTCCCTCCCTCACATTCTTCTTCTTCCGTTTCTCACAAGCAGCCAGCCTGCTCAAGCCCAACACCCTCGGCCAGGTGGTTTAGATTAGCGCACCCCCCCCTCTCGCGCAAAATATCCAGCAGCTTGAAAGATGGAAAACCCGTTGCAACCGGTCGGACAGTGCGCAAGGGGCGTCTCCCCCCCGCAATGCAACAGGGTGCACAAATGCAGATTTCTGCACCCCGTGGCATCGTTCTAAGGCCAGTCCCGAGTGGAGGTTTTTCTTTTTGGGGCCGACGCGACTCAGTTGGATGTAGCCCCAACTCTCGCAATTCAGGAGCCCGGAGGGTGGGTTTGGGGTGTCTTGGGCTTTTTTTTGCAACAGTGGAAAGCTATGATCCCAATTGAGCCCAAATTTTCTGAATGTCAGTGAAATGTTGGTTGGGTGAATTTTGCCCCGTCTCATGCTCTTTCTTGTGACTTTCGTGTTAAGTGAATCACTGCCATTATATCTTTCCTTCCTTCCTCCTTCCTTCCCTCCCTTATCTTTCCTTCCTCCCTCCTTCCCTCCTTTTCTGTCCCTTCCTCCCTCCCTCGTCTTTTCTTCCTCCCTCCCTCTCTCCTTTTCTGTCCTTTCTGTCTTCTTCCTTCTTTTCTCTCCTTCCTCCCTCCTTCTTCATTCCTTCTTCCCTCCCTCTCCTCCCTCTTTCCTTCATTCCTTCCTCCCTCTCTCCCTCCTTTTCTGTCCTTCCTTTCCTTCCTTCCCTCCCTCTCTCCTTTTCTGTCCTTTTCTTCTTCCTCCTTCCCTCCCTCCTTATCTCTCCTCCCTCCCTCTTTCCTTCATTCCTTCCTTCCTCTCTCCCTCCTTTTCCGTCCTTCCTTCCTTTCCTTCCTTCCGTCCCCCCCTCCCTCCCTCTCTCCTTTTCTGTCCTTTCCTTCTTCTTCTTCCTCCTTCCCTCCCTCCTTTTCTCTCCTCTCTCCCTCTTTCCTTCATTCCTTTCTCCCTCTCTCCCTCCTTTTCTGTCCTTCCTTCCTTTCCTTCCTTCCTTCCCCTCCTTCCTCTTTCCTTCTCTCCCTCCCTCCCGCATTGTAACCCGATTATTAAGTGAATCTGGTCTCCTCATGCTGGGTTGAAGGTCACCCCAGGGGAATCCCGAGATCTCGGGACGCTGCGACCGTCATAAATGGGAGCCAATTGCCAAGCGTCTGAACGTTGATCGCGTGACTTGCACAGAAGCTGCAATATTGTGTGAAAAACCGTCACGAGTCCCTTTTTTTCCAGCCCCGCCGTAATTTCAGACAGGCACTATAGGAACGGTTGTAAGTCAAGGACTGCCTGCACATGGATTGCAGCCTGCTTGCACAAAAGCAAGGATTCTTCTAGGAAGAAAATGGAGATGACGATGCTGGTGAAGTCTTGCTGGAGAGAAGGGGCTGGTTTTGGCTCAGTTGGGTCGTTGATCCTTGGAGATGGCAGAGAGCCCTCGTGCTCGTTGCTTGGATTTCCCCAATCTTGTCAGCTTAGTTTTCAAAAAGCAACTTCACCGCAACTGAAGGATAAGTGTATTTCTTTCAACAACCAAAAAAGCTGCAGTCGTATCGGCGTCTTTTTCCACCACCCTTCATATCATGCAACTTTTCAACGCAAAGGCCCGTAGCTTGCTTTGAATTCTTTTGGGGGACACTGTTTTAAGTCTTTAATGTGGCATGATTCTGTCGTTTAGTTGGGGGTGACCACAGAGACCCCAAAGGCTTCCAAGATGGTTGACCATTCAGAGTTACCTGGGCATCAAATAACAGTCACATTGATCGCGCAGCTATGGTGTCTTTCCTGGCGTCCAGGTACACAAGCAGGTTTCAGCTGTGATGCAACTTGGTTGCATCAAATTTAAGATGTTTTATGGATATTGTTGTGGCTGTTGGCCGCCGGCCCCTCCAGCAGCCGAATCAGAGAAGGAGGAGGTGGTATGGGAATCAGGATCAGCATCAAGGCAACCTGGGAGCTCCGAGGGAGAAGAGGGTGGCAGAGAGAGAGAGACAGAGAGAGAGGCAGAGCCTGGGCCGTCCCTCAGCCCTCAGATGGAGAGTCAACAGCCCCCAATCTGGAGGGGAATGAGGAAGAGGAGGAACAGCTGGGTCCAGTGCCTGACGCACGGATGTGCAGAAGGCAGAGGAGAGGAGAGCAGTGGAAATCTATGGGCCGGTCCTTGGGACAGAAGAGCCACCGCTGCTAGCAAATCCCACCCTAGCTCTGGGGATAAAAGGCCAGGAGGCGGAGATGGCTAGATGAGGCAGACAACTTCCAGCTAGACTTGTTAGCCTGAGAGATAAACTTTTTTTAACTGCTGGCACTCTTAATACAGGAATAATTTGAGTTTACTTCAGAGGGTTTGTCGTGTTTGGGAAGCTGGATCAGAACAGATATTTTAAGCTAAGCTCTTCCAGAAGAAAGGTTAACAGCTGGCTAGTAGGTTTTCCATTGGCTTGTGTCTGATGCTGTCAATTAGATTCCAATCTAGATTCGATCACAATTGTGTCTTTCAGACATAGCGGGTGAATCATAAACGACTCTCTGCATCTTCTGATACTATCTCAAATCGTAGCAACCTGTTGATTTTCCTCCAACCCCAAACCAACATTTGCAAAACTCTTTGGTTTGCGTGCTGGGTTCAAAATCACTCTTTGGACCTCCTGTTTGAACGTTCAACCTCGCCGTAGTAAAAGTGCATTACGTCTGAACGGTTTGTGGCTCTGAATAGACTTTTATAGGCTCATCAAGCATCGTTGTAACGTTAGAAAGTTGACGTCAAAACGTAAGCGTACAAATGTGGTGCAGGAAGCTGATTGGGTGGGATGATAGAGAATAAAAGGACTTGGGATTCTAGATCTGTAATTATGACTTCATCGCTCTGCTCTTCCTGAATGCTAGTGAAAACAAGTAATTTTTTTGCTGTTTTATATATTACAATAAGGCCGTGTTGTTCAATTTGGGCAACTTTGAAGAGGGGTGGACTCCCACTCCCAGAATTCCCCCGCCAGCAAAGAATTCCTGGGAGCTGAAGTCCATCCCTCTTCAAAGCTTCCCAGTTTGATAAACACAGGGATAAGATCTTTTGCGGTTCCTTTTCATTTTTATATCTCTATAAATGTATATAACCCTCCTCTTGCATAATGTCTTCCTGTCCGACTAACAGAAATAATTTAAGGATTGTCAAAGGTGTTTACACACATATCTAGCTTTAATAAAATGGAAAAAAAAAACCAGATTTTGGATAGCTGTGATTTCATGAACACCTGACGACACCTTTTAATTGTGTCCAGATGGAAGTAATAAATTAACAAAATTCAAATTAGCCCCGAAAAGCTCGTTGGATTGATCTCTTGAGGTTCATTTCGGGGAATAGTCTGTGAGTCTTGTAGCCAGACCACGTTTGATGTGGGTCTTACTTTCACCCTCCCTGAAGCGAGGAAAACGTGGGCGGGAAGGAAAAACAGAAGCTTGGAAACGCAAGGGGCAAATTTCTAAATTTGCCAAGCCGTACCAAACTTTGTTGTTGTTTTGCTTTGGAGGATTATTCAGAAAATCTCTTCTCTTGCAGAGGCATTTATCTCTTCTTCTTGGGAGGGAAACAATCCAATGATCTGGAATACGCAAAACTCTCCCTTCGTGAAGTTTTGTAAAATAAGACCTCGACAGACACCGCAGACAGCTCAAGGCGCAGGATGGAAACCTGCCCATGAGCCGTTTAATAAATACGCTTCTGGACTATTTTGAGGTCCTGAATCCGCGGGATTTGGGTTACAAGGAAAACAAACCCAGGATATCCTGGGGGGTGGGGGGGGAACCTGAATAGCAGTTTTCCTTCATTCCCTTCTCGCCTAAGCAACATCAAAGCCAGGTTAAAAATAGCTTGGTCTTCAAGAAATCCACGCTGGAAAAAAAAATTCAGAGTCATTCCCAGCCCTTCTGTATACCTGAAAGGGGTTCTACTCTATTGTCCTGAATTTCGCAGGATTAAAATTGGTGGAAATATTTAGGGCGAGACTATTTTTAACAGATTAACAGAGTTGGAAGGGACCTTGTAGATCTTCTAGTCCAACGCCCACCCAAGCAGGAGACCCTACACCATTTCTGACAGATGGCAGTCTCCTTGAAAGCTTCCAGGGATGAAGCTCTCACAACTTCTGAAGGCAACTTCTGTTCCATGGGTTGATTGCTCTCACTGTCAGAAAGTTTTTCCTTTTTCCTGGTTGAATCTCTCCTTGGTCAGTTTCCATCCATTATTCCTTGCCTGGCCTTCAAAAGTGCCTTGGGGAATAGCTTGACCCCCTCCTCTCTGTGGCAGCCCCTCAAATATTGGAAGATTCTATCATGTCTCCCCTGGTTCTTCTCTTCACTAGACTAGCCAGGCCCAGTTCTTGCAACATTCGAATTGAGTACATCTAATCCAAGGAATTGGGAATATCGAGTCTATTGAAAAGAAGGACTGGAGTGACATGAAAGCCATGTTCTAATATTTGACGGGCTGCCACAAAGAAGGGTGTGTGTGTCAATTTATTTTCCAAAGCAGCAGAAGACAAGACAAGAAACAATGGATGGAAACTAATCCAGGAGTAGCAACCTGGAATTCAGGAGAAACTGTGAGGACAATGAATCAGTGGAACAACTTCCCTCCAGAAATTGTAAATGCTCCAACACTGGAAGTTTTTAAGAAGAGATTGGATAATCATTTGTCTGAAACGGTGTAGGGTTTCCTGCCTAAGCAGGGGTTGGACTAGAAGACCTCCAAAGTCCCTTCCAACTCATGTTATTCTGTTAATATCTTATTGCAAGCTGGGGTGAAGCAGACCGCGTTATGCAAAACTATTGCGCTATGTTTTATGCTGGATAAACTGGAAAGATTAGTCATTCAGGCCTAACATCCAAAACAATAATCCTAGGAAAACTTTTTAATTCTTCTCTGGAAGATGACAGAAACCCTTGATGCTTTCCCACCTGTTCGCCGTGTGCCCCAAGAAATGATTTGGCATTTTTGTTTTGTTTTAGGGATCATCTGTTCCCCTTCTCGATCAAAAATCATCATTTCAAAACAGATTAACAGAGTCGGAAGGGACCTTGGAGGTCATCTAGTCCACACACACACACACACACCCCGCCCAAGCATTTCTGACCAATGGCAGTCCAGAAACATTTGTTTTTTCTGCAGATTCGGGGTTTCTGTCGTGGGAACAGCCAAACTGTTTGATCCTGTGTTAGAGAGTGAGAGACGGAGGGGGAGATCAATAAAAAGCGGAATTAAATTAAAATTCCACCAAACGGAATGTTTTTAATTCTTCAAATCTCGTTGCATCCATTTTATCCATTCATTGGACTTTCTAACTAAGTTTCAAAATCCTGGACAGAATTCGGCTGTATTTAGGCACCGTCGAAATGTTACGACTTTGGGATTTTTTTAATTTTTTAATTTTATTTTTGGAAGTTCGACAAATAGCAGCAGAAACAGCTGTGCTAAATTTGGGAGTATACTTCGATATAAATCCAATTCGGAACTAACTCCTCCTCTCCCCCCCCCCCTTGGGCTTCACGGCAAGATCTGAAACATTTTTCTTTAAACTTTGTAAACGAGACCACATGTTGCCGTATTAAATTTCCCCGATGGCTGGTCCTTGTAGCTTGTGCAGGTAGCTGGATTTTAACCTTGAAAAGGGAAAAAGTGGCCCTGGAATGAATTGAATTACAGCCTCGGCCGCCTGGCGTTGGGGGCTGGGCTGAGTTAAGGGAGCGACCGGTGTTTTAAGATCAGAGGGAGATCAAATGAGGAGTGACTTGGTGGTCTCAGCTAGGAGGTTGCCGATGAATATGCAGTGCAGGACGGGATGTGTTTGCAATTAGGGGAGGAGGAAAAGAAGAAGAATGAAAATGGGAAGAGGAGAAAGGAGGAGGAGGAGGAAAAGAAGAATGAAAATGAGAAGAAGAGAAAGGAGGAGGAAGAGGAGGAGGAAAAGAAGAATGAAAATAAGAAAGGAGGAGGAGGAGGAAGAGGAAAAGAAGAAGAATGAAAATGAGAAGAAATGAAAGGAGGAGTTAGAGGGGAAGGAAAAGAAGAAGAATGAAAATGAGAAGAGGGGAAAAAGAGGAGGAGGAAGAGGAGGAAAAGAAGAAGAATCAAAATGTGAAGAAGAGAAAGGAGGAGGAGGAAAAGAAGAAGAATCAAAATGAGAAGAAGAAGAGAAAGGAGGAGGAGGGAAAGGAAAAGAGGAATGAAAATGAGAGGAGGAGAAAGAAGGAGGAAGAAAAAGAAGAATCAAGATGAGAAGGAGAAAGGAGGAGGGGGAGGAAAGGAGAGATGGAGAAGGAGAGATGGAGAAGGTGA